>JAVSCE010008556.1:0-76190 GCA_032199065.1 Smutsia gigantea | reverse complement strand
ACCAAAGAAGATATACAGATGGCCAGTAAACATAAGAAAAGATACTATTAGGGATTTTTAAATTAAAACAATGTGATACCACTAAATAATCTATTAGAATGGCCAAAATCCAAAACATTGACAATACCAAATGTTGACAAGGATATGGAGCAACTGGAATTCTCTTTCCTTGATGATAAGAATGTAAACTGGTAGCGCCAGTTTGGAAGACACTCTGGCAATTTCATACAAAACTAAACATACTCATACTGTAAGATCCGGCAATTGAACTCCTTGGCATTTACTCAAATGAACTGAAAACTTACGTCCACGCAAAAACTTACACACAGGTATTTACAGAAGCTTTACTCATAATTGCCAAAACTTGGAAGCAATCAAGATGTCCTTTAGTAGGTGAGTAAATAAACTGTGATACATACAGACAAAAGGATTTAATTCAGTGCTAAAAAGAAATGAGATATCAAGCCATGGAAAGACATGGAAGAAACTTAAATGTATATGACTAAATGAAAGAAGCCAATCCAAAAAAAGCCATATATGATGCCAACTGTAGAACATCTTGAAAAGGCAAAACATTGCCAGTACTTAGAAGGGGGAGGGAAGGAAGAATTAACAGGCAGAACACAGGATTTCTAGGGAAGTGAAACTATTTTGTACAATACTGCAATGGTGATACACATCATTACACATTTGTCAAAATCCACAGGATGTACAACAGCAAGAGGGAACTCTAAATTAAACTATGAATTTGGGCTGATAATGTGTCAATGTAGTATCATCAATTGTAACAAATGTACCACTCTGGTGCTGGATCTTGATGGTGGGGGAGAGGGTGTTATATATACTGGGAATGTGGAATATGGGAACTTTGTCCTTTTCACTCAGTTTTGGGTAAACCTAAAACTGCTCTAAAAAAAAAATGAATCCATTAGATAAAATACATATGAAAGAAAAAACACCAATTTTCTAACTTTTCAAGTATTAACAGTTATTGCCATTAGAAGCCTGGAGGAAAGGCAGAGGTAACAATTTTTACCAAGAAGAAAACTATTTAAAATTTTTGAAGTTAATAAGACTTGCCTAACTTAATTAATCTCTGTCATGTTTTCTCACTGGGCACCTGTGATTCTAATGTGAAGGATGAACATGTAAACTTAGAAAGAGTGTAATTTCAGAGAGTAAGGTATCTCCTGAACATGACCTCTACATAAAAGTTAATAGACTTGCCTGGAGAGGCCTAATAAAAGCAATTACAACTAGAAAGTAGGCCAAAGTGCTGGGCACAAATGGCCTGCCTCAGAAACACATCCCTTGGGAGCCCTCGTACCTGCCTAGGTTCAGCTCTCTGTGCCCTGGAATTTAGCGCTAATTCCTGTGATATAGCCTGACCACACATGAGCTCAACCCACACCAAATACCTTTTGTGCCCTATCACCTTTTGCCCAGTAACCAAGAGGCTCTGGATCGGTGGATATTCCAGGTCTCAATGGCCCTACATCTCTCCATGTTACAATCAGCTCCTGAAGATTTTGATGGCCTGTATTTTAAATGATGGTGAAGTCACCATACTGCAACTCTGAAAAAAGTCTGCCTAAGGAGTATAATCACCACCACCATTCTCTGAGCCCTGGTAATGCCCCGAGAGGCACTAAAAGTGCTTTAATGAAGACAGTAAACAGGTAATAAAAATAGAGGGCTTTGGAGCAACAAAAACAAAACAAAACAAAAAACACACCAAAACAAAACAAAGCCCACCAAAACTTCTGAGTTAGATTACTGTCCTCTGTCTTATCAGTCTTGAAGAACTTACTTAACCTCTCCACATCTGTTTCCTCATTTGTATAAAAGAGGACATGACAATACCAACTTAATAAGGACACTATGAAAATTCAAAGTAATGGTTTTACAAAGCACCTACATAAGGTATGATCCATGGCGGTTCTGGCCTTTTTTTCTGCCCTATCTACTTTTCCATCTTTACCCTTGAGGTGATCCATAGTAAGAAAACACAGGATAGGACCTATCAGATATCTGAAGAAATTAACCAAAATCCCTAGCTTCAATTATAAAATACAATGATTAACACCGGGCCAGCCTATTCTTCACAAAAAAAAACTGAGCATTTTCCCGGAAGCCATAAGATTAATGGTTTATAGTCTGTGCTTTCAACCTGACCGTATTCACACGTCTTTACCTTTTTCCCAGAAGACACTGGCACCTATTTCTGCCTACCCAAGAAACAAAGAGGTCCACAAGCTTTCAAGAGCCAACCCAATTTAAGCCCAAAAGAAAAAGCAAAGCAAAACAAGGTCCAAATAACAGCAGAAGAGAAAAAACAAAACAAAACCTCAGTTGGTTAATAAAGGAAAGTAGGAAAGATTAAACTCTTTGTTTTTCATGAAAAGCCACCGCATGAAGACTAAAAACTAGCCCCAAATCCCTGAGTGTGGACTGATCAAAAGCCTCAGAGGTATCCAAGGCAACCCCCACACTGCAGCGGTGTAAGACAGCAGCTCTATTTCCACACTGTTGGGATGTCACAATCTTATGTCCTATGACATAACCCTTTTTTCCCAACCCTAGGAATGTCCTGCTCGGCTCAGTCTTGTCAGCTTGGAGCTCCAATTCAGCTCTAAGGGAACGGATATGATCTTTAAAGTTAAGGTACTGTAAAGGTTTTGTCTCAGCCTCAGATACTTACTACCTGACTCTCTAACAGTTTAAGAATCATTTCCGGCCAGGAAATTCAAGATGGTGACGTGAGAGGTGACATGGAGAACTCCTCCCAAAGCCACATATAGTACAAAAACATAGTTAATTAATACACCTAACCCTAAAACAGCAAGAAGGCTGAACCAGACTGCATACAGACCTCACAAACAGCAGACCTCACAAAACAGGATAACGTTCGAAAGCCTTAATCCAGCAGGATCCAAGCCCTTCCCCCACCCCAGCTCACTGGGTGGAAGGAAGAGAAGCAGAGCGGGGAGGGGGTGGAAGCCTGGTACTGGTGAACATCTAGCCCTGCAGATCTGCTTCGTGAGCAGAAGCCTATACTGTGTGGTGCTCTGGACGTTGGGGAGCTCAGACAGGCGGAGGGCCAGCGAGACTGACATTCCGGCTGTTGGTGGAGAATGGGATCCACACCCGGCGACTCTGTGTCAGAGGAAGGGTAGGCGGTCTGAGAGGCTTCCTAGCAGTGAGAGGGCTGCTGAATGGGCAGGGTTTGCATGGAGCTTGCTGTGCGGGAGAAGGGAGAGCTGGACAAGGTTATCTGGGTGCGCTCTACCCAACTGGTTGGGAACTTTGAAGAGCTTCAGGTGCTCCATCCCCCTGGCTGCCTACTCAACTCTGAGGTCCTCCACTGTGACACACAGCCTGCTAAGCCTTCCTACTGGCCTGCAGGCACCTGCTTGCAAACCGGCAGTCACTGTACTGGCATCAGGCCAGCCAGAGGGAGGCCCCGCCTACAACAGCTAGAGATGCAAAGCACAGAGGCTTACACGTGTGTGCTTGGCCCACTGGCTCTGACACTGGAGACAGGCACCACAGATGGGAATCAGGAAACAGATCTTTCCTCCCCTCAGGCACCAGCTCCACTCCCCTACGACCCCCAACCTCACTCTACGGGCTGAGCAGCTGCAGAGACTGGATGTTCTGCGCACTAGTGGACACCACACAGAAATATGAAACGTCAAAAGAACATGGTTCAGACCAAAATCTCACAAACCCCAGAAAAAGGGCCAAATGAAACTGAACTCACCAATCCTCCTGAAAGAGAGTTCAAAAAAAAATTATAAACATGCTTATGGAGGTACAGAAAAATATTCAAGAACTCAGGAATGAATTTAAGTCAGAAATTCAATCATTAAGAAATTCCATATCTGAAATGAAACATACAATGGAGGGATTGGATTTAAAAGCAGATTAGATGTAGTAGAAGAGACGGTAAACAGAACAGAAATTAGAGAAGAGGAATACAAAGAAGCTGAGGCACAAAGAGAAAAAAGAATCTCTAAGAATGAAAGAATACTGGGAGAACTGTGTGACCAATCCAAATGGAACACTATTCGCATTATAGGGGTACCAGAAGAAGAGGAGAGAGAAAAATGGATAGAAAGTGTCATTGTGGATGTAATTGCTGAAAACTTCCCCAATCTGGGGAAGGAGATAGTCTCTCAAGCCATGGAGGTGCACAGATCTCACAACACAAGGGACCCAAGGAAGACAACATCAAGACATATAATAATGAAAATGGCAAAGATCAAGGATAAAGACAGACTTTTAAAAGCAGCTATAGAGAAAAAAAACATCACATACAAAGGAAAACCCATCAGGCTATCAGACTTCTCAACAGAAACCTCACAGGCCAGAAAGGAGTGGCATGATATATTTAATGCAATGAAGCAGAAGGGCCACGAACCAAGAATACTCTACCCAGCAAAGTTATCATTTAAATTTGAAGAAGGCATTAAACAATTTTCATATAAGCAAAAGCTGAGAGAAGTTACCTCCCACAAACCACCTCTACAGTGCATTTTGGAGGGACTCCTATAGATGGAAGTATTCCTAAGGCTAAATAGATGTCACCCAAGGGCTACACAAAGAGGACAGAATATGATTTATAACATACAAAGTATGGAGGAGGAAGAAAAAGGAGGGAAAAAAAAGAATCTTTAGGTTGAGTTTGTAATAGCATAGGAAGTATGTTAAATTAGACTGTTAGATAGTAAGGGAATTACCCTTGAACCTTTGGTAACCATGAATCTAAATCCTGCAATGGCAGTAAGTACATACCTATCAATAATCACCCTAAATGTAAATGGTCTGAATGCACCAATAAAAAGACACAGTTACTGAATGGATAAAAAAACAAGACACATCTATATGCTCCCTACAAGAGACTCACTTCAAACCCAAAGACATACACAGACTGAAGTAAAGGGATGGAAAAAGATATTTCATGCAACTAATAGTGAGAAAAAAGCAGGAGTTGCAGTACTTGTATCAGACAAAATAGACTTCAAAACAAAGAAAGTCACAAGAGACAAAGAGGGACATTACACAATGATATAAGGGTCAGTCCAACAAGAGGATATAACTATTATAAATACCTATGCACCCAACACAGGATCACCTACATATGTGAAACAAATACTAACAGAATTAGAGGAGAAAACAGAAGACAGTGCATTCATTTTAGGAGACTTCAACACACCACTCACTCCAAAGGACAGATCAACCAGACAGAAAATAGAGACAGAGGCACTGAACAACATATTAGAACAGATGGACCTAACGGACATCTACAAAACACTCCATCCAAAAGCAACAGGATACACATTCTTCTCAAGTGCACGTGGACATTTTCAAGAATAGATCATATATTAGGCCTCAAAAAGACTGAAATTGTACCAACCAGCTTCTCAGATCACAAAGGTATGAAACTAGAAATAAATTACACCAAGAAAACAAAAAAGCCCACAACACATGAAGGCTTAACAACATGCTCCTAATCAATTGATCAATGACCAAATAAAAGCAGAAATCAAGCAATATACGGAGATAAATGACAACAATAATTCAACACTGCAAAATCTGTGGGATGCAGTGAAGGCTGTGCTAAGAGGGAAATATATTGCAATACAGGCCTACCTCAGGAAAGAAGAACAATCACAAATGAACAGTCTAAACTCACAATTAATGAAACTAGAAAAGGAAGAACAAATGAGGCCCAAAGTCAGTAGAAGGAGGGAATAATAAAGATTAAACCAGAAGTAAATAAAATTAGGAAGAATAAAACAATAGAAAGAATCAATGAAAGCAGGAGCTGCTTCTCTGAGAAAATAAACAAAATAGATAAACCCCTAGCCAGACTTATCAAGAAAAAAAGAGACTCTACACACATAAACAGAATCAGACATAACAAAGGAAAAATCCCGACGGACACCACAGAAATACAAAGAATTGAGAGAATACTATGAAAAATTATATGGTAACAAACTGGATAACCTAGAAGAAATGGACAACTTTCTAGAAAAATGCAACTTTCTAAGGCTGACATAGGAAGAAAAAGAAAATCTAAATAGACCAATTACCAGCAAAGAAATTGAATTGGTAATCAAAAAACTACCTAACAACAAAACGCCTGGACCAGACGGGTTTCACTGCTGAATTTTATCAAACATTTAGTGAAGACCTAATACCCATCCTCGTTAAAGTTTTCCAAGGAGTAGAAGAAGAGGGAATACTTCCAAACTCATTGTATGAGGCCAGCATCCCTCTAATACCAAAAGCAGGCAGAGACACCACAAAAAAAGAAAATTACAGACCAATATCCCTGATGAACATAGATGCAAAAATGCTCAATAAAATACTAGCAAAGTGAATTCAAAAATACATCAAAAGGATCATCCATCATAATCAAGTAGGATTTATTCCAGGGATGCAAGGATGGCACAACATTCGAAAATCCATCAACATCATCCACCACACCAACAAAAAGGACAAAAAACACATGATCCTCTCCATAGATACTGAAAAAGCATTTGACAAAATTCAACATCCATTCATGACAAAAATTCTCAACAAAATGGGTACTGAGGGCAACAAAGTGCCTCAACATAATAAAAGCCATTATGACAAACCCACAGCCAACATTATACTTAACAGCAAGAAGTTGAAAGCTTTTCCTTTAAGACTGGGAACAAGACAAGGATGCCCACTCTCCCCACTTCTATTCAACATAGTACTGGAGGTCCTAGCCATGGCCATCAGACAACACAAAGAAATAAAAGGCATCCAGATTCGCATGGAAGAAGTTAAGCTGTCCTTTTCCAGATGACATGATATTGTACATAAAAAACCCTAAAGAATCCACTCCAAAACTACTAGATCTAATATCAGAATTCAGCAAATTTGCGGGATACAAAATTAATACATAGAAATCTGTGGCATTCCTATACACTAACAATGAACTACCAGAGAGAGAAATCAGGAAAACAATTCCATTCACAGTTGCATCAAAAAGAATAAAATACCTAGTAATAAACTTAAGCAAGGAAGTGAAAGACCTATACTTTGAAAACTACAAGACACTCATGAGAGAAATTAAAGAAGATACCAATAAATGGAAACACATCCTGTGCTCATGGATAGGAAGAATTAATATTGTCAAAATGGCCATCCTGCCTAAAGCAATCTACAGATTCAATGCAATCCCTATCAAAATACCAACAAGCATTCTTCAACGAACAAGAGAAAATCATTCTAAAATTCATACAGAGCCACAAAAGACCCCGAATAGCCAAAGCAATCCTGAGAAGGAAAAATAAAGTTGGGATTATGCTCCCCAACTTCAAGCTCTACTACAAAACCACAGTAATCAAGACAATTTGGTACTGATACAAGAACAGACCCATAGACCAATGGAAACAGAGAGCCCTGATATAAACTCAACCATGTATGGGCAATTAATATATAATAAAGGAGCCACGGACATACAATGGGGAAATGACAGCCTCTTCAACAGCTGGTGTTGGCAAAACTGGAGAGCTACATGCAAGAGAATGAAACTGGATTATTGTCTAACCTCATACACAAAAGTAAACTCAAAATGGATCAAGGACCTGAATGTAAGTCAAGAAACTATCAAATTCTTAGAAGACAACATAGGCAAAAGTCTCCTGAATATGAGCAACTTCTTCCTGAATGCATCTCCTCGAGCAAGGGAAACAAAAGCAAAAATGAACTCATGGGACTACATCAAACTGAAAAGTTACTGTACGGCAAAGGACACCATCAACAGAACAAAAAGGCATCCTACAGTATGGGAGAATATATTTGTAAATGACATATCCGACAAGGGGTTACAATCCAAAATACATAAAGAACTTACATGCCTCAACACCCAAAAAACAAATAACCTGATTAAAAAATGGGCATAGGATATGAAGAGACAGTTCTCCAAAAAGAAATTCAGACAGCCAATACATGCATGAAACGATGCTCCGCATCACTAATCATCAGGCAAATGCAGATTAAAACCACAATGAGATATCACCTCACACCAGCAAGGATGGCCAGCATCCAAAAGACTAAGAACAACAAATGCTGGCGAGAATGCCAAGATAGGGGAACCCTTCTACACTGCTGGTGGGAATGTAAGTTAGTTCAATCATTGTGGAAAGCAATATGGAGGTCCTCAAAAAATTAAAAATAGAAATACCATTTGACCCTGGAATCCCACTCCTTGGAATTTACCCAAAGAATACAACTTCTCAGATTCAAAAAGACAAATGCACCCCTATGTTTATTGTAGCACTTTTTACAATAGCCAAGATATGGAAGCAACCTAAGTGTCCATCAGTAGATGAATGGATAAAGAAGACATGGTACATATACACAATGGAATACTATTCAGCCATAAGAAAGAAACAAATCCTACCATTTCCAACAACATGGATGGAGCTGGAGGATATTATGCTGAGTGAAATAAGCCAGGAGGAGAAAGACAAGTGCCAAACGATTTCCCTCATTTGTGGAGTATAACGACAAAGCAAAACTGAAGGAACAAAATAGCAGCAGATTCGGAGACTCCAAGAAGGAACGAGTGGTTACCAAAGGGGAGGAGTGTGGGAGGTCAGGTGGTGGGGTAGGGAGAAGCTGATTGAGGGGTATTATGTTTAGTACACATGGTGTGGGGGTTCGCACGGAAAACAGTGTAGCACAGAGAAGGCAAATAGTGAATCTGTGGCATCTTACTACACTGAAGGACAGTGACTGCATTGGGGTATGGGTGGGGAATTGATAATGTGGGTAAATGTAGTAACCACATTGATTTTCATGTGAAACCTTCATAAGAGTGTATATCAATAATACCTTAACAACAACAAAAAAAAAGGTTTTGCCCTTTCATCCAAAAAAAAAAACCTCAAAATAGAAATATCATTTGACCCAGGAATTCCACTCCTAGGAATTTACCCTAAGAATGCAGCAGCCTAGTCTGAAAAAGACATATGCACCCCTATGTTTATTGCATCACTATTTACAATAGCCAAGAAATGGAAGCAACCTAAGTGTCCATTAGTAGATGAATGGATAAAGAAGATGTGGTACATATACACAATGGAATAATTATTCAGCCATAGGAAGAAAACAAATCCTACCATTTGCAACAACATGCATGGAGCTAGAGGGTATTATGCTCAGTGAAATAAGCCAGGCAGAGAAAGACAAGTATCAAATGATTTCACTCATCTGTGGAGTATAAGAACAAAGGAAAAACTGAAGGAACAAAACAGCAGCATACTCACAGAACCCAAGAATGGACTAACAGTTACCAAAGGGAAAGAGACTGGGGAGGATGGGTGGGAAGGGAGGGATACGGGGGGATAAGGGGCATTACGATGAGCACACGTAATGCCACGGCAGGGGACACAGGAAAGGCAGTATTTATAGAGAAGACAAGTAATGATTCTAGAGCATCTTACTACACTGATGGACAGTGACTGTAGTGGGGTATGTGGGGGGGACTTGATTATAGGGGGTCTAATAACCATAATGTTGTTCAAGTGATTGTACATTAACGATACCAAAAAAAAAAAGAAAAAGAAAAGAAAGAACAGTTTCATCACCACCAAAAATTTCCCCATGCTCCTGTAGCTCAGTCCATCCCCGCAACCACCAGACAACCACCGATATGTTTTCCATCCCTCTACTAAGTTGTTGGCTTGGCCAGAATGTCATGCAAATAAAATCATAAGTATGGAGACTTAAAAAAAAAGAATCATTTCCTATCTGTGAGCCTCAACATTTCTTCTCTGCAAAATAGGGGTAATAATTTTCCCCTCACAAAATTGTTGTGAGTATTAAATTAAAACCTATGTCAAAAGTGCCTAGAGTACTGTGTATGGCTCATACTGACAACAGGCATTAATTTCCTTCCCTTCCCCTATGATACAGCCTTATGTTTCAGTGGGAGAGGAGGGCATGATTTCTCCTTTCCACAAAATTAACTCAACCAGTACCATAGCCAGGTCAGAGACCGCAGGGCTGGACTCAGACCTCAGATATATCCTTTCCCATGTCTGAGTACTGATTCCAAGTCACATTGCAACACTTAGCTTTTGAAAGGCCACACTCTCACACTCAGAAGCTAGTTTTTATACAGCTATTCTTTTAAGAAGCCAAGATTACCTCAGGGCTAGGCTGAGTAATGAGATACAAGTGCTTTGGGAATATGTGGGATCCCAACATAACTAGTGACTACTATGAACTGCATTCTGTCCAGGATGTGGACAGACAACTCAAAGTGGCCAACAAGTCTTTGAAAAATGTTGAGGCAATGATCAAAGGAAAAATATTTCTGCCCCCTCCTGTAGCCTCTGCTTTGGGAAATTTACATTTTATATAATCAGTATTAAAGGTCATTTGTGGTGTTTTTTTGTTGTTCAGTTCTATTAAAGATTAATATCGCTAGGGAAGCTATATAATGTGGTAGAAAAATAAGGGCTTTGGAATCAAGCTTTGATTCAAGTCCTAGATCTGCCACCTCCTTGCTATGTGACACTGGACAAGTCATAACCTCTCAGAACCTGTTTTCTCACCTATAGTGTTTTTTCCAAAGTCCAGGTTGCCCCTTCAAGTGGGTTGTAAAACCAACTTATTGGCTTACAAATAACATCTTTTTTTTCAAATTGCACAATGATTCATGTATTTTATTACATTGTTTCTCATTATTTTATAAAAGTACAATTGGAAAGCCAAAAAAGTGAAAGGGCTAATACTACAATTTAGACAAAGACTAATAAAATCATTAAACATGTCGAAAGCAATGACTCTAGAGATAAGCATATTAGAGCAACTGGTCAACAAGGGATTTGATTGTGAAGGAAAAGGACAGGTAAAATAATATGTGGAGATGACTGAAAAAGCATAATTGAAAACTGAGTCAAAAAGGTACAATGCTGAGGAACAAAGGAAATGGAAAAAATTGTTTAGATTCTGGACTATCAGTATAGATTACTGATATATACAGGCTTCCAGAATCAGAGAAGTTTACAGCTCTATGGAGCTATTGGGTGGGGCACAATTTACTATATACAGGGCTATCAATTGAAAAAGAAGGCTGGTGTTTGACTTCCTTTGGGCAAATTTGTCAAGACAGTCGAAAAGACACCTCAAAGTCCACATGAAAATTTCCTGCTCAGTCCTTTGAAAGTGATTATCAGTAAGTCCTCCTTCCTAATACTAAACCACAAATGTTTGAATAACTTATGGCCAAAAGTTTTCAAAATCTGTTGAAGATTATAAAACCACAAATTATTCTCTTGGCCCCTAACTAAATTGTAAGCTCAACTGCTTACAATTAGCCTTTTGTCCTGGGTTCTCATCTTAAGTTGAACAGACTATGTTAAATTAATGAATGTTTTAAATAAATGAGCCTCATTATTTTCTAACAAATATTTGCTGAGGTACATAGACGAGATAACACAGTTCTTGAGATACAACACAATGCTTTCAAGTGTAAGGACAAATATCTTAAAATAAAATCAGATGACACTATATGTAATAAGGACAAGTACTATTTCATGAAAGTGTGGTTTCAGATATACAGATACACACACAAATATATACATATATATACATAGACACACACACAAACATGTATAAAGGATTTCAATATAAAATATCCTTCTTACAGTCAAAAGAATTTGGAAGCCAATGATCCATAAAATGAGACTATAGGTATGTGCAATGTTACTTTTTGTATTTTTCAGAGTATTTGAGAATTTGAAAAAATGAAATAATGTGGGCCAAATGTTACTAATTAACCATACTAGAAACAGAACTTTCTTTTAATAATTTTTTTTTGGTATCATTAAGCTACAATTACATGTGCAACATTATGATTATTAAACTCCCCACTTCATCAGGTCCCCCCCCACCTGCCCCATTACAGTCACTGTCCATCAGCACAGTGAGATGCTATACAATCACTATTTGTCTTCCTGAATTGTACAGCCCTCCCCGTGCCCCCCCCCAATATTATGTCTGCTAATGATAATGCCCTTTTTTTTCACTTGTCCCTCCTTCCCACGGATCCTCACCAGTCCCTTTCCCTTTGGTAACTGTTAGTCCGTTCTTGGGTTCTGTGAGTCTGCTGCTGTTTTCTTCTTTCAGTTTTTTTCTTTGCTTTTATGCTCCACATATGAGTGAAATCATTTGATATCTGTCTTTTTCCGCTTGGCTTATTTCACTAAGCATAATACCTTCTAGTTCCATCCATGTTGTTGCAAATGGTAGGATTTGCTTTCTTCTTATGGCTGAATAATATTCCATTGTGTATATGTACCACATCTTCTTTATCCATTCATCTACTGATGGACACTTAGGTTGCTTCCATTTCTTGGCTATTGTAAATAGTGCTGCGATAAACATAGGGGAGCATATATCTTTTTCAAACTGCGCTGCTGCATTCTTAGGGTAAATTCCTAGGAGTGGAATTCCTGGGTCAAACGGTATTTCTATATTGAGTTTTCTGAGGAACCTCCATACTGCTTTCCACAATGGTTGAACTAATATTACATTCCCACCAGCAGTGTAGGAGGGTTCCCTTTTCTCCACATCCTCGCCAACATTTGTTGTTGTTTGTGTTTTGGATGTTGGCCATCCTTACTGGTGTGAGATGATATCTCATTGTGGTTTTAATTTGCATTTCACTGATGATTAGTGATGTGCAGCATCTTTTCATGTGCCTGTTGGCCATCTGAATTTCTTCTTTGGAGAAGTATCTATTCATATCCTCTGCCCATTTTTTAATTGGATTATTTGCTTTTTGTTTGTTGAGGTACGTGAGTTCTTTATATATTTTGGATGTCAACCCCTTATCGGATATGTCATTTATGAATATATTCTCCCATACTGTAGGATGCCTTTTTGTTCTACTGATGGTGTCCTTTGCTGTACAGAAGCTTTTCAGCTTGATATAGTCCCACGTGTTCATTTTTGCTTTTGTTTCCCTTGCCAGGGAGATATGTTCATGAAGAAGTCGCTCATGTTTATGTCCGAGAGATTTTTGCCTATGTTTTTTTCTAAGAGTTTTATGGTTTCATGACTTACATTCAAGCCTTTGATCCATTTTGAGTTTACTTTTGTGTATGGGGTTAGACAGTAATCCAGTTTCATTCTCTTACATGTAGCTGTCCAGTTTTGCCAACACCAGCTGCTGAAGAGGCTGTCATCTCCCCATTGTATAGCCAAGGCTCCTTTATCATATGTTAATTGACCGTATATGTTTGGGTTAATGTTTGGATTTTCTATTCTGTTCCACTGGTCTGTGGGTCTGTTCTTGTGCCAGTACCAAATTGTCTTGAATACTGTAGCTTTGTAGTAGAGCTTGAAGTCTGGGACCGTAATTCCCCGTTTTATTCTTCCTTCTCAGGATTGCTTTGGCTATTAGGGGTCTTTGGTAGTTCCATATGAATTTTAGAACTATTTGTTCCAGTTCATTGAAGAATGTTTTTGGTATTTTGATAGGGATTGCATTGAATCTGTAGATTGCTTTAGGTAGTATAGCCATTTTGACAATTTTATTCTTCGTAGCCAAGAACATGGGATGCATTTCCATTTGTTAGTGTCCTCTTTAATTTCTCTTAGGAGTGTCTTGTAGTTTTCAGGGTATAGGTCTTTCACTTCCTTCGTTAGGTTTATTCCTAGGTATTTTATTCTTTTTCATGCAATTGTGAATGGAATTGTTTTTCTGATTTCTCTTTCTGTTAGGTCATCATTAGTGTATAGGAAAGCAACAGATTTCTGTGTGTTAATTTTGTATCCTGCAACTTTGCTGAATTCAGATATTAGTTCTAGTAGTTTTGGAGTGGAGTCTTTAGGGTTTTTTATGTACAATATCATGTCATCTGCAAATAGTGACAATTTGACTTCTTCTTTACCAATCTGGATGCCTTGTATGTCTTTGTTTTGTCTGATTGCCGTGGCTAGGACCTCCAGTACTATGTTGAATAACAGTGGAGAGAGTGGGCATCCCTGTCTTGTTCCCGATCTTAGATGAAAAGCTTTCAGCTTCTTCTTGTTAAGTATAATGTTGGCTGTGGGTTTGTCATATATGGCCTTTATGATGTTGAGGTACTTGCCCTCTATACCCATTTTGGTGAGAGTTTTTATCAGGAATGGATGTTGAATTTTGTCAAATGCTTTTTCAGCATCTATGGAGATGATCATGTGGTTTTTGTTCTTCTTTTTTTTGATGTTGTGGATGATGTTGATGCATTTTCAAATACTGTACCATCCTTGCATCCCTGAGATGAATCCTACTTGATCGTGGTGTATAATCCTCTTGATGTATTTTTGAATTCGGCTTGCTAATATTTTGTTGAGTATTTCTGCGTCTACGTTCATCAGGGATATTGGTCTGTAATTTTCTTTTTTGGTGAGGTCTTTGCCCGGTTTTGGTATTAGAGTGACGCTGGCTTTATTGAATGAGTTTGGAAGTATTCCCTCCTCTTCTGTTTTTTGGAGAACTTTAAGGAGAATGTGTATTATGTCTTCTCTATATGTCTGGTAAAATTCAGAGGTGTATCAATCTGGCCAGGGGGGTTTGTTCTTAGGTAGTTTTTTGATTACTGATTCAATTTTGTTGCTGGTAATTGGTCTGTTTATGTTTTCTGTTCCTTGCTTGATCAGTCTTGGAAGGTTGTATTTTTCTAAGAAGTTGTCCATTTCTTCTAGGTTATCCAGCTTGTTAGCATATAGACTTTCATAGTATTCTCTTATAATTCTTTGTATTTCTGTGGGGTCCGTTGTGATTTTTCCTTTCTCATTTCTGATTCTGTTTATGTGTGTAGATTCTCTTTGTCTCTTAATAAGTCTGGCTAGGGAGTTACCTATTTTGTTTATTTTTTCAAAGAACCAGCTCTTGGTTTCATTGATTTTTTCTATTGTTTTATTCTTCTCAATTTTATTTATTTCTTCTCTAAACTTTATTATGTCCCTCCTTCTGGTGACTTTGGGCCTCATTTGTTCTTCTTTTTTCAATTTCAATAATTGTGTCTTAAGACTATTCATTTGGGATTGTTCTTCCTTCTTTAAATATGCCTGAATTGCAATATACTTTCCTCTTAGAACTGCCTTTGCTGCGTCCCACAGAAGTTGTGGCTTTGTGTTGTTGTTGTCATTTGTCTCCATATATTGTTTGATCTCTGTTTTAATTTGGTCGTTGATCCATTGATTATTAAGGGGCATGTTGTTAAGTCTCCATATATTTGTGGGTCTTTTCGTTTTCTTTGTACAATTTATTTCTAGTTTTATATCTTTGTGATCTGAGAAGTTGGTTGGTAGAATTTCAGTATTTTTAATTTACTGAGGTTCTTTTTATTGCCTAGTATGTGGTCTATTCTGGAAAATGTTCCATGTGCACTTGAGAAGAATGTGTATCCTGCTCCTTTTGGGTGTAGAGTTCTATAGATGTCTGTTAAGTCCATCTGTTCTAGTGTGTTGTTCAGTGCCTCTGTATCTTTACTTGTTTTCTGTCTGGTTGATCTGTCCTTTGGAGTGAGTGGTGTGTTGAAGTCTCCTAAAGTTAATGCATTGCTTTCTATTTCCTCCTTTAATTCTGTTAGTATTTGTTTCACATATGTCCGCGCTCCTGTGTTGGGTGCATATATATTTATAATGGTTATATCCTCTTGTTGGACTGACCCCTTTATCATTATGTAATGTCCTTCTTTATCTCTTGCTAATTTGTTTTGAAGTCTATTTTGTCTGATATAAGTTGCAGCACCTGCTTTTTTCTCCTTGTTGTTTGCATGAAGTATCTTTTTCCATCCCTTCACCTTTAGTCTGTGTATATCTTTGGGTTTGAGGTGAGTTTCTTGTAGGCAGCATACAGATGGGTCTTACTTTTTTATCCATTCTGTTACTCTGTGTCTTTTGATTGGTGCGTTCAGTCCATTTACATTTAGGGTAATTATCGATAGATATGTATTTATTGCCATTGTTGGCTTTAGATTCGTGGTTACCAAAGGTTCAAGGGTAGCTTGTTTACTATCTAACAGTCTAACTTAACTCTTGTTAAGCTAGTATAAACACAGTCTGATGATTCTTTATTTCTCTCCCTTCTTATTCTTCCTCCTCCATTCTTTATATACTAGGTGTTTTATTCTGTACTCTCTTACATTTCCTTTGACTGTTTTTGTGGATAGTTGATTTTACTTTTTGCCTTTAGTTAATATTTGGATGGTCTGCTTTCTTTGCTATGATTTTATTTTCTCTGGTGACATCTTTTTAGCCTTAGGAGTGCTTCCATCTAGAGCAGTCCCTTTAAGATATCCTGTGGAGGTGGTTTGTAGGAGGCAAATTCCCTCAACTTTTGGTTGTCTGGGAATTGTTTAATCCCTCCCTAAAATTTAAATGATAATCCTGCTGGATACAGTATTCTTGGTTCAAGGCCCTTCTTATAAACAGAACATTTTAATACAACCTTATTTAAGAATACTTGGAAAATTCTTTACTTGTTAATTTCAGATTCCCATCAGCATGCCTTTAAGTACCTCATATAATTGTAACAGTCAGCCATCATCATCTGCCAAGGAAATGATCTTTCTAAATTACTGACAGAGAGAGATCAGGCCTAATTAAGAAGTGAATGAATTTTATGCTAATACAGAAAATGTGCATGCAAAACCCTATCCAGACAAGAGACATGTGAAAATGCCGAGAGGAAGCTCTTGTTGGACAAGCCTGCTCTGATAAGGAAGGAGCAATGAAACCAGTATTTGCCCTAGAACTGTTCAAAAGAAATATCATTCTGCTAGGACACCCAGAGCTGGCCACTAAATATGTGAAAGCCTTGGCAAAGTCCCCATTTTGAGAAAGACTACAGTTAATTGTGGTGTCAGGAGGCCTCAGGGGACCAAACACAGACAAGAACTGTACAGAAAGACTTCTGTGCGTTGCAGAACAAGCTACTCTTTTGCTTACAACCTTCTGATTCCCTACCATTTAAGAAAAAATACAGTTGGAAAAAAATCCAAATTTCTTACTACAGTTTACAAGGCCCTACATGACAGGGCCCCATCCCACCTCTTTAACATCATCTCCTACCTGTATTTACTCTACTTTAACCAAACTATCCTTTCTGCTCCTCAAACATACCAAGTTCAATCTTATCTTAGAGATCTTATATCTCTTGTTTCCACTGCCCAGATCACTCTTCCAGCTGCTTTGTATGCTAGGCTTCTTGTCTATTTCCTCATTATAGGAGTCCCTCAGCCCACCCTAGCCCCAAGGCATTCTCCATCATCACGTTACCTATTGTATTTGCTTCACAGAATAGTTTCCTGTTTTACTACATATTATTTTAACTTATTTTTGTCTCCTCACTAGAATACAAGCTCCAAAAGAATCTTTCCTGTCCTGTTCTTCTTGACTCTCTCCTTAGCACCTAGAACAGTATCAGTTACTTACACACACACACACACACACATACATACATATATCTGTACACATATATGTATATAGATGTGTATCAGCCAAATGAACAAATGACATCAATGCATCCATTCCATAGCATTCCATTTAAGAACACTTTCAAAATAATAAGAACAAAAAGTAAAGAGAATTTACATACACAGGAATATCTGGGAACTGAGTTCAACAATTGTTCAGCTGAAGATCTATAAAAGGTCCAGGTTACTAATATACCATACTCTCCTCTGAGTATCCATTCATGAACCATATCTATCATATAGGGCTATATAGCTCTTGATGCCCAAAGAAAGAATATTTGATTTGGAATTAATGATTAGGCTAAATCTCCTGCTTCCAAATTCACTGACCATTACCTCACTATGAAGTCTGCCTCTAGCATAATGTCTCTGGATCCAAGAGAGACAAGGGTTCAAATCCCAATTATATGTTTTACATGCCGTGAGCCATTGAAAAGTTTCCTCATCTACTAAATGAAGATAACAGTACTTACAGGGCTGCCTTAGGGATTGAATAAACTAATGTATACAAAATATTTGTTACATTGTCTGGTACATAATAAAAGTCACCTATTATTGTTATTCATTTGTTCACATTTTTTGCAACCATAATTTATTGATGTCTACTTTTTTATAGGTCCTGTGCCTATACAAGAGGCACATTTATGAAATATAAAAAACAAACCAAAACAGCAGCAGACTCACAGACTCTGAGAAGGGACTAGTTACCAAAGGGACTGGTTACCAAAAGGGAGAGGTTGAGGAGGGTGAGTGGGGAGGGAGAAGGGGATTAAGGGGCACTATAATTCGCAGTCACAATATAGGTAGGTCACGGGGAAGGCAGTACAGCACAGAGAAGACAAGTAATGACTCAACAACATATTACTATGCTGATAGATAGTGACTGCAATACGGGGCAATGTAGATTTGATATGGGTGAATGCTGAAACCACAATGTTGTTCATGTGAAACCTTCATAAGATTATATATCTATGATACTTTAATTTAAAAAAAAGAGAGACACACAGGCACAATTCAAAATGAATTGGCTACAGTCCCTGCCTAGGAAGAGCTCACAGTGTAATAGCAAAGATAAACCCATTAACAATAAGAACAACAAAAAAATTATTAGCAGTGTAGTATATATTAAGTCTCAGCCAGGAAGGCTGAATGAAAAGAATCTTCCCTTTTCCAGCAAACCTCATACTGTGCCTAGTTAGTCTCTAGAGTTAAAAGGCACATCAAAACCTTCCAACTTATAAAATAAAATAGCTTCTGAAATTGGTCAGAGTAGCTCTATAAAGAAGCCCTTACAAGATTTTAAGAAGAATGGGCAAGAATGATTGTCAAAATGTGGAAGCAACTTAAGTGTCCCTCACAGAAGAAAGGATAAACAGTATGTGGAATGTATATCCAATGGAATATTATTTGGCCTTAAAAAGGAAGGGAATTCTGACACCTGCTACAACATGCATGAGCCTAGAGGACATTATACTAAGTAAAATAACCCAGTCACAAAAAGATACATCATTTATGGTTCCATGTATATAAGGTATTCTGAGTAGTCAATTCAGAGTCAGAAAGTAGAATGGTGGTTGCCAGGACTGGGGGTAGGGAGGAATAGGAAGTTCGTGTAGGGAGGAATAAGAACAGAATTTCAGTTGGGTGAAAAAGAAGAAAAAACTCTGTAGGTGAATGGTAGTGATGATGGCAGTGAATGCACAACAATGTGAATGTACCTAATGCTATAGAACTATATAATTTAAAAAGGCTAAAATGGTAGTTTTATGTTATGTATATTTTACCACAATATTTAAAAAAAGGATTGTCCTGCGGCTTACAGGAAGAAAGAGAGCATGTATCCCTCTTCTCTGACTTTGATCATTCTTTTATCTGGTAGCCTATCAACACAGCTTTTTCCAGGTTGACAAGAGAATTCCGGGTCAATCCTCATACATACGAGGCTGTGTCATGCCATCAACACCTAGGAAATTACAAGTACACAAACATCCAAAACCAGAACATACAGCTAATTAAACAGATGCTATACATTGAATATGAATCTATTTCCACAAGCGTAAGAGAGGCAGAAAGTAAACCTAGTATTTGTATGTTTAAGTGCCAGTTTAGGATTATATAAGCTAACTCCTAAAGATGCAAGAAAGTCCCCAGAAAAAATGATTGGTCCATGTAGATTTCCCATCAGTACCAAAGTCTCATAATACAACCATACTGCTTTAAATTTTTTTTTAAGTGTTAATTTGTATTAAACAAAGCAGCTTTCATATATTAAACAAAAATGTAACAACTGACAGTCATATATAATGACCTGGTTTCTTAGTGGCCTAGGAAGATAGGAAATAAATCCCAAGGACCCTAGTTTAGACAGACTAGAGAGCGTAGACTGTGGCTGTCTTACATGATTAAAAACAATGTCACAACTGAGTGGGGTCTGTGCTTTGGTAGCTTCCCCCCAAGCAGTCCCCTATGTGACTGAAGACTGGGATGAGAGTGACAGCTACACAAACGGGAATAATAAGAGATAAAGTTTCTTCCTAGTTCAAAAATGTTCAAAGACTCCAGAATCCCAAACTTAACTTCTCTGCTGCCCATCCATCCAATTTTTATTAAGATCAATTTACATCACCTAGGAAGCTTCAAAGTCAAATACCACCATTATTTTTACCTTATCAAACCCATAAAATCAAGGCCAGGGTGTGGTCTGTACATGAGACTTGGTTAGGATCACAAAAATTCCCAAATCAAATAACCAGTTAAGGTTAGAGCCAAGTTCATCTACAATAAGATGACAGGATTCAGGCAAAGTCAGCTGCCTTCTTGCGTTTCAGAAAGACTAGCATTATTCCTGACACTACTACATAAGTGTAAGCAACCTCTGGGTAGGTAATGCCACCAAACAAAACCAACACCTTCAAAGTCAGTCTCTCTCTCAGTGACTAGAGGCAGCCAGACACTCAAACTGCCAGTCCTGAATTATGGCCTCTGAATGGCGAGGGCTTCACATTTCACTGATCGGGGCACAGCCCAATCAGAAGACAAACCCCTGCACTGCCAGAGACCAGCAAATCCGCTTTCTTCCAGTGTGCACATGACTGAATGTGCTTCTGTCCATCATCTGGGTCATATATAGTTCAATGCGAGCTGAGCAGACAGGGCTGCAAGGAAATCTTGGCGCGGTTCAATACCTCATCTAGCCTGGGTTCCAGTACCTAATTTTTTTTTACTGACAAACTCATTTCTCTACCGGGACAGGATGCTGTGCTGGCTGGAAGTTCCATTTCTACAGCAAGAATCCTATCTGGAAACACAGAAGTTGTCCTCTAGCCACAGCAGCTCGAACTTTTTTGATTGTTGCTGCTGCCTTCTCCCATCACTCCCACCCCCTTTTGACAAAGATCCAACTGTAAAAAGTCTTACGTAACAGTTCAGGACTACTTCGGTTCTTTTACTGGGTAAGCACTTTCAATTTTTTTTTTTAACTAAAAACCATTTTAACATTGAATCTGTTGAGAGCCTTGACTAAAATCTTTTAAATAATTTGTGTAGTGAAATACTGTCAGTGGATTTTTAAGTCTCATTTCTGCACGTGCTCCTTTGTTCTCAGAACAGAAGCTTTTTATACACACCCCATAACGCAGCTGGAGAGTTATGAAGTCAGTTATTATAAGGAACACAAAGGTTGCTTTGCATTCTTTGCCTTTAAATAATTAATTTATCATTTGTTTTCTTAAAAGAGCATTTAAAGAAGGGGAAAATTCACAAAGAATAAACTGTTGAAGAAAAAGTTTGAAGTTTTTACCACCTTTTCTATCTGTAGTTTTGTGTGGCCAAACACTTGTGCTGCCTGGGGCGGTGGGGGTAGAGGCAAGCATAGACAGAGAGGAACTAAGCCAGACATGGACAAAGGCATGAGCCAAAACCAGACAGTCCTGGCCGTTCGATAGGCCAGCAGTGGGTGAGACAGGTCAGCCAGCTGCAGGGGTGGGAGGGGGGGAAAGGGGCATGGATGTATGAGGTGCTCATGCGTGCGATCGTGACTAGATTCTGAAACTGCCAGCCATTTTCCCAGCTATGCTTTGTGCAATCTAAAGGAATGCATCTCCTCTGAAGCAGTCTTGCCAGAGCCCAGTGATAGAAAGGAGTGTGATAAATACCACAACATAAGGAATCAGAAAATACTGGGATCTGGGGTGGGCAAGAGGGAATGCAGAGGGTGTGGAAATTTTTTAGTGATCTGGAATGTGTTGAGTGACAGGAAGTGCCCCAAGCTCCCCCCCAACTCTTCTCAGTCGCGCCTGCTTTTGTCTAACTCTTGTAATCTACACACTACTGCTTACAAAGCTGTCTGAGTTTAAGACAAAAAGAAACATAAAAGGCTCTCCATTTCATAGTACCTGTGATATGGAAGGAATGTAAAAAACATGGCCTTTCAAGCCTGTAGACATTTTTTTTCAGGTATACAGGAGAAAGAAAAATAATAATTTTCCAAGGATAAATGAGAATTATGAATTATAGTCTATTTTACAAATATGATTTTTAAAATCCTGATCTGCTATCCTTAAAAGTATTTAAGTTGGTTCCTAATTTGAAGGAGGCTTGTTTATTTGGTTAATGTAATGCATTTGAAGTTGCTTCTATTTTCTTTCTATAAATTTGGACTTTAGGAGGAAAAAAATGCAAATAAGTAGAATACTTTGAAGAAAAGGAGGATTTTCTTCCTTCATTGGTTGGAAAGCATGTTAAAGGGTTGGTTTCTTGGAAAAGCATCTCTCTCTCTCTCATTTTTGCATGTATGCTATAAAGATAACTATATGCCATAATAAATATAAGGTGGAAAACTTTTGACAGAAAATAATAGTGTTCTAAGTGAAAAATAACTTAGCATCTTCCCAAACCTCCATATTATCAACAGAAACACTAAACTTGAGAAAAAAGTAGCCAAATACTTGAATGGTAACCCTACTTTTGGAGTATGAAATGGAAAACTAAGTGTGAATAAAATGATGCTTGGAAATGTTTCTACCTCCTACCACAAAGGATGTTAGTGGTCAGCCTAGGAGTTAATCTGTCCTAGCATGGCTCTGAGCCTTCATGCCGAGCAGACGTTATTCACATGACGATTCGAAAAGTCCATTCATATATCTCACTACCTGGATTTGAATAGAAACCAGACAGCAATTCTTTAGTTCCAGCCACCATTCGCCCCACTGGACAATAGCGATTTGTTAGCACAGAGTCACAGGCTGTGGGACACAAAGCTTGGAGCTGCAGAAAGATGGGGGATTCAGAGAACAGGAAATTACAGGCCTGATGCACTCCTGGCAGCTCTGAAAATACAAAAAAAAAAAAAGGCAACACAGCAATGCCATGTTTAAGAGCTACTTCTAGCTTTTTAAACCACCTCCAATGTCATAAAAGCTCTATTGTTGGAGTACATAAAGTCAGGAGTCCCATGCGCTCTTTTCTCACTACAGGGAACTTCATTCAATGCCCTCACACAGTCAGAAAAATCAAAAGCATCCAAAGTTGATTAGTTGTGAGCTCTGGTAGAAAGGAGAGGAGCATTTTACAACTAAAATGTCAGAGAAAAAATATGCTTAGTACCATAAGTGACACATACATAAAATTAGTATTTTAAAAATTATTTCATAATACCAGACAATCAAAAAGAAACCAAATCGATGTATCAATACTCCAGGGAAACAATTTTTTCTTCAAAATATAATATAAAATCTATTATTTAATTTCATCAAAAGTTTCTTTAGAAGGCACATATAAATTTAAAAACTAATCTTACACAGAACCATTTATGAGTTACGGGTTGTATTTTCCAAAACAAAGAACTAAAATCAAAGCCCTCAAGACCTATTTTGGAATACTGAAAAGGAAAAGTGTATTTTTTTGTTGGTTATCAGATTACCGTAGCTCCCTGGCTAAGTTTAGAAATTGCCTCTACTTACCTCTCTGTAGACCTGAAAAATAAAATTAATGGAATGATTAGTGCACATAATATGGGGGGGGGGGCACGGGGAAGGCAGTACAGCACAGAGAAGAGAAGTAGTGACTCTACAGCACCTTGCAATGCTGATGGAAAGTGACTGTAATGGGGTATGTGGTGGGGACTTGATAACAGGGGGGAATGTAGTAACCACAATGTTGCCCATGTGAAACCTGACATAAGATTGTATATCAATGATACCTTAATAAAAATAATAATAATAAAATTAATAGACATTCTGGTGAGGGGAGAGAGAAAATTCTCTAGTCTTAGTCAAGGAGCAGAGACAAACAGTACATGGGTTCTTGAACAGGCCCTCATGCTGCAACCTGAGCACCAACAAGCCAGAATGGTGTCCATTTCAACAGGAGGAGACCCTACACAAGGAAAGTGTAAATGGTTTTTGTTCTTCTGCCTTTCGTCTGTGATCCATTACCAAACACAAATCTTAAAAATAGTATTATACCTGAAATAGTCATCAAATGAGATCACGAATGATCAAAAAGTGCTTTGAAAACACAAACTTTTTACTCTATTTAGTCCCATGGCTTTAAGATAAACATATGCTAAATTTAAACATATGCTGGAAAACAAATCAGCAACTTTTAAACTACCAATTATTGGATTTCCCCAAATTTTATCATTACTGATCAGAAACAAGTATCACTTTACAACCTCAAACTGTGCTGCTGTCCCAATACAGTAGCCACCAGCAACATGCAGCTATTTTTATTCGCATTTAAATTAATCAAAGTTAGATAAAATTAAGAGTTCAGTTCCTCAGTTGTACCAGCCACATTTCGAGCACTTCATAGCCCCAAGTAACTAGTGGCTATTATATTGGACAACACAGATACAGAACATTTCCTTCATTACAGAAAGTTCTATTGGAAGCATTGATCTAGACCATGCTCATATCTAGAATACATGTCTTCAACTACCCATCCAGTTGGACATGAAAGAAATTAATCTCTAAGTAAAAAAATGCAGTGACAAGTATGACAAGGTAGCTAGCTAGGCACCATGATACTTGAGAGACACCTAAAAAGCATTTTGAAATCAAAGGTTTCATTTTTCCCCCTTGGTCTACAATAAAGAATTTATGAAGAATATTATGACAGTAGTGGCAGACACAGGATAGTGGCCAGAGTAATTTAAATGTTCCAGAACAGCACTAAATTAGTGTCAAAAAGTTCTTCTTAAACATTTGAAGCAACTAATTCTATAGTCTCCTTCACAGAATCACTGTTTTGGACAATAAACAATAGCCAAAAGCAAGGGCCTTGAAGTTAAACTTTACTAGCAAATTAATTCACCTCTCTGACATTTAGTGTCTTTATCTGCAAAACGGGGAAATAATCACCCTGCAGGATATGTGGAAGGACTCACAATAAAGTAGATAAAGCATCTAGTAAGGTAACAGGCACATAAGTAGTAATTCAAAAAAGGGTAGCTATTATTATTATATTTTCCCCTTAAATCTTCATAATGTGACTCTTTGTAGACAGGCAGATACTACTCAACCCATAAAGGAAGGTTTCACAAACAAGTATCCTAAAATACAAATACTGGCAATGTCAGTAATTAAACTGGAACAAAGAGGAAATTTTGTACGCTAGATAGCTTTTCCCAGCCAAAGTGTGATCATGCTGCCCCCATGCAGCCAGGCTTCTTTGCCAGAAGAATCTCGTATCATACTGGGCTCAAATAACCAGAATGGTCCCTGTGTGTTCAGTCTTATGTTTATGGATCTGGGCTTAGGTTTTAGATAGAAAGATAATGTTCTGTAGCTAAAAATAAACTCTACCAAGAGATACATGCACATGAATATAGTGAATATAAAGCAATGGTTTCTAAATACTGGCAACTTTGTGACTGTTCAAGAAAACAGAAAAGGCTACTTAAGAAATGCAATGCTAAGAAGCCTCATTCTCCCTTGTTGAGATGACTGAAGCACACAGAAAAACTATAGATAGAAATCTGGAAAAGAAATATTGAACTGAAGTTTTTTTCAAGGAATATTTAGAAAACCTGGATTATATTAACAGTAGTAATGATCCAATACCTTATGGCCTTCAATTATTGTGATCTTGGTTTATGGTTAAGACCAGATGCAGTGAGTGATGCCTCCTCAAGGCTTTTTAAAAATAAAAACAAAACAAAAAACCCAAGTGGGGTATGTGGGGGGGACTTGATAATAGGGGGTCTAGTAACCATAATGTTGTTCAAGTGATTATACATTAACGATACCAAAATAAAAATTAAAAAAAAAATAAAAGAACCTAAGTGATATCTATCATGACTACATGTCTTAACCTCCAAATCTACTATCAAATGAATTGGACATGATAAATGTAGGCACAAAGTTCTTAAATTTTGATGCCATTCTCAACTCATCCTATCTACGCCTGCTAGGTTGCCAGAAATGTGGGTCTTAGGGTCAAGTGGAATCCTGGCTCTGCCACTTCTTTACTATGTGATCTTGAGTAAGTCACCTCCTCCCTTTGTCTCAGACTCTTCATGCATAAAATACAAGTATTAATGCCTTCCTGCCATTCATTTTAAGAATCACAAGATCCTTAAATATGATCAAGGATCATATATATAAAAAAAATCTTGAACTGTTCCTTGTACATGGAAAACACTCTGGAAATGTCAATTCTGTGAGAGGGCTTTTAAGGGCTTGAGGCCCAGTTTATTGTCTGAGACTTCCTAAACACAAATGAAAATAGAAGAGTTCCAGGCCAATTTATAACATAGGCTATAGGTATTCTGTTTAAATTTTAATTAAAACAAACATATGAAGATAAAAGCTGTCAACACTGCACAAAGAATTTCAAGTTTTAGAAACATAAATATTAAGTGAATTGAATAAATGTAGGAAAAGCAATATTTGAAAAGTGAGGTGGAACACCAGATTTTAATGATAGGTGTAATTTAATACTGATACTAATTTAATGCTACTAGGTATATAAGAATCATTTTCCTTACTTAAGAAATAATACTTCTTAGAGACTCTTTTGGAATAGGATTTCTACTAATTCTTGGAAACAAAAACATGGAAGTTCTAAAATACTGCCCATGATTGAAAAATTAAAATAGCCTCCTGCGGGTATGGGAAAAAAAATTCACCTTTTAAAATTAAAGCCATAGAAGGAATTCCTGGGCAAGATGTTTTCCTACTACATCTGTAGACTCATTTGAAGTTGAAAATAATCCAGCAGGAACTAGAAATAGGTGTTTCTTAATGATGCCAAAGAACTGAAAAGTGCTGGACATGCCACATAACCTTTCAGAACACAAAAGGTGGCAGACTTCCCAAAGCAAACAGCAGAATTATAGAGAGACAGTATGGTATAGTGGGAAATCTGAAAAGGCAGGTTTATTTCCCAGAATGGATAGGTTAGGTGTAACATCAAATCTTAGTTCTGCCACTACCTAACTGTGACTTTTTAATGTCACTTCTTTCTGCATCTTTGTTATCAGTAGTGGTCTAAAAAACACATTCTTACTAGAGGTTAAAGGACAGGTAGCACTTAAAGGTGAGAGATTTGGATATGCCAGGGGGTATTCAAATTCAGTCTCTGCAAAACCTAGCTCTCATGAAATGTTTTACAAGACTGCCAAGCAGATAGATTAGATAGACAAGATAGACAGACACAGATAAAAAGATAGACAGACAAACAGTATTGATTGTAAGGATTTCTGTGGGTGCACTGATAAATAACAAAAGACATCCAGAGGAAAGGTTCCTTAGCAGATGTTCTAGGTTCTTACTGAATGCTGATTGAGCAGAGCCTTCTTTCTCTAGTCATTCATCCCCCAAATATTAAGTTCCCAATACGTATCATTCACAGTGCTAGACCCAGGTTTAGTGATGAAAACAAAAACCAGATATCTTAACTGCCTAGTAGGGCTGACAAGCCATTAATTGACATAACCATGGCTAGAAGCCATATCATTTAAAAAATGGCAGGGATGAGTTCAGAAACTTTGAGAATGGATCCAATGATTTGCAGAAACTTCCCTGCCATCTTTTGAAGCTGAATTAACCTAGTTTACAAAGTGTGGAAGAATGTACATCCTCAGGTCTGTTTGAGGGAAGCAAAGAGATATTATAAACTACAAGATCTTAATGGATTTTAAGCCATTAAGGAAATGAAATACCTTCAAACACATAGGCTGGTGTCACAATGACCATTACTCAGATTTGTGGTAAACCACTATCTCATGCAAAAA
The DNA here is from genome assembly GCA_032199065.1 of Smutsia gigantea. NCBI lineage: Eukaryota > Metazoa > Chordata > Mammalia > Pholidota > Manidae > Smutsia > Smutsia gigantea. Next base: position 48,428 of record JAVSCE010008556.1, on the reverse strand, counting down.
CTAAGTCTCCTTTTGATGGATGATTAGTAAGATAATTCTGGAGGGGACAGAGTAAAGGGGCTCTGGGCATAGAATGACATTCCAGGAGCAGTTCATGATACACTGGAGCATTAAATATGATATATATTTCCTTTGCCCCCTTTCCTAAAGTTATGGTCTTATCACTTTTTAATGGTGTATGCTATGATCATCAGGATTACACAGCTAGCTAGTACTCAACCCATAACTCAGCTATTTCTGAGCACGCAGAATATTTGAGACATGAATGATAAATATGCAGAGGAGAGGCTAGAGTCACAACTGGGCTTCTATAGCAATCCTTCTTACAAACTAGAACCACTTATGTCTATGAGGTATCTAAATATTAACCTCTCCTCCAATTGGGATTTAGTCTTTGCTGTCATAGGACTATATAAACAAGTCGCTGTTATTAATGGAGTATAGTATATCCATGTACCATAATGGCACAATGTTATTGCCACAAAACCTGAGGCACCCAATATCCAAAAGTCCCAGTCAAGTAATTTCCATTCTAGTTCCTTGATGCTTACAGAACCTGAGTTTTCACCCAGATTTTTTTCCACTGGTAAAGACTCAGTATCATGTTCGCTATTTCTTTGTTCACTGAATATCAAAGTCAAGTGGAAAAGAGATCTGACAAATGTACTCAGAACAAATTAGACAGTTACATCAAAAAAGAGGATCCCAATCTTACCATAACCTAGATTTTAGGTAGAAATACCTCCATTTGGCTTCCTAATAGCATTACATTTTGTCAGGCTCATTTCTCTGTAAAATCCTATATTACTAGAACAGTTTCTAAATGCAAACATATTCTTCTGTTTGGCTACTAAGCTTCTAGGCATACAGTTCATTCATTCAAGGGATATTAGTACTTTAAGCCCTGTTCTAGGCACTGGATACCCAGTAAATATGACAAAGGTCCTTTCCCTGGGCACGTTAGTCACAAAAACTTGAATCCAGTCTCAGCCTGAACATTCACTGACTGTGTGACCCTAGACATATTTGCCTCTCTGAACCTCAGGAATGTGCTCTATGGGAAAATAAGGAAATAATACTATTTCAGAAAGCTGTTGTGAATCTGTCAGTGTCTAGTGTAGTGTCTGGAACACTACAACACTTGACAAACAGTAGCTATAGTTTTACATATAGCAGATGTTACTACTATCCATCCTGCCTTGATATCCATGCACATGAGAATCACTCTAGTTTTGTAAAATAACATGTTTCAAAGGTAGTGTATCTAAAATATTTGTTTCAGGTATTTAAGAGCTATGAAGAATAAAATCCATTAATAGAGGAAATGCTACTTCTGGTTATTAAAAAGTTTCTGGCTGCATATGCTAAACACAAGACTGGAAGTATACATGAGAAAAATACTTTGAAGTTGGGATGTTAATGGTGAAATGGATCATTGCACTCACATTTTCAAGGGGTAGGGCACTTTATCTCTAACAATATTACTATTTTAGCCAATTTAATAATAAATTCTATAGAAGAAACATCTAAAAGATTTGTAATTTCAAGTCTACAACAGACATGAAGAAGGGCAAAGAAAGCATGTCTTTCCTCTAAAGATTATTATAAAAGTCTCATAAAGAATATTCTCTGAAGGCAAATTCCTAGCTGATTGTCGTGATATGTTTTATAAAATAATTTATTTTAGTATGCTTACTGCAGACTGCAAAGTACAAAAAATACGAGGACAAGAAATTATTCATAATCCAAAAAAAGTTGTTCATAATCCCACTTATCTAGAGAAAACCACAGTCAACATTTAGTAAATTTTCCTCTAGTTTTACTTCACAGTTATTTATTAGTAATTTTTAAAATACTGGGAGTTTTATGTCATCTACATAAAACCAGATCTATATAGAAAATCTAGATAATAAAGTAAACAAAGAAAATTTGTCACCTATAATCCCACTCACAGAGATAATCTTTTTTAATATCTTGGTGTAGTTGATACACAATGCAATCAAATTCTCTCTGTATTTTTATACTCTAATTTGTTCACCTATAATTATTTTTAAGTGTTTTTTTAAGATACTCAGGTGGTTTCCAATTATTCTGTATTATAAATAATACTGCAGTGAACATATTTACATAGAAATCACTATCCACATTCCTGATAATTTGGTTGGTCTGACCAATTTACACTCCTACCAATGGACTGATAGCACATGTCTCACCCTGAGATCATAAAAACTGAGAATGGGCTATATATAATTAGCTGGTTCCCAAATATAATAAAGTTTGTCTGTTCCATAATGAAAAAAGAAGATAATGTTAAAGGAAAACTCAATGTGAAATAAAGACCAGACAACAGAAGAATCTACGTAATACAATAAATTATGTCTCCCTAAAAATGCTAGGCCATTGATAGAAATCTTAAAAACCTTCAACAGGACAGAGAAGTTTAACATTGGGTTCCATAAGTCTCAGAAATAAAATCAATTCAAAACAAACAAAAACGAAAACACTCTAGCCTGTGGATGTGTTTCATTACTTGGAAACAATGACATGAATCAAGAATCAGTCCCATCTTTGGGGAAAATGACATGGAAAACTATACTGATACATTTAGGTGCATAAAAATCACTATTTTCGCATCCAAATTATTTCCAAATTTTAGGAGTGAGCTAAGATTATTAAATAAGAATATATATTTTTGGTGCCCAAATGTAATAAGCAATTTTATCACTTCTTATCAAAGCAAGAAGATAACCAAGAATATCATTTATTCAACAAATGTTTACTGTATGACAATTTGTTTCAGGTACATTCATGTATAAGAAAGTCAAAGTTGTTAAGAAGAGTTCTTTCCTCAAAAAGCTTGCTGTTTGTATCCTTCATAACCTGGCCCTCTTATATCATGTAACATTTGGCCTGCCTAATTGTTGAAGTAGCACATATCTCAGGCTAGGGCCAGAAAAACGGAAAACATTTCAGGACACCATACTGAATGATCAACCTAAAAATAAAAATTTCTTTACAGTGAAAAAAAACCCCAAAGTCAGTACAATATGGCTGAATAGATTCCACTCACATAGCCTCATACCAGCACACAGTAATGCTCACCACGCAGCTACCTAAAGTTAAGAAGTAGTTCAATATTCAAATATTGACAGGAGGAAAAAAATCTCTTGTTTTACACAGAATAACTAATAAAAAAAACTACTATCATTCTTCATTTCTTTGTGATTTTCTCTGTAAACCCTGCTTAATATCTGAGTCCCTCAAGAGGGATTTCTCCTTAACAGAAAATAATGTCCCAGGTTTCCTGCAGACGTTTTGGAATATGTGTACCACACAGCAGAGAAATTGTCAGCATAACTGCATGCTTCAGAAATGAAAGCTGATCAGCTTAGTGATCAGCTGATCACTAAGAAATGAAAGGTCAGATTTCTGGTAAAGCTTTGTATCTGCTAAAAGACTTTGATATCTTCATTTACCTAATATGTTTCAGAAATACATCCTCTCCAAATAACAGCAAATAACATTTATCAAGGGTCTACTACATGGCAGATTCTAGACTGTTTTTCTAAACATGTCATTTAATAATTATAACCACCTAAAGAATCTGGTAGTTATTAGCCCTTACTTTATTGATGAAAATACTGAAGCTTGGAAAGAAATGACTTGTCCATTGTCAAAACTGCTAGGATATAACAGTACAAATTTGAATACAGATGAACTGGCTCTTAGGAACCTGCTCATTTTACTGTAGCAGTTTGATTTTTATGGTTTGGTAGGCAACTTTCCTTCCTTTAAAATGCTTTATCGGAGACCAATTTTTTTCTTCTCTTAACTTTGAAAAGAACTGGTTTCCAAGATTAAGAACATGGGACAGTTAAATGCAATTTTACATATGATAAAAATAGATTTCTGCATGTCAGCGAATAGACAGTGTAAATTACATGTGTAACTTTAAAAAATAGCTAGATATCATTTCAAGTCTCCAGAAAGAGCAGGAAGAATTGTATGACCTCTTTAAAAAATTTACTGAATTATAAACAATATAGTTCAATTTGGAGAAATACATTCAATATTTGCTAAAATATACTACAGTTTACATTGTACCAGTTCTCTATGCTAATATTTTAACATTGTTTAAAAGAATATATACTATCTTAAAAGAATGAACTCTGGATTATCATGTGAAATTGAAAGCTCTTTGTGAATGGTAAAAGCAAAATTATCATTATTTTAAGGCACTTGTTCTGTTTTAAAATAGTTTCTAGAAATTCATGGTTACCTTTTGAAAACAGATGACTAGAATTCACCAGGTAAGATCCTTAATTTTGGGCAAACAGCAAAACGTGGAGGAAAAAAGCACAAACGGTAAGACAACATGGGTTTAACCAAACTTTCTTTCTAACTAAAATTCTCTGATCCTAAATTGGCTTTGCTATAAAATGAAAAAACACTGAGTTCCTAGCTAAGAGTCTTAAATGGCACAGTACCTAGTGCGCAATACAGAACAGTGTTCAATTATTGTTAGTTCTCTTCCTTTCAGGAAGATTTTTTTTTTTTTAAAGTCAGACATATTTCCAAGTTTGCTGGTGAACATGGATAGGAACAAGGGTTGTGCAGCCCAAAACTTGTCACTGGAAATCAAATGGCATTTTAATAGATTTGGGATTGGTCTTTTGTTATTCTTTCAGTCAGGCACTTTTTAACCAAACATTCAATAACAGTACAATTTATTCATTCAAAGAGTCACTGAGCACTTACTCTACAGCAAGCTAAATACAAAAATGCCTTAAACATGCCCAAAAGGAGCTCACAATCTAACAGAGACAAACCTTAAATAGATAACATGGTGCTCTAAGTGCTATAATAAAAGAAAGCCCGGGATAATGAAAGCCAAAGTAAAAGCACTTAACCTGGTAAGGGGAAGACAACTTGGAGGAGGAACATCTGAGATGAGTCTGAAAAGATAAACAGAATTTGTAAAAAAGTAAAGAAAAAGGGACTTTTCAGGCATAAGGAGAAGTATGAGCAAAAACACCAACATGGGAGACCAAACGGTATATTCAGGAAACCACATGTGCAATATGGCTGGATCAGGGGGAATAAAAAAGGTTGGTAAGGCAGGTAGGGTCTTCCTTTGTCAGGTTCAAGTTATGCAATTCATTCCAACTCTCTGTAGTAATTCACTAAACTTGTATAAACAGGCCAACTTCAGTCCCATTTGGGAGTCAGTAAGGTACTGGTTCCCCCTCAATCTAACCAGTTACCAAACAACCACAACATATTTGGTTTTGTGATGGATATATGAACTCTTAAGAACAGTCACCTTCCATTTAGCAGTCAAAAAGCATAGCTTAAGAAACCAAAGAAGTTATCTGAACTGGGTAATTATTGAAGTATGTGTGACTACTCAAGATGTGCAAACTTTTCTGGTAGCTTTTACTTTGTTGATTCATAGGACTGAATACAGCAGGCCTTCCATAAAACTCAGTGATTTAAATTACAGTGAAGTAGAGAGAAAAACCTTTAATGTATTCTTTTTGTAAAAGAATGAAGACTTTAAAATAAAGAAACTTCCGTATCTTTTTTCCTTCCCTAGCCTTCCCCTTCATATGAATTTGGTCAACATATTTCTTTAAATTCTTTTGTTTTCAGATCACACTCCTTTCAGTTGTGGAGAAAAGGTCTAAAAAGCTAGGAAACGGGAAATCTGTATTTTATTACAAAATTACTACATTCTGTCATTAGGATTCCAAGTTAGCTCCATGCAGAGGCAGGTGACAAACACAGCTTCAGGAAAGTCATGATTCATTCATGATTCACCGTCAACAGATACTGACTGGGAACATGAAACAGCAAGATCAAGGGAAAAATTCAGAGTGGATGAAGCAAAAGCTGTGTCTAGTCTGGGAGCAATAAGGAAATGGGGTGGTTGGAGAGTAGTGTATTAGGGCCCAATAGTGGAAGTCCACCTCAGGTTAAAACATGAAGATTTTATCTAAAGGTAGTAAGGGCATCAAGTTTTCAAGCAAAGTCAAATTTGTATTTAGCCACAGGGTGGAAGATAAATTAAAATTGGGCAAGACTGGAGGCAAGGAGACACAGGCTTTTGCAGTAATTCAGATGAAAAAATGATAGTTTCGGCCACAGTGGTAGCAGGAAAGATGCAATGGCTGTCACATGCCACAACATGGATGAACCTTGAGGAAATTATACTAAGTGAAATAAGCCAGGTACAAAAAGACAAATACTGTAGTGATTCCACTTATATGGTGTATCTAAAGCACTCAAACTCACAGAAAGAGAAAGTGGAAGGAAAAATGGGGAGTTGTTTAATGGGCACAGAGTTTCAGTCTTCCAAGATGAAAAACTCTGGAGATTTGTGATCAGAAATGTAATTATATTCAACACTACTGAGCTGTATATTTAAAATGGGTTAAGATGGTAAACTTTGTTATGTGTTTTTTACTACAATTAAAAAAAATATGCAAAAGGAAGGGAGGCTAGGCTTGTTGTATTTCATTTTAACATTTTGCCCTACTCTACCCCTAACAATGTCTTTTGCTGTTTTACTGAACTATAAAATGAATAAATGGGATATGATTTTTATTTAAGTATCGTTGATATACAATCTTACATTGGTTTCAAATATACAACACAGTGGTTCAACAGTTACACATATTATTCAATCCTCACCCCCCACCCACTAGTGCAGTTACTATCTATCAGCATAGGAAGATGTTACAGAATCATTGACTATACTCTTCATGCTGTATTACTATCCCCATGACCAACTTATGATTGAGAATTTTTGTGCCCCTTTATTCTCCCTCGCCCTCCCCAACCACCAACAGAACCCCTCCCCATGGTAACCATCAGTTACTTCGCAGTGTCTATGAGTCTGTTGCTGTTTTGTTCATTTTGTTTTGCTTTGTTTTTATATCCCACAAATAAGGGAAATAATATGGTATTTGAAATGGGATCTGATTTGCAGGGCACCAAAGTTCCACATGGCCCCAAATATCTTAACCCTATTACTTATCATGCCATTTATCATTTCCTCCACCACAGTAGTTTAAAAAAAAATGTTTAAAATTTATTGAAAAATAATTCAACATGTGAGAAGTATTACACAGAATAAAAAGTGAAACCCCATCCATTTTCTCACAACCCTACCCCTTACCCAAAGTATTACTGGTTTTGTGTGTCTCCTTCCAGATCTTTATTGTAAACACATAGGTAAAAAGTCATTCTTTAAGGTCACTTCTTAAATAACTAGCCCAAAGCCATTAACTAGCAGTGGTATTTTAACATACCTTGAGACCTGTGTTTCCCTTTAAACCAATTTACTCCCTGGTTTTAAAAATAATAATAGATTTATTTGTTAAAGTATAAAAATACAGTAAAACACACTATGTCAAATGTACAGTTCAGTGAATTTCTATAAAGTGAACTTGTGAAACCAAATTCCAAATCAAGATTAGTACACTACTGAATACTTTAGAAACCTCTTCTGCGCCCCTTTTCAGTCATTTTAGTCCTTTAGTCAAGGCAGCCACTATTCTGACTTCTATCACCACAGATTAATTTTGCCTATTTTTGAACTTTATATAAAGGTAATCACAAATTATGTAATCTTTTGTGTCTGGTTTCTTTTGCTCAACATTTTGTCTAGAAGATTCATCCATGCTGTTTTATGTTGTGATAGTTTGTCCTTTTCGCTGATATATAGTATTCCATTTTATGGATTATACCACAATTTATTTACCCATTCTCCTGTTAATAGATATTTAGTTGTTTCCAGTTTGGGACCATTACAAATAATACTGCTATTAATACTCTTTTTCACTCTTGTACATAGTGCACACTCAATCCATTTCTGTTCGGTATATGCTTAGAAATGGAATTGTGTTCAATTTCCATAGATATTCCTAAAGAGTTTTTAAGCATTTACCAATTTACACTCTCCTTCTGCTGACATAGGTTGCGTGTTCCAGTTCTCATGAATAATTTGTATAGTTGGTTTTTTGGTTTGTTAATTTTAGATATTCTTGTGGATATGCAATAGTATCTTTTTTTAATTTTTGTTTTTCTGATACCTAGTGATATTGAGTACATTGATAAATATTTGAGAGGTAGATTTAATAAATCTTAGTGACCATCTGGTTGGAGAGAAAGAAGAGAAAAATCTAGAATGACAGAAAAAGAAAAGACATTTAGGGAAAGAGAGAAGGGAAAGAAAACAGTCGTTTCTGAAATCATTCAGGTTTGAGTTTGCCAATGGGAGTAAGATATGAGATTCAAGAATTAACTGCAACTACTGAGACTTAGTGGGACATACAAAGGTTCCCACACAATAAAAAAATTTTAAATAAGCACAAATCTTCAATACCAACTCTTAGTTATAAGACTATAAACTATATAAGAAAATAAGTTTATAGTCTTAGGGAGGCAAGATAAAGTACAGCATTTCAAAAATAGAACTTAAGATCTCCCCACTATAACTTCCAGGAATCTCTGTGAAGATAACAGAAAGAAATCTATAAAGTGAGGAGTCCCAGCAAATGGAATTATACAAAAAGTCAAAGCCATGATAAAAGACAAAGTCACTAAATGCCACTGGGTTTCATGAAGACATCAGTTAGATAAGAACCTCCTGTTTTCAGACAAGAAGGCCATCTCTGATACCAACAAAGTTTTTCTACTTTGAGAAGACAAAGCAAGAATCATGACTAACCAACTATGTGAAGACTAAAGATGAAGAAAAAGATTTAGAGCTAGTCTCTGTCCTCTGAGATTCTCATCACTGGAATATCTGGCTAATTACTGCTTCTCACGAAGTATTGCATGGTAAAGAGTTTGGGGTCTGGAGGCAGGCAAACCAGTATTCAAATCCTAATCTGTTCCTCTTTAGCTATTTAACCCTAGGCAAGTGACATTCTCTAGCTTCAGTTTTGTCATAACCAGAATGAGAATAACAGTGATAATCCACAGAACTATTGTGAACATTAAATGAGATAATTCAAGTAAAACACTTAGTACAATGATTGATCCATAGTAAGCACTACATGAAGGTCAGTTGATATTATCATCTATAAAATGGACTAATTCACATAGCCATAAAATTGAAAGGAAGTAAAATGATGTGTATAATGCCTAGCTACATACACAGGAGGAACTTAAATGGTAGATATTATAACCCCCTACATTTAGGGAACTCTATCATTCAGTGTCAAAATGAGTATGAAATGATATAGTACACTGAGTAAGAACACAATGGGTCTGGAACTCCAGAGCTCAAATCCTCGCTCTGCCACTTGTCAGCTATGTAATAATCTTGGGCAAGTTATTTATCTCATTTTGCATGGGAAAAATAGTAAGTATCTTATTGGGTTGTTGTGAGAATTAGATAATCCTTCTTTCAAGTGTTTTATATGTAAAGCCCTCAAGACAAAACCTGGAATATAAGCATTATAAATATTAGTTGTTCTTATTTTAATAGCAGTGGTACACGTTTTGTCTGAGACTGCTCTGCATCAAAAAAGTGAAGAGATAAATTTGGACAAAAGCAATTCAACATCCTTCTTATGGTTAAGAGAAGCCCAATAAAAATATTAATACTCACCCTCAAAAATTAGGGGAGGGGAAGCCTGAAAGAGTAACAACACAGGAACTATATCGCTACTAAGTAAATGTGACTTCATCTGTCCTGAAAAAATGTGCTTTCTGGCTCTGCCCTAATTGTGCAACCATTCAGATGAAGGAAGCCTACATTCCACAGAGAAAATGAAATAATTTTTCCTACTGTTACCTTACAAAAGCCTGATAACCATCACAGCTAAGGGGACTGGGATATTCTTATGTATTTTTCAGATAAAGGAAACATTACTTAGAACAGAATAACCAATTCTGTATTTTCTTTCCACACTCCACAAATTGTCATCCAACACTATCTTAGGTGGTAAAGAAAATAAGTTTACAGTCCTAGGGAGGCAAGATAAGACTTCATTTGGGTAAGTCAGAAGAGGTATCTAAAGAGGCAAAAATATAAGCAACCAAGCACACTTTAGAACTGAAGGAACATCCCATGCTTGTTCTTAGAAGGTCATGAAGTCAAGCCTGTGGAATTCTGAATTGTACCTAATTTACAAAGTGAACAAAATACTGAACTGCAACAGCAACAAATAAAATCAGTGAATTGTAATTTATCTGCTTAAGAGTCTATGCCTCCTACCAGACTGTGGGCTTCCTGAAAAAAGATCTGATTCATCACCAGCATCTGGTACAATGCATGGTACATACAGAAGGTGCTCAATAAATGGTGACTGAATATACTCAGTGAGCACCTCTCCCTTAAGCAAGGTACTATGTTAGGTGCCCAAGAGACCATAATGGTTCATTTACATTGATGCCAAACATTTTAGATTATTTAAAAATTAAACAAGGGGATTTGGTTAAGGAGGTGCAGCTGCAAGTTACACCTGCTCTAATCCCACACTTACTCCCAACCACAAGGCTGTCCTCTGCATGCCTGCTACAGCAAATCAAATATTTTTCTCAAATGATGGAGAGCCACTTCCCATGCACCTATGGTATGGTGTTCTTTCTGCTCAGCAAAGGAGGCAAACTCCAGAATCTTTGGTCATAAAATGTGATGGTGAGCAAGAGCAGGTGCTGAGTAAGCCTGGTACACTTCCAAATGAAGGCTTGCCATCTAGAATTCTGAGTTGAGGATCCCAGACTCAAGAACATCTGGACTTGCTCCTCTGGCTTCGAGCTTTCTCTAAGAGAGGCCAGGAAAATGCATGCTGTTGCCAGAGTGTATGTGTGTAATTGCATACTCAAATACTGTACTTTAGATAAGAGTCCAAGACTTGGCAAATGGATGGAATGTAGCATGTGGAGCTTCCTGAATAGAGAACCATGCAAAGGGAAGGTTTCCTTGCAAAACATAAACTAGGCAATATGCAAATTGTCCTCTGTGTCACATTTTGGAAGAATTCACCCAGGAGAATAAATACTTGGTAGTCAGTGGGGGGATGGGGAAAATACTCAGAAGTATGTGAGAGGTAAACAGTACCTTTTCCTCAGAAATAAGTACATTTATCAAACAACTCTTTATTTCCCCTCCACCAAAGAGATAGATATATGTGATTATAATTTGGTACATACAGAAAAAAAAACTGAGTTGTGGACTCTGGCAGACAGACGGTGTTGAAATTAAACAGTGAGCTTTGGCAGCTGCATATGTACTCTTTCAGATTCTTACATCATTACTCTGGTAAGGGCCCTGTACCAAGCTGGCATGGGTTCTAATGTGGTTTGGAGAGAGAATTTGTCTTTTTTAAAAAGGTGACCTACAAATAGTCTATTTTCATACAACAGGGAAATAAATATTTGCCTTTACTCCAGATTTTGTTTTAAAGGACAAAGCCACATTGCCAAATTATTAAGAAAATGTTAGAAATGATTCTGAAATCTTCAAAGCCCACTCAATATGAACTCTAAAAACAGTACATCAATTACCCTTAACACAGTGATTATTGATTTGTGGTAATAAAGAGTTACAAAGAATGATAGTTATCTTCATATTTATACTTTGACACTGGCAGCTTAGGTATCCTTCACAGGCCAAGCATAAGAAGCCCTCCTTACTTCAGCCATGAGAACTTGACCTCTCAGATCCTTAGTGTCCTCAAATGCAAAATGAAGAGTAACCCTGTAAGACAGCTTTCACAATATCCAGTACATGGCAAATTTCCAGTAAGTATTAGATATGCTTATGAAAGACAGAACCTTTAAAACTGGTGTTTAATTAGAACTACCATATACTTAATACAGGCAAGTGGTTGACTTTTCTCTCCACTCAGATTCAAAAATGGAAAGAATTGACACATAAGCTGGTTTCAAGATCAAGACTAGGTTTGTCCTCTTTCAACAAGTGATATCACAAAAATAAGATTTCATTCTCTGTCCCTTCTCCAGTACCACCCAAAAAAGTCACAAAATTCCAAACTGAAAAATGAAACGTTAAAGAAAGAAAAAAATCAAAACACCTTTAGTGCTCAAGAATTAGATACAATTTGACATGTTTAGAGTGACAGGATTTTTTTTCATTTTTATCATGAAATATTCCAAATTTTCATAGAAACAATGGTAACAGTAAAATGAATCATCACTCATAACAAACAATGATCAAGATTTTGCCACATGTGTTTCAGATATGATTATTTCTATTTTACTTTTTCAGGCATAATTTACATGTAGTAAGGTGAACAAATCTTTCAAGTTTGATAAATTTTTACATATGTAAACAAACATGTAACCACCACCCAGAGCAAAATATGAAACATTTATAGCAGCCCTCAAGATTCCTTCCTGACCTTTCTCCCCAAAAAGTATCCATTATTCTAAATTCAGCATTATTTTTCACTTGTTAGGTTTTCATTTTACCACTAGTAATCAGATTTAGCCTTTATTTGTTCATTTTGTATACAGTTTGCCAATGTCTATTTCAATCATACATATTTTGGCAACATTGACCCCATTAAACAGGAGTTTATATAAGACTCTTAATACCAGTAGTAATAATAAGAACAAGCAAAAGAGCTAAAAACTGTAGTAGGAAAAACTACATATTTAGAATGCACAAGCCCCCCCCCCCCAATATTTTTAAAAGGACAGAAAACTAAAAATATTGGCATAAAAGAGACCAAAAGGAAAAGTGGAATTCCTTTTGATTTAAATAAATCCTAAAGAAAATGCACCAGACTGTTTTTAAATAAAAAAGACTGTAATCAGTACACATATCTAAACTATTTTTAAAAGAATATTCAACTGAAAATTGAAAGGCTTAATATGTTCATTTTACTGCAGGTTAGTGTCTGAATAATTTACTCTAATAACATTTTCTTTAAAGTTCACAACCATTTTAAGGCCATGCTCCCATGCTAAAAGCTGACATCCTTCTTAAATGAGCCAAATCCCTACACAATCTTAGCCCCAGTACATACACACAAATTAAGAGTGCCCTAATCAACAGCTTTTTATGGCGTGAAGTCCTAAGTTTGAACAATGTACATATCACCACACTTCCTTCAGTAACTGTAGAATTTAGTATTTCAATCCAGTAACACAACCTAGTTGATCTGATATACTTAGCAATATGCACCACTGTTAAATCAATAGGTTCATGTGACTGACTGGACAACATATGACTGTAAATTACTTTCCCACATGCAAACCAAGCATTTACAAGGTCAGCTGGAGAACAGTGGAGTGGGACAGAATAACTTGGTACAGTGACAAATGCAATAACCACTGCCTTATCCAAAGGGTTGTTGGAATCATTAACTAAGATAACACAAAAAAAGGGTGTTACTTCTCTCACTTCCTCACCCTCTTAGACTTACACAGACTAAGCTGTGATTTGACAGAAATGCCCTCTCTTCACCTCCATATCCTGGAGCAACACAAATGAAGATTCTGCTCCTAACAGCCAAACCGTTCATGAATTCATTGGTGTAACCAAATATTTTCTGAATGAGTTAAAGGTTACTTTGGGATAAATTCCTTTAATCAGTTTGCTTTCATGTAACCTAGTTAAGACTCCACTCTAAAAATAAAATTTTGAGAAGGCAGTAAGAACTTCCTAAGGACTTCCAAGAAACAAAAAAGATATGCTGAGGGCATACTAGTAAGCAAATGTACCCAATTTGCATGTGGTTTACAAAGAACTAACAACTAACTACTCTCCCTCCTCTACTCAGTCCTCATGTTTCCACTTAAGATGTTAGCTAAGCATTTATGGTTAGTCCTTATATAGATGTTATTATTTAAATAATATTTTTATAGAGGCTATGCAAACATAAAGCAATTATCATAATTGCCTGCTTCTGATCATTGTTTATTTTGGAGACAAATAATCACCTGCTAGTTACTGGCTTTACTGAGACTGACACCTTATGGAGGATGTTCTGATTGCCAAATTGATTCATTAAGCTGCAAACTGATTATCCTATGTTAAAAAGACTAGTGAGTGGACTTCTACAACTTTGTTCCATCTGCCTTGATCTAAAAAGTAAATGTAGTATATACTCAAGTCAGCAACCCCCACCCCTGCATTATCTTATCATAGAACCATCTCTAAGGAGCCAAAGAAGGCACTACTTAATTAAAATTAGCAACATGAACAAAAAAAAGTTCGTATTTTTCATTGCTTTTCAAACATAGGAGTTGAAAATTAGACATTTGACAGCCTCAAAAAAATCAATACACACTTCAATTCTGATAGACAAATTTAGGTTATTATTCACATCTTAAAAGGAAATGCTCAGTTTATTTAAAAATTTAACATATTTAAATGATTTTATTTATATACTGTTTAAACAATTAATTAAGCAAGGGACACTTAAGGTTTAATATAAACATTTATCAAGTGTCTGATATATATCTGAACATCAGGTGTCTCTGTTTTCACCGAGTTTACATTCTAGTAGAGAAGATAAACCTCGCACACAATTCTAACACAAAGTACATCATGAGATATGCTATAGAACCAAGAAGGAAAGAAGAGAGATACTGGGGAAAAATCTGGGAAGGCTTTAGGAAGAGTCTTGCAGTGGGAAAATAATTAATTCTACCAAATCCAGCCCATACAGATGTCCCCAACACCCTTTCAGAGAGCCTGCAAGGTCAAAACTATTTTTGTGCAAATTATAAGACATTATTCACCTTTTTCACTAGGTTGACATTTGTACTCATGATGCAAAGCCAATGGTGGTGGGTTAAACTGCTGACCTTAGCACTAATCAAAGCAGTGGCATCAAAATGTACTGACAGTCATTGAATTCATCACTACCGCACACCCAAGGGGAAAAAAGCCATTTTAACTTAAGAATGTCCTTGATGAAGCAATAAAATTTGTTGATTTTATTAAATCTGCACACTTACGTACACAACTTTTTAATATTTTGTGTAACAAAATGAAAAGTACACACAAAGCACTTCTACTGGTTGTGTCAAGGAAATGCTATTATTTGAGTTGTAACTTGTTGAACTAGCCAATTTTTTTCATGGACCACCATTTTACCTGAAAGAACTAATAGAAAATTATAATTACTCAGACTTTGATGTTTGACAGATATTTTCTTGAAAATGAACAAAGTGAGCATGGAATTTCAAGGAAAGAAATTATCAGTGTTTGTTGCCAATGATAAAATACAAGCCTTGAAACAAAAATTCAATTTTTGGAAATTTTGTATCTGCTGCTGTGACTTTCATGGCTTCGCAATATTTAAAGGTGTTTCCAATGAAATTAGTGGTGATATTAACAAAATTTATACGATATTATTCAGTGAAATGTGTCAATATTTAGAACATCTGCATACATCAGTGAACCACTCTTTTCCAAATGACCAGTGCAAGACATTACAAAATCATACATGGGTAAAAGATCCATGCAAGTACAAGACAGAGCAGTGAATTTTAACAGAGGATGAAAAGTTCACTGATAACGGTTTCAAATTTTACACTGCAGCCAATTTTTAAGAAACAACCAAGTATTGAGATCTATTGGTATAGTATCAAAGAAGAATATATTCAATTATCTGAACAAACCATCAAAGTCTTCCTCTTTTTGCATATATATCTATGTATAGAGGCCGGATTTTCTTCATATACTTCAGCCAAAACAACACTGAAACAGACAGAATGCAGATGCAGATATATGCAGATATGAGAATTCAGCTGTTTTCTTTGCAGCCAGACATTAAAGAGAATTTCAAAAGTATAAAATATCACTCTTTTCCCTAAGCTGTTATGGGAAAACATACCTATATGTATAGTTATTTTTATCTTAAAATGTTATTTATGTTGATATGTAATGGATTTATTATGATTTTAAATGAATTTAAACTATTTTTAAATTTCTCAATTTTAATTTTTCATACAGTAGAAAATGATAACTATAGCTCATATAAACAAAAGCTCATGGGAACCTCAATACTTTTTATGATGTAAAGATTTCTTATGTGGCAAGAGATCTTAGAAATCCTGATTTTGTTTGTTTTTGGTTAGTATATATATATATTTACATATAAATTTAAGTAACATATGGCATAGCTGAGACCTCAATCTCGGTCTCCTGACTTCAATTTTACATTCATTCTATACAATCCTTGTATTCACCAAAATAACTGTTGTTTAGACACCCTTCACTAAATTCTTTCTAGTAAGCAGTAAGTTTGACCAAGTAATTACAATAATAACAGTAATTGAAATTTGAATGTTATGTGTCAGGTATTTTTATATTCCTGCTTTCACTTAATTCTCACAACTCTGTGATGTAAGTATAATTACTAACCTCCATTTTGCAAATAAGAAACAGCTTAAACCACTTGCCAAAAGTCACATATCTACTAAGTGGCACAGGCAGGATTTGAAAATAACACTTCTAACAGAGATGTATCAGCAAAAATGCTTTCTCATAACTTCCAATCAAAACATTTCTGCGGTCACCAACAGTGGTATTTTTGGAAACAGACCCATGACTCTAGCCCAGGGTACCTTCAGATATAGACAGAACTAAATACTAGCCTGGAGTATGGCCATAAAAATTTAATTCTACACAGAGAATGACAAAAAAAACAAACAAACACAAGCAAATGGGAGATGTACTAGATATAACCAAGCTGCCTCTCTTTCTTACCCACCCAGCTTCTCTATCATAATCACCCATTAAAAAGAAGTGACAGAAGTCAAGGGTGAAGGATTCGTCACTGACATACAGCTGGGCCAGTGAAAACATTTGGCAGGTGATCTCTAAGCTGTAACTCCTCTTCTATGCAAACTAACCCCCAAGCTGAATCCTCTGGCTTTATCACATTGAGCCTTGTCAAGAGCCATCACTACTGTCCAAAACTTCACTTTTTCCAGGCTGATGACATGTGTCAGGCCTTGATTCCTAGTGCCACTCCTGCCTACCAACTCAGGAAAGCCTTCTGTAATGCCCTCGGCTTCTTTGAAATATCTCAAGTCATAAGACAGCAGCTGACACCAACTCCCTCCTGAGGATGGACACTTGGCCAGGAGCCCAAGCTTAGGTGGATTTGGAGGTTCTTGATCTTTACTGAAATCATTTCTACCTTCTCACTGGCAATTAAAATAAATTCCTCCCCAGAGAGCAGCCATAGGGTCGCTGCAAGCCTCTCCCACTTGGTGGTAGTCACCTTTGATTAGACAGAAGTGTTAAAGTGTAGCAGCAGCGAATAAATATCACAGCCTGGAGGGCCTTCACAGAGTTCTGATCACTTACAGCTATTTCTCATTTCACACCATGAGCAGTTTTCAAGCCAGCACCACTCACCATCGCTTTCTTAGTCAAATGCTTCAGGTCAGCACACCAAATTCAAGTCAATGGTCCATTTGCACTAGTTTTGGGTGCAACCCTAAAGATAAGATGTTTGACTTGCCAAGCAGATTGACCTGAAGTATTCTGCAGATGGCCAGCAGGACACTATGAAACTTCTGCAGAAAGCATGCTTTTTCATGATGGAGAGGTACTACTGTGGTGTAAACGAACACACACACTCACACACGCACAGAGTTAAAGATTCTGATTCTGATCCACTGTGTGATTTGGGGTTTTCATTTCCTTCTAAATCCATTCCCTCATCTGTTAAAGAAAGAACCTCAGCCTAAATCAGAGATTCCCAAATGCCCATGAAATAGCTACGTCAGAATCTCCTGGGGGCTTTTGAAAACTAGAGAACCCATTCCTAGAGGATTTGATTTACCAAATCTAGGTTGATGCTTAGGAATCTACATTATTAGCAATCCACATTCCCCAACGCCACCAATTTTAATTCTGATGCAAAGTCATGTTTGGAAATTACTAGACTAAATGATCTCTAAGACTCCTGATAGCTTTGAAAAGTGACAAAATTATAGATTAGAAATTATTTTCTATTCTTTTTTCCCCTCTCCATAATTAGCATTCTCACTCAAACATCAGGATTATCCAAATCAAGTTAGCAATGGAGATCTAAGTCTAAATGCAATCTAATATGTATTAATAACTTACCTAAATTTGTATGGTACTATTTCACTTAGGAAAGCATGAGGTAGATCTAAGTATAGCTTTTCTAGAAACTATACATTCAAAAATAAAAATTTTAAGACATAAATTTGCAAAGATTCCACTATTTGCTGGAAATAGCCAAGAAAAGCAACATTTAAGGAACATTTTCCCTAAATGTTATATATGAATAACTAAAAAGTTACTAATGGAATGAATGTCTTATACTTAGAAATGAATGTCTGTAACTTACAAAGCTTTAACATAAAGCTATAATCTACCTGAGACAATAACTTCATAAGAACAGAAGTCAAGTTTTTAAAGCATAAAGTACATGTAATTAATTTTAATCAAATAAACTAAAATAGGTCAGAGGAAGAAATATACATTGATACATTATCCCAGTTTCATTATTGTAAAAAAGGAAAGATTGTGTCCTTTGATCACTGTTCTTGTTTATTTCATTATCTGGTTGTTGGAAAAACATGTGCCTGTTGGCTCTAAAGGACTTTTACTGTCTCCGCCAACACTTTTCACACATCGCAGTAAAACCCAAGATTCTCTCCAGCTCATTCCTTAATTCCCATGAATATGAGCTACTTCAAGGTTTTGGTTCCTATTTCTTTTATGACTATAATCCTACTAATGACTACTAATATACTCATTCAGCTCAGCTAAACAACAATCCATAGTATAGAGTTACTTAGAAGAGTTGTTCACTGATTTCAGATTTTCTGTGAACTAATTTATCATGGAAAAATAACATCCTACTTCCTGTGGGTTTGCAAAATAATTTACAATAGTAGTATCTCAAACACATGAAGTCATCATAACTAGGGGATGAAGAATTCAGGTGGCCCTTAGAATATTTTGATAGGTTTTGAAATACATGTCCCATTCGAAGAGAAATATTACCTTTGGCAGTCAGTCACTTTCCTATCTCAGTTAGTTGGCCAGCCCACGTCCTTGTGTCTTCCAGACTCAACTAAAATATCTTAAGTAAGATGATGTAAAGTTGCTGAAGAGTAAAATGTTGCAAGATAATGAGTTTAAATTTTTATTCCTACCTCTTACCTCTTTGGTAAAACTCAAGCAGCCTCAACGTAAGAATGACCAATAATTCCATATATAACCATAATCTTTGACATACTCTTTTTTCTCCCTTCCAAATACTCAAGTAAACATTCTGAGTTCAGCAAGCTTCTTTGTAAGCATTGCCTTGAAACAACACATTCTTTCAGCCTAACTTAAAGCCAGTGTGCTGGGATCAGATTTAAACCAATGGTTGCTAGGGAAGTAGGGGAAGGTGGGAAAATGTTGTAAAATAAGATAAATTAATTCAAATATTTGTGTAACTTCTCATCTGGCAACCTCTTTGAAAAATTCTAATTGTATAAGCACAGAGTTACTAATTAATGGTTGGTATCTGCAATTAGCATAGAACCTGATGAAGTCTAAATAACTATTTTTCCAGGGACCATCATGGTCCAGTTATCACTGTCTGGTTACTGCATAGTTATGCTATAGGGAAAGCTGTGACTAGATGATGGTGACAGTCTGCACTACTGCTGGCAAGTAGCCACTCCTAAGATGGAGATTAGGACGTCCAAAAGCAGCAACATTACACCAGTGACAAGACTAGATTGCAAAATCTTGGTCTACAGCTATGGTCAGAATTTCTTAACGTGAAGTTGATAGGTAAGCTATGGATGGGTCCTTGGATTCTATAACTAAAACTGCTTTCAAAATTTTCTATCTATGTGTATATATTTCAGGAGAGAATCTATAGATTTCCAGAGTTTTTTGTTGTATTATCTAACTTAAGACAATCAATATGAGATTAGATACTAAATATTATTCTTATTTTTATACAGTAAGGAAATTGAGGCCTATAAAAGATATAAACTTTACCTAAGGCCACAAAGGAAAAAATTTTTTTCAAAACTATCTTTAAAACAACACACATATGTACATGTACAATGCAATAACTAGTCAGAGATTGTTTTAACTATAAAAAGAACTTTTTTATGAGTGTTTATTAGTGTATATGGACTAGAAAACAAATTCTGGGCAAAACATGCTATTTTATTTAGTAACATGTAAATAATAGTTGTAAATGATTTTTACAATTTAAATTATTTTCAAATAACTTATAAAAATACATGCAGCTTCTAACATGTGTCATGTGCCATTTTATACACTTGATATGTATTACCTCATTTAGTCCTCAAAACTATGAGGCAGATACCACCATTATCTTCATTTTATAGATAAACACAGAAACAGAGAGTTAAGTAATTTGTCCAAGGTCACATGGCCAGTAAGTTGCAACGTCCAGATGTTGGCTCCAAACTTCAGGCTCTTTATTATGCTATAATATTGCAGCTCCAAACATTTACTATATAAAAATTTTAAACAATGGTCACTTGAAAGGAAAAAAAGAGAAAGCCAAGTAAGAATCTAGTTTGGAAAAGTCTATCATGATAAGGTACTTTATTTATTCTGTTTTAGCACATATGAACCCAGAAAAATAAGAAAAGAGAGACCAAGTAATTCCATTTGCATTCTACTTTCGCACACACAACCTCATTTGATTTTCACAGCCATGTGCATGGCAAGGGCAAGCGCTATTTGTCTTATACGTTAAAGAGGAATTTACTAGTGCTCTGACAGGGTAATTGCACTACTCATCATTATATGAATTTTCCTGCCTCTAGGATTTTCTGTGCAGTTTCCCTCTACTGGAATGTCTTTCCTTTTCTCTGCTATTCATCCCTCAAATGTATGATTTTATTGAGTTTATTCTTCTCTCGTTTCTTTGAAGTATATCAAGAGGCCTCAAGAGGACTATGAAAACATTTGTATCTCCAAGTTGGAGCAGTGTGCGTTTTCCGTGTTTCATAGTACCTCTGGAAAAGGAAAGAAAGGAGGTAAGTGAAATGGTAAAGGATGGCATGGTGAGTTTTGAAAAACTCAAAAGCAGTCCAAACCAAGAATTAAATAGTTAAGCCAATTTATTAAATGTATAGCTTCTATAACTCTGACTTTTAACCCTTACACTTTATTTTGCATTCAGTACATAAACTCCTTATCCATTAAGAGATCCAAAGTGTGCCTTAAACTTGCTTGGTGATTAAAACTAAAATTAAGGACATAAGACAAATTAAAGAAATGAGGATGATGAAGGCCTTTATTGCCATGAAAATTATCTCAGACACAAAGGGAATACCCCTATGTCATTCTAGAAACCTACCTTTCCCTCTTCTGTAGTTTGTCAACTCTATGAAAAGCATTCCTTTTAGAACACCATGAATTTAAGCAATGGTACTTTGTAAATGTCAAACGGTTTAGGGTAGTAGAAGTCAGTATTTTTTTAAAGTCTGAATTTTTATCCAAATGGTAGAAGGTATTGATATCTCTTCATGTTATCAGGCCAAGGGGAAGGCATTTAAAATAAACCCATTAAAGAGTTTTTAAATCCTACACAGTAACAGTTGCTTGATTTTTTGTTGTCGTTTGCATACATTATTATTGTAACACTAAAAACTCAAAAATGCTGGCTAACTGGAGTGTTTTGACAGAGGGTGAAAATAAACTGATATAGAAAGTAAACAGTTTACATCCAAGCAAAATTCTCAGTGGTTTTAATATGTACTACTTGTCTACTTTAAAAATGAATTTGAGAACAACCAACCTTTAATATTTAAACCCAAAGCAAATGGCAATAACTACTTCTGATTAAAGATTAACCTCAATTCAGCCAACAGGTATGTAAGCCCTTTCTCTGAGAACTCCTAGATTCTTCCCATTATAAACCCCACATTCTGAGAAGCCCATAAAAAAATTTTTTTAACTTCTATATAATTAATTTATTTTCTAGATTTTTCACCAAGGATATTCAACAGCCAATGAAAAATAATCAGTATGTCTGTAAATACCCTTTCTCTGCCAAAAGCAAAGACACCTGACAATTTAGCAACTCCCTGTGACCTTACAGAGGAGAAAGGCAGGCTTTCTGTTAGATGGGGGGTTTTTCTTGTTCATTTTTTGCTTTTTCAATATAGAAAATAACTTACAGACTACTACTCTTACTGAACCTCTGTGGTAACTCAGTGATCCAGGATCTCAGGTAGGGAGGTCACCATTTATGAAGGTCAATTTTTTCATCTTCCTCTATGAAACATTTCATCTACACAACAACCTAATATCATCACATGCAAACCAGAAAAGGATGGTTATTTGTTTGACTTAGCTCTCACTGAAGGTTCTACTCCCAGATGTAGAACAGTAAGCTTGTGCTGGGCATGGGAGGAGGCAGTATAATCTGTGAGCTTTGCAATCATGTAGTCCAGTATTCAAGCTATGGCTTGTAACCTCAGCTCCTGGCTATGGAACGTTGGGCAAATCACTTCATTTCTCTAAGACTCAGTTTTCGCCTCATGAAAAATGGGTTGTTGAAAATTTAATGAGATAAAAATATACAAATCCCAGCACAAAGTAGGGTCTTCAATACATGTTAATTTCTTTCTTACCATTTTTAATAATTAATGTACTTCTATAAGATAGTATTCGCATTTTCAGAATTAAAAAGTAATACTAAACCTAACCAAGGAAGTGAAAGACCTATACTCTGAAAACTACAAGACACTCATGTGAGAAAGAAGATACCAATAAATGGAAACACATCCTGTGCTAATGGATAGGAAGAATTAATATTGTCAAAATGGCCATCCTGCCTAAAGCATCTACAGATTTAATGAAATGCCTATCAAAATACCAACCACATTCTTCAGAGAACTAGAGCAAATAGTTCTAAAATTCATATGGAACCACAAAAGACCCCGAATAGCCAAAACAATCCTGAGAAGGAAGAATAAAGCTGGGGGGATTATGCTCCCTGACTTCAAGCTCTACTACAAAGTCACAGTAATCAAGACAATTTGCTACTGGCACAATAACAGACCCATAGACCTGTGAAACAGAATAGAGGGCCCAGATACAAACTGAACCATATATGGTCAATTAATATATACGACAAAGGAACAATGGATATACAATGGGGAAATGACAGCCTCTTCAACAGCTAGTGTTGGCAAAACTGGACAGTTACATGTAAAAGAATGAAACTGGATTACTGTCTAACCCCACACATAAAAGTAGACTCAAAATGGATCAAAGACCCGAATGTAAGTCATGAAACCATAAAACTCTTAGAGAAAAATACAGGCAAAAATCTCTTGGACACAAACATGAGCAACTTCTTCATGAACAGATCTCCCCGGGCAAGGGAAACAAAAGCAAAAACGAACAAGCGGGACAATATCAAACTAAAAACCTTCTGTACAGCAAAGGACACCATCAGTAGAACAAAAAGACATCCTACAGTATGGGGGAATATATTCATAAATAACATAGCCGATAAGGGGTTGACATCAAAAATATACAAAGAGTTCATGCACCTCAACAAACAAAAAACAAATAAGCCAATTAAAAAATGGGCAGACACTTCTCCAAAGAAGAAATTCAGATGGCCAACAGGCAAATGAAAAGATGCTCCACATCACTAATCATCAGAGAAATGGAAATTAAAACCCAATGAGGTATCACCTCACACCAGTTAGGATGGACAACATTCAAAAGACAAACAACAACAAATGTTGGCGAGGATGTGGAGAAAGGGGAACCCTCCTACACTGCTGGTGGGAATGTAAATTACTTCAACCATAGTGGAAAGCAGTATCTCCATAAAACTGTTCCTCAAAAACCTCAAAATAGAAATACCATTTGACCCAGGAATTCCACTCCTAGGAATTTACCCTAAGAATGCAGCAGCCCAGTTTCAAAAAGGCAGATGCACCCCTATGTTTATTGCAGCATTATTTACAATAGCCAAGAAATGGAAGCAACCTAAGTGTCCATCAGTAGATGAATGGATAAAGATGTGGTACATATACACAATGGAATATTATTCAGCTATAAGAAGAAAACAAATCCTACCATTTGCAACAACATGGATGGAGCTAGAAGGTATTATGTCAAGCGGAAAAAGACAAGTATCAAATGATTTCACTCATATGTGGAGCATAAGAGCAAAGAAAAAAAACTGAAAGAAAAAAACAGCAGCAGACTCACAGAACTCAAGAATGGACTAATAGTTACCAAAGGGAAAGGGACTGTGGAGGATGGGTGGGAAGGGAGGGACAAGGGGGAAAAAGGGGCATTACGATTAGCAAACGTAATGTTGGGGGGGCACGGGGAGGGCTGTACAACTCAAGAGAAGACAAGTAGTGGATGTATAGCATCTCACTACGCTTACGGACAGTGACTGTAATGGGGTTGGTGGGGGGGACCTGATGAAGTGGGTAGTTTAATAACCATAATGTTGCACATGTAACTGTAGATTAATGATACCAAAACAAATTAAAAAAAAAAGAATGCATACCACCAGAAACACTGTTAACCTAGTAAACGTTATACCTATCAAAGACAAAAAAAAAAAATGGGCAGAGGAGCTAAACAGACACTTCCCCAAAGAAGAAATTCAGATGGCCAACAGGCACATGAAAAGATGCTCTACATCACTAATCATCAGAGAAATGGAAATTAAAACCACAATGAGATATCACCTCACACCAGTTAGGATGGACAACATAGAGAAGACAAACAACAACAAATGTTGGCGAGGATGTGGAGAAAGGGGAACCCTCCTACACTGCTGGTGGGAATGTAAATTAGTTCAACCATTGTGGAAAGCAGTATGGAGGTTCCTCAAAAAACTCAAAATAGAAATACCATTTGACCCAGGAATTCTACTCCTAGGAATTTACCCTAAGAATGCAGCAGCCCAGTTTCAAAAAGACATATGCAGCCGTATGTTTATTGCAGCACTATTTACAATAGCCAAGAAATGGAAGCAACCTAAGTATCCATCAGTAGATGAACGTATAAAGAAGATGTGGTACATATACACAATGGAATATTATTCAGCCATAAGAAGAAAACAAATCCTACCATTTGCAACAGCATGGATGGAGCTAGAGGGTATTATGCTCGGTGAAATAAGCCAAGCCGAAAAAGACAAGTATCAAATGATTTCACTCATCTGTGGAGTGTAAGAACAAAGCAAAAACTGAAGGAACAAAACAGCAACAGACTCACAGAACCCAAGAATGGAGTAACAGTTACCAAAGGGAAAGGGACTGGGGAGGATGGGTGGGAAGGGAGGGAGAAGGAGGGAAAAGGGGCATTGAGATTATCACACATATGCAGCAGCGGGGGACATGGGAAAGGCAGTATTTATAGAGAAGACAAGTAGTGATTTATAGAGAAGACAAGTAATGATTCTATAGCATCTTACTATGCTAATGAATAATGACTGTAGTGGGGTATGTGGTGGGGACTTGATAATAGGGTGTCTAGTAACCATTATGTTGTTCAAGTGATTGTATATTAACGATACCAAAAAAAAAAACCCAGAAAGAACAAGTGGGACTATATCATGCTAAAAAGCTTCTGGGATTTGAAAGGACACCATCAGCAGAACAAAAAGGCATCCTACCGTATGGGAGAATATATTTTCAAATGTCATATCTGACAAGGGGTTAACATCCAAAATATATTAAGAATTCACATGCCTCAACACCCAAAAAGCAAATAACCCTATTAAAAATGGGCAGAGGATATGAACAGACACTTCATTAAAGAAGAAATTCAGATGGCCAACAGACACATGAAAAGATGCTCCACATCACTAATTATCAGGGAAATGCAAATTAAACCACAATGAGATATCACCTCATACCAGTTAGGATGGCCAACATAGAAAAGACTAGGAACAACACATGCTGTGGAGGATGCAGAGAAAGGGGAACCCTCCAACACTGCTAGTGGGAATGTAAATTAGTTCAACCATTGTAGAAAGCAGTATGGAGGTTCCTCAAAAAACTCAAAATAGAAATACCATTTGACCCAGGAATTTCACTCCTAGGAATTTACCCTAAGAATGCAGCAGCCCAGTTTCAAAAAGACATATGCACCCCTATGTTTATCGCAGCACTATTTACCATAGCCAAGAAATGGAAGCAACCTAAGTGTCCATTAGTAGATGAATGGATAAAGAAGATGTGGTACAAATACACAATGGAATAATTATTCAGCCATAAGAAGAAAACAAATCCTACTATTTGCAACAACATGCATGGAGCTAGAGGTTATTATGCTCAGTGAAATAAGCCAGGCGGAGAAAAACAAGTATCAAATGATTCCACTCATCTGTGGAGCATAAGAACAAAGCAAAAACTGAAGGAACAAAACAGCAGCAGACTCACAGAACCCAAGAATGGACTAATAGTTGCCAAAGTGAAAGGGACTGGGGCCTTGGGGGTGGGAAGGGAGGGAGAAGGGGAATAAGGGATATTACGATTAGCACACATAATGTAGGGGGGGCACAGGGAAGGCACTATAGCATAGAGAAGACCAGTAGTGACTCTATAGCATCTAGTTCGCTGATGGACAGTGACTGTAATGGGGTATGTGGTGGGGACTTGATAATAGCGCGGGGAACCTAGTAACCACAATGTTGCTCATTTAATTGTATATTAATGATACAAAAATAAAAAATTAAATTAGAAAAAGAATACATTCAGAAAAAAAAAGTAATACTATTCAGTGCCATTTTCTCAGACACCCATTAGAATCTGCTTTTATAAATAACTACAGCTCTCTGCTGTACACAAATTGATTTCATAATTTAAATACTCTCAACTTGAAACCTGGAAAAGAATGTGAGAGCCTCCATCAGCACAGTTTCACTGCTCACTGGCTCCTGAACATGGGTGCAGGCTGAAGAAAGGCTGTCAGGCCAGAACCTAGCCTTCAGAGGACTCCAAGAAACATTCAACGCTGTCGGTGAGTTTGGGATTTGAAAAAACCATCGACCGTTGACTGTACCGTGGGGTCCTTACAGACATCACTACATTTCCTGAAGCAAAGGAGCAGGCTGTACCTTCAAATGTCACATGAGATCACCATGTACAGAACCACTCCCACTGCCTGTACCCTAAAGGTGGTCCAGTGAATTTTTTAAAAGCTCCCTTCTATTTCCCATTGTTCCTTGCTTTTTGTTGTGTTTTTGACAAACACATGCTTTTTTCAACAAGATCAGGAGCGCTCCATGATAATATCTAATGTACTTAAATGTCTCCAAGAAATATGCCATTTTGGTGACAAACAGGATGTAGCAAAGAGAGATTTGTTAAAAACATGTATTCTGTTTTGGAGAAAAGTCCAATTAAGTATTTTATAACCATTTGTCCCAAGCCCCTTCAAAACTTTAATTAGGGGAAAGGGGAGGTTTTGATGAGCAAAAATAGCACCAAACTGTCCAATGTCTACACAGCTTTTATCATATTCTGCCCCCAATTACAGTTACTGTGGTTAAGTTTTGACAGCCCCATTAGAATATGAGCTGTTTGAAAGCAACTATTGCCTATTTCCACCCACACATATGCTTATTTAAGTGTTTATTAAATTCAAGTAAAAAGTCAGTCTGGAGTCATATCTGGGATGAATCTTGGCTCAACTCCCTAACTAGCTGCTTGCGCAAGTGTCTGAGTCTCAGTTTTCTCATGTATAAAATGGGGGATAATAAGAATACCTAATGGAGTTCTGAGATTCAATGAGATTTATAGATAAGGTACTCTGTACCATTCCAAGCACAGAGAAAATGTTCAATATATGTAAGCTACTATTCTTACTTAATCCAGAATATAACCTGTGCTAATTTACCTTGAAAAGCACTCATACATCTCAGTTCAAAACAAAGAGGATTCTATAACATCCTACGCTGATGAACAGTGACTGCAATGGAATATGTGGTGGGGAGTTGATAATAGGAGGAGTCTAGTAACCATAATGTTGCTCATGTAATTGTATATTATTAATTAATGTATATAATTAATAGCAAAATAAAAAATAAAAAATAAAAAAACAGGAAAAACACAGATTCTCAACTCTTGCTTACACCACGAGGACGCAAGCACTGCCTGTGCGGTCACAGAGCCACCTGTTAACTTTGCCAGGAGCTCCTTCCCTTCTCTGAACCACAGTTTCTTCATCTTTAAGAACCTCCCAGCTCTAGTGTCAATGTTATCTATAAATATATAGGCCTTCAACTGTTGGTTACTAACAAAGATGTCAGACACAGACCTCAAAGAATCAGTGTGGAAAAGAACAGCCAGGAGTTGGGGACGGCCAAGGCAACTCCACCAAATAGGAACACTGATGGCTGCACTCAACATTCATTGCTGTCGGTGGGTTTGAGTCTGAATCAACTCACTGTCCAATGAATGCAAACTGCGGACCAAACAACCTAAGGGAAATAAAGGCATGTGCAGAGTTACCTGCGCGCATCAGCTACTGTGCTGGGTGGGAGCTGCTGCTGTCTCCAAAATACTGGCTAAAGCCTCTCTTGCTCCCTTTGGTTCTATTATGGAAAAAGTTCTCTAAATTTCTAGTATTTTGCTTTTCCCTTCTTTTAAAAAAGATGTTCTTTTTTAAGTTAAGGAAATGATATTTAATAGAATTTATACCTTGACTCACACTGTATTATAAAACCAATGTTTTCATAGTTTTTAGATTAAAAAGAATCACATGCCCATTATTTCTAATTCAAGTGTAGAAACATATGAAGTAAAAATTGAAAATCCCTTTCCACATGGAAATCCATTTCTTCAGTGGAAATCACCTAAAAATATAATAAATAAGTTTTAACAACTTGTTATAAATAACCAATATACTTATTATGTTATCCATTATTTATTAAAGTAATAATTAAATATCATAAACCAAAAATTTATATCCTTGGAATCCTTTGTCCATGCACAAACAGATATATATCTATAATTCTGTGGGTGTCTGGCAGGGTGGCTTAAACAAAAATGAACTTATTTTATACTTACTGCTGTACAACCTGCTTTTTCACTCAGCTATGCATTATAGATAGCCTTCCACAACAATCTTGTTATATCATACTTAGTCTTTAAATGCCTAGGATATGCTTTAGAATGAATACCCTGGTTATTATTACTCCAATGTACTTAAATATTCTCTTTTGTCCAAAACTATGAGGCCTATTCATTCTGACCTTTGCAATCCATGCCCCACAAATGAGAAAAAAAAAAACCTAAGTGAGATGAAATATATACATCATTTTTCTTAACAAAATTTAAGATGTAATAGTAATTCTTTGAATCCTCTAACATGAATGAGATGGTCCACTAAATCTTTCATTATAATGACAGGAAACAAGGCCCTTGGTCATGAATAACTTATTATACCCTTTAAGTCTGAGATAGAAACAGATTCTCATAACAAAAATCAAATTAAATAAGGCAGTAGAAGAGTTTTGTCAACTAGCCTTCCACAGTTTTTTTTTCAGGGATAGGAAGGTATACTGAGACAAGTACTAAAAAGAGAAACCAAAGCCAAGAGAAAAATGCAAAAAAATTGAAGAATTCAGGAAAAATATGGTTCAGGTGTTTTCCAAACCTGGTTGTGAACCAAAATCATCTAGAGTTGCTTTCAGAAATGCAGATCCCTGAGTTCTACCCTAGACCAGAGGTAGGCCCCACAATCTGCATCTTGTAATAATGAGGTCACAAGGTGGTTTTTGAGCTCCAAAGCAAATCTGTGCCACTATCTTAACACCAGCTTCCTACCACCACACTCATGCCATCCACTTTACAAATTGCCCAAATTTTTCCACCAACATCGATATTGCCACAACTCTTCTGAGTACAGACAGGTATGGCCATACTTAAGTTGCTATTGAGTATCTCTCTTCAGTGTACGTAAAACTTTGCAACATGTTGTGGAAGCCAATCACACATCAAATTGTGTCTGATGTATTATAGAAACAGATGCATTTAAATTTATGCTCTCTCAAAAACTAAAACCTACCTAAAGAACCTAACCAATGAACAAGGTTAAATTGAGATGACAGCTCCAACCAAGATGTCTTTATGGAAATCAGAAAGTTTGCTTTCTTTCATACTGGGGCACACATAGAAGGTAATTCACATATTGCTGTTTTTCAGGATGCCGTGCATTTTTAACCACCCTGTTATTTCCAAATTATCTGAAAACATTAGAAAAGAGTGTCTGCCATTTACTCTGAAAAAATATATGCCGGAACAGGCATGCGATTTATTTATACTGATAATATGTCTTTAAATATGAGATGGTCCACTAATCTTTCATTATAATGACAGGAAACAAGGCCCTTGGTCATGAAAAAAATATATCTCACCCAGCAAATCCTGTGCAGTTTCTCTTGGATAAAACTAAGTGCTATAGGCAGCTGGTGTTGGAAAAACTGGACAGCAACATGTAAGAGAATGAAACTGGACTACTGTCTAGCCCCATACACAAAGGTAAACTCAAGGTGGATCAAAGACCTGAATGTAAGTCATGAAACCATAAAACTCTTAGAAAAAAACAGACAAAAATCTCTTGAACATAAACATGAGCAACTTCTTCATGAACATATCTCCCCGGGCAAGGGAAACAAAAGCAAAAATGAACAAGTGGGACTATATCAAGCTGCAAAGCTTCTGTACTGCAAAGGACACCATCAGTAGAACAAAAAGACATCCTACAGTATGGGAGAATATATTCATAAATGACATATCCGATAAGAGGTTGACATCCAAAATATATAAAGAACTCACGCACCTCAACAAACAAAAAGCAAATAATCCAATTAAGAAATGGGCAGAGGACATGAACAGACACTTCTCTAAAGAAATTCAGATGGCCAACAGGCACATGAAAAGATGCTCCACATTGCTAATCATCAGAGAAATGCAGATTAAAACCACAATGAGATATCACCTCACACCAGTGAGGATGGCCAACATCCAAACACAAACAACAACAAATGTTGGTGAGGATGTGGAGAAAAGGGAACCCTCCTACACTGCTGGTGGGACTGCAAATTAGTTCAACCATTGTGAAAGCAGTATGGAGGTTCCTCAAAAAACTCAAAATAGAAATACCATTTGACCCAGGAATTCCACTCCTAGGAATTTACCCTAAGAATGCAGCAGCCCAATTTGAAAAGGACAGATGCACCCCCTATGTTTATTGCAGCACTATTTACAATAGCCAAGAAATGGAAGCAACCTAAGTGTCCATCAGTAGATGAATGGATAAAGAAGATGTGGTACATATACACAATGGAATATTATGCAGCCATAAGAAGAAAACAAATCCTACCATTTGCAACAACATGGATGGAGCTAGAGGGCATTATGCTCAGTGAAATAAGCCAAGCCGAAAAAGACAAGTATCAAATGATTTCACTCATATGTGAGTATAAGAACAAAGAAAAAATACTGAAGGAACAAAACAGCAGCAGACTCACAGAACCCAAGAACGGACTAATAGTTACCAAAGGGAAAGGGACTGGGGAAAATGGGCGGGAAGGGAGGGATAAGAGGGAAAAAGGGGCATTATGATTAGCAGATATAATGTTGGGGGGGCACGGGGAGGGCAGTACAACTCAGAGAAGACAAGTAGTGATTCTAAAGCATCTCACTACACTGATGGACAGTGACTGTAATGGGGTTGGTGGGGGGGACCTGATGAAGGGGTAGTTTAATAACCATAATATTGCACATGTAATTGTAGATTAATGATAATAAAATAAATTATATTAAAAAAACAAAAAAATAAATAATATTTCCCTTCAAAAAAAATAAATAAAATCTTATCTTTAATTTAAAAAAAACTAAGTGCTATAGGAAGGAAGAAAATTATGTGAATTTAAGAGTGTTTTCTACAGATGGGACTGTAATAAATACCTGCAACAGAGCAAAATATGTGGCATATATAGGGGACAAGAGCAGAGTATTTCATAGACTGTGTTAGGGAGCCATGAGGAGCAGCACTTTAAAGTTAAAAACACAAATTACAGAAAATATTGTGAGCTAGACAGAAAATTCAGAATTAGTGCAACAGGGAGTCACTTAAGTCTTGAACTCCAAAATGAGATAATGAAAGTTAAGACTTTGGGAAGATTCACCAAACAGATGAAGTGGGAGGAAGGGAAGAGAGATTTGAGAGAAAAAGAGAAAGAGAGAAATCTGTTACATAAACAAGCTGAGCTAAAACAAAGGCAGCAGGAATGGTAAGAATGGAAAGCATATCTCAAAATACACTTTAGTTTTTGGTTTTGGATGTTTTCTATTTTACAAAATAAGATTTTTTTTAGCACTATGTAGTCACTGAAAAATTCACACACAAAAGAAAACTGATACTCACCAGTTGGCCCCTCCAATCATTCTGTTCAGTGTATATCCTCCCAAATAGTTCAGAGATATTTTAAATATATGTGTTCACATTTAAAGAAACTATTACAAAGTATACATAATGTTGTATAACCTTTCCTCATTTCAAATACTGAAGCCATTTGGTACTGGCACAAAAACAGACCCATAGACCAGTGGAACAGAATAGAGACCCCACATATAAACCCAAGCATATATGGTCAATTAATATACAGTAAAGGAGCCATGGATATACAATGGGGAAATGACAGCCTCTTCAACAGCTGGTGCAAACTGGGCAGCTACATATAAGAGAATGAAACTGGATTACTGTCTAACCCCATACACAAAAGTAAACTCAAAATGGATCAAAGACCTGAATGTAAGTCATGAAACCATAAAACTCTTAGAAAAAAATATAGGGAAAAATCTCTTGGACATAAACATGAGCAACTTCTTCATGAACATATCTCCCTGTGCAAGGGAAACAAAAGCAAAAATGAACAAGTGGGACTATATCGAACTAAAAAGCTCTGTACAGCAAAGGACACCATCAGTAGAACAAAAAGACATCCTACAGTATGGGAGAATATATTCATAAATGACATAGCCAATAAGGGGTTGACATCCAAAATATACAAAGAGCTCATGCACCTCAACAAACAAAAAGCAAATAAGCCAATTAAAAAATGGGCAGTGGATCTGAACAGACACTCCTCCAAAGAAGAAATTCGGATGGCCAACAGGCACATGAAAAGATGCTCCACATCACTAATCATCAGAGAAATGAAAATTAAAACCACAATGAGATATCACCTCACACCAGTTAGGATGGCCAACACCCAAAACACAAACAACAACAAATGTTGGCGAGGATGTGGAGAAAGGGGAACCCTCCTACACTGCTGGTGGGAATGCAAATTAGTTCAACCATGGTGGAAAGCAGTATGGAGGTTCCTTAAAAAACTAAAAATAGAAATACCATTTGACCCAGGAATTCCACTCCTAGGAATTTACCCTAAGAATGCAGCAGCTCAGTTTGAAAAAGACATATGCACCACTATGTTTATTGCAGCATTATTTAAAATAGCCAAGAAATGGAAGCAACCTAAGTGTCCATCAGTAGATGAATGGATAAAGAAGATGTGGTACATATACACAATGGAATATTATTCAGCCATAAGAAGAAAACAAATCCTTCCATTTGCAACAACATGGATGGAGCTACAGGGTATGATGCTCAGTGAAATAAGCCAGGCGGAGAAAGACAAGTATCAAATGATTTCACTCATCTGTGGAGTATAAGAACAAAGAAAAAACTGAAGGAACAAAACAACAGCAGACTCACAGAACCCAAGAATGGACTAACAGTTACCAAAGGGAAAGGGACTGGGGAGGATGAGTGGGAAGGGAGGGATAAGGGGGGAAAAGGGGCATTATGATTAGCACACGTAATACATTGGCGGGGCACACGGGAAAGGCAGTATTTATAGAGAAGACAAGTAATGATTCTATAGCATCTTAGTATGCTGATGGACAGTGACTGTAGTGGGGTATGGGGGGGGACTTGATAATAGGGGGTCTAGTAACCATAATGTTGTTCAAGTGATTGTACATTAACGATACAAAAAAAAAAATACTGCAGCCATCTTACCAGGTCAGTAGACCAGATCCACTTTCCGAGGAACTGCCTCAAACAGAAAAGACCGAGAGGAGTCAAGAATGGTACCCAAGTGTCTTTGACTAGATTAGGAGCCTGGAATGCCATAAGAAATAAGCAATTTCAAACTGGAAGAAAGAGAAGTACACTTTTTGAACAGAGGATGCACATTTGTGATTTATAAGCAGAGAGCTGTGAGTAAGTACAGACAGAAAAAGATACATAATAGTTATTGGACACCTACTCTGCACTACAACAGAAGCCAGGAGAGGTAGAGGGAACTAAAGTATAGTGAAAATGGCAGACCAAGTTCTAATGAACACGTAATTCCAAGTGTGAAAAGTTCTGCAAGAGAGAAAAACAGGTACAATGAGAGCAAAAATAGAAGGGACCAATTCAATCTTGGGGGTGAGGAAGATCTGGGAAGTGACCTCAAGAAAGTGATGTTTAAATGAAGACTTAAAGGGTAAATTTAATTACCAGAGATAGGTGGGGTGAGCATTACAAGCAGAGTGAATGGAGGGCATGTTAACTGGCCAGAGGCATAGTGCTTTTGCAAAACTGAAAGTGTGGCAAAAGCACATAGAAGGCAGAAAAAAGTCATGAGACAAGGCTGGAGAAGAAGGCAGGAATTAAAAAAAAAAGTTACTATCAGTCTTGGAGAGAACAATTTTGGAGCAACAGTCATAGATAAAAAAAAAAATTCTGGAAAGGTAAGTATGAAGAGCTTGGGCTAAATATGAAGGGTAAAAATTCCAGCTCTATTACTTATCAAAGATGTGAACTTGTGCAAGTTACTTACCCTTTAAATCTGTGTCATCTGTAAATAGGAGGTATGATAATATTTAGTTCACAGGGTTACTTGAAGAGTAAGTAAGAATGCATGCAAAATATTTCACACAGAGCCTGACACAACAAAACACTAAGGAGTGTGTGTGTGCATGTGTGCGTGCATGCACATGCACACATGAGCAAGCATGCATTGGCTGACAGCAACTAAAAAACAGACTGGAAGTTCAAACAAACTGAAAGCAAAACTGTTAGCGGTTGCAATCTCTAAGTTGCAGAATCAAAGGTGATTTTTATGTTTATTACTTACAACGCATCTATGTCTTCCAAGTGTTTAGCAGTAAGCATGACCTATTTCAACAATTAAGAAAAATTATTTTTAAATGTCTTTTTTTAAAAGCAAAGGTTTCTTTCAGATGTGAAGATCTACTTATTTTCGGCTGAAAAGCAGATGGAAGAATCAACAGTGTAAAGGAAGAAAAGACAGACTTATCAAGAAAGGGGACCTGTAGAAAGCACAGATGCAGGGACAGTAGAAAGAACAGGCTCCAGATCCATGGTGGAAGGTGTTACTTTGAAGGGGAGACACATCAACCTCAGTGAATGAACACAGTGAAGGAAATCCCAGCCTACTCCTGCTCTCTCAGGCTGTATCTAGATGGAATCCACTGGACCTTATGATCGCATATCTTGGCAAGGGACCTGGCATGTAACAGACAATAAATGTTTGTCGAATGAACTTCCTTATGATTCTAGCACAATCATATTTGTAACTTAAGAAGTGGTCTGCTCCTTGAACCAAGCACAAAATACCTTCAAGCCATCTGTGCCATGAATTACAGTTCTGACCCAGGTATAATTTTAATAGCTACCAGTTACTAGGGAATATCCACTTTGATTATGCTTGCTATAGAACCCCTGAATTTAAAGTGTAGCCCAACTTCCCCTCCTATTCTTCGAATCAACTAAATCTAATGAAAACACGTGCAATCAATCAAAATCACATGCCCCTTTTTCTCTTCTTCCCAGTAAACAGTAGAGGCAAAATTGTATAGAAGAAATTATTTGGGATATAGAGTCACAAAACTCGAATTTAAGCCCATTCTGCAATGGATCTATGCTCTTGGAAAAATGAGTCACCCTGTAAGCCTTACTTCTCTGTTAAAGGGGAATCAAAGATACCTCTCCTGTCCCACGGAATTGTTTTGAGGTTACTGCAAAAACACAGTGCAAAGCGCTCTGCAAACAGCACACAGTAATTACAGCCCAAGGCATCCTGGTCTTTGATGGTACCACTCCATGGGTTCCCCACTGTCAGTAGACAAGATTCCCTCACTCTCCAAACTCTCCCCTACTTGTCAATCAGCAACACAGGTTAGCAAGATATATAGCTGAGGTTAATCTATAACCTGGAGCTGAAAGAAGGCATTTTTGTGTAGGTAAGTGTCATCAGCCTAGATGGTCCATCAGAGCCATGCTACAAACAGTCAGTCCTCCCAAACAAGGAGAAAATTCTTTCCAATGGACTCTTCAATAGGGCAGCACACAGGGTAAGGCTTTACACAGGGCAAGCACAAGGACAGTGGAGGCTTCTAAGCCAAAAACTAATGACAGACATAACACGTCATCAACAGGGCATCACCCACTGAGGGACTTAAACCATTTATTCCAAATGTCTCCTCCTTCCAAACAATCCTAGGTACTTTTTATTTAGGTATAATCTATATATCATAAAATTAATCCATTGTAAGGGTACAATTCAACGACTTTATTTATTCACTTAAGAAGTTATGCAACTATCACAGCAATCCATTTTAAAACATTTCAAAATCCCAAAAACTCCCCTTGAACCTGTTTCCAATCAGTCTCCACTCCTACCTCAGTCCCAGACAACCACTGAATTGCTGTTTCTATAAATTTACCTTTTCTGAACACATGATATAAATGGAATCATACAATATGTAGTCTTTTGAGTTCTACATCTTTTACTTAGCATAATACTTCTGAAGTTTATCCATGTTGTAGCATGTACAAGTAATTCATTCTTTATTGTTGAATAGCATTCCACTATATGGGTATTCTACATATATTTACCAGTTGATGAACATTTGGAACATTTCCAGGTTTTGGTTACTATAAATATTGCTATGAACAGTCACATACAGGTCTTTGTGTGGACATGTTTTTATTTCTCTTAGGCAGATATCTAGGAGTGGAACTGCTGCATGATATAATAAGTTTAACTTATTAAATTGCCAAACTGATCTCCAAGGTGACTGTACCATTTTACATTCTCATAATAATGCACAAGGTTTACAGTTTCTATACATCCTCACCAATACTTTTTAGAACATTTTTTAGTCTTTTTGACTATAGCTATTCCAGAGGGTGTGCAGTGGAAATTCATTGTGATTTTAATTTGTATTTCCCTAATAATTAATGATGTTGAGCACCTTTTCATATAATGAAATGTCTGTTAAGTCTTGTCTCATATTTTTAATCTTTACATTTTTATTGCGATAAAATATACATAACAGTTTACCATTTTAACCATATTTAAATGTACAATTCAGTGTCATTAAATTCACAATGTTGTGCAGCCACCACCACTATCCATTTCCAGAACTTTTAAAAAAAAAGCTTTGCACGCATTAAATAACTATCCATTCCCTTCTTCTGCTGGCAACCTTTATTTTACTTTCTGTCTCTATGAATTTGTCTATTCTAGTTATCTCAAGTAAGTGGTATTATACAATACTTTCTGTCCATTTTTAATAACTGGGTTGTCTTCTTATAGAGTTGTAAGAGATCTTTATATAATTTGGAAACTCCTTTAATCATATATGCAAATATTTTCTCAATCTATAGCACTTTCTTAATTACATCTTTTGAAGTGCAAAAAATTTACCTTTTAATGAAGCCAATTTATCAAATGTTTCTTTAATGGCTTGTGGCCACTGGTATTATGTCTAGGAAGCTGTTGCCCAACCCAAGGTCACAAAGATATTCTTCAAGATATTTCATAACTGAAGATTTAGGTATATAATCCACTTTGAGTTAACATTTTTGTCTAGTGTAGATTAAGGATCTGAGTTTTGTTTTGTTTTGTTTGCATACAGATATCCAATTTTCACTGCATCATTTGTTGAAAAAAAATATCCCTTCTCTCACTGAATTGTTTAGGCAACTTTGTTAAAAACTAGTTGACTACATAGAATACACTGACTGCAAGGCTGAGTAACAGAGTTCACCAAACCACTGTGGCATACAAGTTCACCAGGAATCATGGATAGAAAACATGAAATTCATACATATGCACATCAAAACACTAGAACATGTTATGCAAATGTAAAATGTAAATGTAGAATGTAAAATGTACATCAAAATAATAGAATGTATTACATAGTAGCACTATTCATAATAGCCAAAACCTGGAAACCATGCAAATGCCTAGCAACAGAAGAATGGATAAATTGTGATATATTCATACAAAGGAATTTTTTTCTTAAGATATCACTGATATACAATCTTTTTTTTGTTAGGTTATCATTGATGTACTTATGAAAGTTTCACATGAGCAACCATACAATGGATTTTATATAGCATTGAAAATGAATAAATTCTAACCATATATTACAATTGTGGATAAGTCTCAAAAAATATTGAGGAAAAGAAGAGACACAAACATGTATTTACTGCATGATTTAATGTATATGGAGTACAAAACTAAGCAAAATAAATCTACGGCATTAGATGCCAGAATAGTGGTTACTCTGAGTGGGAGGTATTAACTGAAAGAGGCACAAAGGGAGCCTCTGGAATACTAGGTTGTTTTTGGTTGTGGGTGTTAATTACACTGATGTGTTTGGTTTGTGAAAATTCACCAAGCTATATATACTTATGCGTACTTTCCTGTGTGTGTGTGTACATACATAATTACTCAATGAAATATTTTATCATGAAATACAAAAAAACAATTGACTACATATATAAGGATATACTTCTGGACTCTCAATTCAGTTCTAACATCTATCCTTACAGCAATATCACACTGTCTTGATTATTGTGACTTTATAGTAACTTTTGGAATTGTGTAATGTAAGTTCTCCAACTTTGATTTTTCAAAATTGCATTAGGTGTTTTACAGAATTTCTACATTAATTACAGGATTATGTTCAAAAGGTCTGCTGGGTTTTTTAATAGAGATTACATGGAATCAATACATCAATTTGGGGAAAACTGCCATCTTAATATTTATTAACAATATTTAGACTTTTAATCCATGAACGTGGAATGTTTCTCCATTTATTTAGGCCTTTTTAAACTTCTCTCAGCAATATTTTATAGTTTCTAGTGTACAAATCTTGTACTTTTGTTATATTTATTCCTAAGTACTTTGTTCTTTTGATGCAATTTTGAATGTAACAGAATTTTTTTCTTTCATTTTTGGATTATTGCTAGTACATGAAAATAGAATTGATTTTTGCATATTGATCTGGCACCATCACCTTGCTAAACTCAATTAGTTCTATTTGTTTTTTTGTGAATTACTTAGGATTATATATGATGTCATCTATGAATAAAGAGAGTTTGAATCCTTTCTAATTTAGATCCCGTTTCCCTTTAAAGCACTAGCTAAAACCTCCAGTGAATGTTGAGAAGTGTTTAGATTAGACATTCTTACCTACCTTGTTCCCAGTCTTAGGGGAAAAGCATTCATATTTCATGATTAACCATTATGTTAGCTTTAGGCTTTTAATAGGTGCCCTTTATTAAGTTGCAGAAATTGCCTTCCATTCCTAGTTTGTTGAGAGATTTTATCATGAATGGGTCTTGGCAAATTTTTTTCTGTCTACTAAGTGATGATGGTGTGGGGTTTTTTTTAAACCTTTATCTTATTAATATATTAGGAGCTCAGCAAACTATGATACGTGAGCCAATTATTTTTGTAAATAAAATTTTACTGGAACATAGCTATGCCCGTTTATTTATACATTGCCTATGGTTGTTTTTGCAGTACAACAGCAGAGTTGAGTAGTTCCAATGCAAACTATATGCTCTGAAAGCCTAAAATATTTACTACCTAGGCTTTTAAGAGAACATTTGCTGAATCCTGATTTGTTAATTCTGAATCCAACCTTGTATGCCTGGAATAAATCCCAATTGGTCACGGTATATAATTCATTTTTCTATGTTGCTGAATTTGGTTTGCTAATATTTGATCTAAAATGTTTTCATCTGTGTTCATGAGGACATTGGTTTGCAGTTTTCTTTTATCTTTGTCTGGCTTTGTTATCAGGATAATACTGCCCCTCATAGAATGAATTGGAAGTGTTCCCTCCTCCTTATGATAAGAGTTAGTGAAGGATTAGTATTATTGCTTCTTTAAATGTTTGACAGAATTCATAGTGAAGCCACTGAGCCTGGACTTCTCTTTGTAGGAAGACTTCTAATTACTAATTCATTTTTTTTGTTATAGGTCCATTCATATATTCTATATTCTCTTGAGTAAGTTTTGATAATTTGAGTCTTAGGAATTTGTGTCTAGGTATTAGGCCACTTCATCTAAGTTGTCTAATTTGTTGAGATAAAGTTATTCATGATATTTGTGATCCATTTAATTTCTGTAGCGTAAAGATGTCCTCTCGTTCCTGATTTTGGTCTTTTGTGTCCTCTTTATTTTCTTAGTCCAGGTATGATTTTATCAATTTTGTTGACCTCTTCAGAGAACCAATTTTTGGTTTCAGTGATTTTTCTCTATTGTTTTTCTATTTTTGATTTCATTGTTTGCCATTCTAATCTTCATTATTTCCTTCCCCATGCTTGCTTTGGGTTTAGTTTGCTCTTTCTCTAGTTTAAGATAGAAGCTTAGGTTACTACTTGAGACCTTTTTTTCTAATGTAGTTATAAATTTAAAAGCTATAAATTTTCCTCTAAGCATTGTTTTCACTACATTCCATCAACTTTGGTGTATTGTGTTTTCACTTTCACTTAATTAAAAATATTTTAAAACTTGCCTTAGGATTTCTTCTTTGACTTACAAAGGTATGCTGTTTAATTTCTAATATGTGGAGATATCCTAGATTTACTTCTCTTATGGATCTCTAATTCCACTGTGGTCGTAGAAAATACCTTGTACGATTTCAATCTTTAAAAATAACTTTAAGTATTATTTTATGGCCCATATATTCTTAGAGTGTTCCATGAACAGCTGAAAAGAACGTTATTCAATAGCTCTGATCTATGTTAAGTTGGTGGATAGGGTTAAGTCTTCTATATATCCTTGCTAATTTCATGTCTAGTTCTATCAATGCTTGAGAGTGGGGTACTGAAATCTATAACTATTGTTGTTGAACTGCCTCTTTTAATTTGTTGTGTTTTGCTTCATGTATTTCGGTGCTCTGTTGTTACATTTTCTTCATGAATTGACCTTTGGTCCTTATGAAATGTCCTTCTGTTTCTAGCAGTATTTTTTGCCTTAAAGTATATTTTATTTGATATTGATATAGTCACTTCAGCTCTCCTATGGTCACCGTTTGCATTATCTCTCTTTTAGCATCTTTTTACTTTCAACCTATGTGTGTTCTGAATCTAAGGTACATCTCTTATTGACAGCACAGAGTTGGGCCTTGCCTTTTTATGCAG
This sequence comes from Smutsia gigantea, assembly GCA_032199065.1. Taxonomy (NCBI): domain Eukaryota; kingdom Metazoa; phylum Chordata; class Mammalia; order Pholidota; family Manidae; genus Smutsia; species Smutsia gigantea. The sequence goes on along the minus strand of JAVSCE010008556.1, from coordinate 6,934 downwards.
GTTGACAATCCCTATCCTTTGAGTAGGCAATTAGTCCATTCACATTTAATATAACTATGGATTATAACTGGATTTATGTATGCTATTGTTTCATCATTTTTTAACCACTCTTCCTCCTTTACTATATTCCTTTGAGTGAAATATTTTTTAGTGTACCATTTTAATCCCTCCATTGACATTTTTACAATGTATTTTCTTTGTGGTTATTTTCAGAATCACCATACACATTTACACTTATTCAAAATATTTCTAATTTAATTCCAAGAAATACAGAAACTTGTTCCAATTTATTTTCTATTCCCTATTTTTATTACCATGTTTTACAAACTCAGTAACACAGTATTAATGCTCTATACAATCTTGTTTTTCTTAAAAATTAAGAGAATAAGTAAAAAATACATGTATTTACTCACAAATTTACTTACCATTTCCAACATTCATCATTTCTTCTTATGGATTTGAGTAACCATCAGGTGTCACTTCCTTTCAGCCATAAGGACTTTTTAGTACTTTAAGGCAGATCTGCTAACAACATGTTCTCTTTTTCATGTGGGAATGTGTTAATTTCACCTTCATTATTGAAGAAAAATTTTGCTGAATATAGGATTTTTGGTTAACTTTTTCTTTCCACACTTTGAATATGTCATCCCACTGCCTATCAGACTCACATTGTTTCTGATGAGAAGTCAGCCTGTTGCTTACAGTCAATCCTATTCCTGTTCCCTTTTATCTGATGAATCATTTTCTTGCTGCTTTCAAGATTTTTCTCTTTATCTCCCAACAGTTTGACTGTGATGTATATCATACCTGGGGTTCCTCAAGCTTCTTGGGTCTGCAGATTAATGTTTAGCATCAAATTCAGGGAATATTTGGCCATTCTTCTATTATTTTCTGCTGCTTTCTCTCACTCCCCTCCTTCTATGTATGTATGTCCTTACATACATATTTCATATTGTCCCACAGATCTGAGAGGCGGAGCATTCATTGTTCTTCAATCTTTTTTCCGTTCTTCATATTGAAGTTTTTCCTCATCTTTCTACAAGTGCGCCAATTTTCTTCTGCCATCTTAAAGCTGTTGTTGAGTCCCTCCTAACTTGATTTTTTGTTATTATACTGTTCAACTCTAGCACTTCCATTTTGTTCTTGTAATTTCTCTTCTAAAGATTACCTATTCATTGACTCACTGTCACCATTCTATCCTTAAATTACGTAAACATGGTTTGTTTCCTTATTTCTTTGTAACATCTATAATAGCTGCTTGGAAATCTTTGTGTGCCAGATCCAACATTTAGGATCACTCAAAGATAGTTTCTACTGATTCATTTTTCCCTGAGTATAAGTCAGACTTTGTTTCCTTGCATGTCTTAAGTTTTTTTGTTGAATACACATTTAAAAAAATGTACTGTTGGCTAAGGTAACTCTGGATTCTAATTCCACAAGGGCCTGTGTTGGTAGTAGATTGTTGTTGTTGTTTTTTAAATTAACTTCCCTGGATTAAATCTGTGAAGTCTACCTCTCCTGAAGTGTGTGGTTCCTGATGGCTCATGGTTTCCTCTATCTCATCCCTTATTTTTATTTTGAAGCCTGGCTTCTAGGAGTCACTCTCTTTCTGGATAGCTTACTGATTGGTCAGAGGTGGTGAGCAACCACCCTCAGCCTTTTACTCTCTGCTGATGAATCTGTGGTTGGGATGGGGAACACACTCACACTTTAGCCCTTCAAGCCTGCTATTATTTTTTGCTTTCTACTGGGCTTTCTCATACATCCTTTGCATTGATCACACATGTGTGAATGGCTTGGGGTCACAATGGTTTCCTCTGTGCGCAAAGCTTTCAGTCAACCCATGATATCTGTAGAGCTTATCAAGGTCCGTATAGTCTCACCTCCCAGACGTCTCTATTAAGCCCTCTCTAGTCTGCTACCCCACTGTTTGCCCCAAATAGGACTATAACTTTTGGTTAGAAGAGTTGCTGACTCTCCCTATTTCACTTGCCATCAAGACCATCACTTTCAACTGACAATGCTCCCAATAAAGTAAGCCCCCTCACAAAGGGGTAGTGAATGTGCTGGTTTCCATGGGTGGCCTACTCCAACCTTGGCTGGACTACACTATCACAGCTGGAAAAAATGGGAGCAATCCTGGGCAAGACCACAAACTTGTGTGTTCTTATCAAAATTTCAGTGGTTTTCAAGAATAAATGCTTCTCAATTTGTGATAAGCCTATGATTATCTTTGACAGTTTTATCCAGCTTTACAGTAGCTTTTCATGGACAGGATTTGTTGACTTTCTCACTCACTCATGAATTCCTCCTCAGCTATGTTCTTACAAATCTCTTAGGTGATAAAATTGTAATCTTGGTGAAGCCAAATAGACAGTCTGAAATCAAATCTACCTTCCTGGAATTAGACCCAAGTGTCATAACACTTCAACTGCTCAAATACAATTCAATCCCAAAAAACTTAGGAGGTAAAAATTTTCCCAAGAAGGTAAAGGAATAAAGTCACTCTGAAATATTGGAATTATTTTCAATTCCAGAAGGTACCAATACAAAATTTGAGTATCAAAGAATTGTCTTCAGTTTCCACTTCCCAAAAGCCCAAACTACTGAAGTCAATAGTACCTTTTCTTTTTTTTTCCAATAGTACCTTCTATGAGTATACATATTTTATATATAATCTGAACTAGCCCCAAAGCCAGTTGTGGCTAGGGCAAGAGTACATTAACAGCCTCAGATCCTGTCACCAAGTAGGTCCTCAAATAGGTCCTACACAAAGAAGTACTCTGTGTGCTACAGCTGGCCCTGGTCACTGCAATTAAGCCTATCAGCAGGTCTTTCATGGGTCCCTTTCTCACTAGCCCAGGCTTAAGCCTTGGCCCATCTGGTCATTTCCATCCCAAGACCCAAAAATTGTGCACCTTAATGCTTATACTTCCAGCCAATAACTGGGTAGTTTGAAAGCATCTCTTCTACTTGCCAAATTCCAAGCATCACCTAATGCTTAGATTCTCACTGCATTTGCCAGATCCCCATTCCCTCCTATCCCAGTAGTAGCAAAAAATTCCTTATCAACCATGCCCCTGAATTTGCCCCACCTGTGCATTATCCCTCAAACACCAGACTTAATGATGAGTTTCCACAACCTCCACCCTGTTTCCTGACTGAAGTTATGTGAGACAGTCTCTTTGCTCTATTCATATTCTTAAGAATGCACCTGCAGCTTCTACTAAAGAGTCAATGACCCACAGCCCGACAGGACAAATGGACACCTGACCAAAAACGGCCTTAGCCTCTTTCCTGAACATTTAAATTTTGAGCACAAATACTTCAATTAGTCTGTGGTAAGTCTGGGTGCTGGAAAGACATAACAAGGCAGGACAGAGCAGAGGCAGCCATTTTCCATCATGGACACAGAAGCAAAGATATTAGTTTGAAGAAGAGAAATACGAAGCAGAGCAGGAAAGTAGACCACAGATCATATGACCACAGAAAGACAGGAAAGAACTCCTGGTCTTGATCCTTCATGAAATCCAACAGAATGATCTCTCCTTGGGCCCCAAGAGAAACTCCTGTACTTTCCACCAGTGTCCCCATTTTAGTTTGGGGCTGGGGAGGCAGGGAGGTTTGCACCTTACAACTGAAGTACTCCAGTCAAGAGCTCTCGTTTTCTTCCCTTGCTACCAGTCTTTTTATTTCCCAAGCATCAGCATTGCTCACACTCTAATTAGACCAGTTACTTCCGCAAAATACAGCTCCTGTGTTCAACCTATGTTTTTCTAGCTATGCCAAGTTTCTTTACAAACTCCTAAGACTATGTCATTTTCTCTAAACTCAGAAGTTTTATTTGGCTATGTTGAACACAGCAATGAAAGGCAGTGTGGTCTTAACCTTTCAGCCTTAGGTTCTCATCTGGGAACCACTCCCTACTTCAGAAGGTTGTGATGGGGATTATGTAAGGTGAGAATAAACTGCTTAGCACAACATCTGACATATAGCAAGCCCCACTAAAGGTGGGTCTTTTCTATATTACCTTGATTAAACCTGTACATTCTGAATATTAGATAAAAATTATGTCATTAATATTTAGAATCTGAATGGCACAGATATATTAAAATGACAAAATCAACAGTAATTCCTGCTGGGCAGTATTCTTTTCACATGATGACACTACATTTCTAATTTGTGAGCAGCCATACCAACTCCCAATCAAAATGTTTCTCCCAAACTTGTTTCCAGTCTCACTGCAAATGACCCTGTGGTCTTTCACCTGCACTTACAGGACCACTTCCACTAATCTACAAATGCTGCTTATGAGATTTGTTTTTAGTGACATTTCTACCCAGGTGTTTCAAAAGAGAAAACAAAGGTCAAAGTTGACACTAACTAGTCAAAAATCACATTCATCAAACTTACATAGAGAGAATGAAATCGAGTTTTAGTGAAAGATAGCTAAGGGCCAAAATTATGACTATCAGGAAAGGGTGACTAAGGCATTTTAGCTTTAAGTTTTTGTCTAACAAAACCTTTCACTGAAAAAGAGAGAAAGGGACAAACACTAAATCTCACAATTAAGATTATTTTAAGAGAACTTCCGGGAAGATGGCGGTGTGAGCAGGGCGGCAGAAATCTCCTCCCAACACTATATTTATCTACGAAAACACAGAAAATACATCTATTCCTAAAAGAGAGACGAGAATACACAGGAAAGCGCACAGCGTGCAGCTACACCCGAGAGGACTCGGCACCCCGAGAGGCGGGTAAGATACGGAGCCGCGACCCGGCGGGACCCAAGCCCTCCCCCACCCCAGCGCACCGGCGGGAGGAGAGGACTCAGAGCCGGGAGGGAGTGGAAGTGCACCCCGCGAAGTAGCCAGCCCCGGAGATCTGCGCGGGGAGCGCTGACCCACATTGTGCAGTGCAGCGGAGATTGGAGAGACAGAGGGGCAAGATCTGAGCGGGGAACGCGCCAGGGGGCTTGCAGCCGGCTCCGGGAAGGAAAAAAAAAGTGCGCGCTTTCCTCAGCGGTCTTAAAGAGACAGGAGCCCAGCGGAGGAGCCGGATCGCCCCAGCACACTCAGCACAGCAGGCTGGGAGCCCTGGGGAGTTTCAGACGCCTTAGCTGGCGACTGAGGAAGCATAGCCATACTTACACTTCTCACTGAGATCAACAGCCTCCTATTCGTTCCCACCCCTGCCAGAGCGATAAAGGGCCCTGCAGAGCTGTGCAGCCACAGCTGTGGAATAGTGGGGCAATAGCGCCACCTAGAGCATTCCCACAGAATCTACGTCCAGTGGGCATTTTTTTTGTTTTTTGTTTTTGTTTTTGTTTTTTCTTTTCTTTCTTTTTTTCTTCTCTTTTTAAAGTCTTAAAGAGCCCAGCTGACATACGTGGCAACTATCAGTGACCAAATTATACAGCCATGAAAAGACAGAGGAATATGGTTCAGACCAAAATCAACCAGACAACCCCAGAGAGGGAGTCTGAAGGGATGGAAATGCACAGCCTCCCTGAAAAAGAATTAGAATAAAAGTCATAACCATGCTGATGGACCTACAGAGAAATGTGCAAGAGCTGAGGGAGGAAGTGAGGGAACTGAAGAAAGACAATACAGAAATCAGACAAGCGATCGACGGGCTTAACAGCAGAATGGATGAGATGCGAGAGACTGTTAATGGAATAGAAAACAGAGAACAGGAGTACAGAGCAGCTGAGGCAGAGAGAGATAAAAGGATTTCTAGGAATGAAAGAATATTAAGAACTGTGTGACCAATCCAAACGGAACAATATTCGCATTATAGGAGTACCAGAGGAAGAAGAGAGAGAAAAAGGGATAGAAAGTGTCTTTGAAGAAATAATTGCTGAAAACTTTCCCTCGCTGGGGAAGGAATAGTCTCGCAGTCCACCGAAGCTCATAGATCTCCGAACACAAGGGACCCAAGGAAGACAACACCAAGACACATAATAATTAAGATGGCAAAGATCAAAGATAAAGACAGGGTATTAAAGGCAGCTAGAGAGAGAAAAAAGATCACCTACAAAGGAAAACCCATCAGACTATCATCAGACTTCTCAACAGAAACCTTACAGGCCAGAAGAGAATGGCATGATATATTTAACGTTATGAAACAGAAGGGCCTCGAACCCAGAATATTGTATCCAGCACGATTATCATTTAAATATGATGGAGGGATTAAACAATTTCCAGATAAACGAAAGTTGAGAGAGTTTGCCTGTCATAAACCACCACTACAGGATATCTTAAATGGACTGCTCTAGATGGAAGCACACCTAAGGCTAAAAAGATGTCACCAGAGGGAAAAAAAATCATAGCAAAGAAGCAGACCATCCAAATACCAACTAAAGGCAAAGAATAAAACACCTATTATAGAAAGAATGGAGGAGGAGGAATAAGAAGGGAGAGAAAGAAAGAAACATCAGACTGTGTTTACAATAACTTAACAAGAAAGTTAAGTTAGATTGGTAGATAGTAAAGAAACAACCCTTGAACCCTTGGTAACCACGAATCTAAAGCCAGCAATGGCAATAAGTACATACCTATCAATAATCACCCTAAATGTAAATGGACTGAATGCACCAATCAAAAGACACAGAGTAACAGAATGGATAAAAAAGCAAGACCCATCTATGCTGCCTACAAGAAACTCACCTCAAATCCAAAGATATACACAGACTAAAAGTGAAGGGATGGAAAAAGATATTTCATGCAAACAACAAAGAGAAAAAAAGCAGGTGTTGCAGTACTTGTATCAGACAAAATAGACTTCAAAATGAAGAAAGTAGCAAAAGATAAAGAAGGACATTACATAATGATAAAGGGGTCAGTCCAACAAGAAGATATAACCATTATAAATATATATGCACCCAACACAGGAGCGCCAGCATATGTGGACAAATACTAACAGAATTAAAGGA
>JAVSCE010008555.1:0-32436 GCA_032199065.1 Smutsia gigantea | reverse complement strand
AACTCTCCTTTTATCCACAACAGGCCTATAGGATTTGGATGAATAGCAAAGCAGAGAGGTAGGAACATGTTCCCTGGTCAATCCATGTCACCAGCCACATCAAAACTGATTTGTTCTGTGTCCCATTTCCCCAGAGCCCTGCTAAGAGCTTGAGTGATGTAATATGTTAATCTGAACTAAAGATTGCCTGCTTCCTCACCCAGGCAACCTCTTGCCCACCTCTGAGATTAGGTAGCCTTTGGCTCTATCCTTCACTTGACACCAATCTCATACTACTTACTACTTGTGCAAATGTCTGGTCTCCGTAACTAGATTGTCTCTTAAATGTGAGGTATAATCTAATGCCCAACTGTTTCCATGCTTCCCCCTGTAGTACCTAACCCAGTGCCTAGTGTATAATGGGTGATAAATATTTGCTGATGAACATAAAGGAGTTAAGTGTATCTCCCAGAAAAGGACATGGCCAGCTGATTGAACAAGATGCCCTGGACTTTCATATTTAATCCCATTTAGCTTCATAACTGCTTTGAAAAGAAAGGCAAGCACAGCAGAGGTTCCAAAGAGGGGACAAGCCATGCCAACCCTATCTAACTTTCGAAAGTAGGCCGATCCTTATTTGATGGCCCCTATTTCCCCCATCTCTCCCCAGTGCTCTGGCAAACACTGAGGAAGAAAAGCACCAGGTAAGCTCATTCTAAAGTACAATGGAATGCACAACCTTTCCTGAAGAAAGGCAGTACTTAACATACCGTAATGGTCTATTAATGGTGGAATGTCAGGCATATGGAACCAGGATGAAACTATCTGGGACAGGTTGTCTTCTACCAAGATCCTTTCAGACACATGGCTAATATAAGATCTCCTCTGTCCATACTCAAATATTGCACCATATGTACAAACCCACAAAGCCATCAGCTCCACCCCTAAGTCCCTTCAACAGCCTTCTCTTCCCTTTCTCCTCTCTCCCGACCCCTCCCCACACCAGCCTCTGCTAAATTTCATTTTCTTCCATTGCTGAGAATCTCTGTGATAAGTCACATATCAGTAACTGTAACAACAGGCTGCCACAGTGCTGGAGGTTTGGCTTTCTGGGAGCCAGAAGATTTGTTTACCTGGGAGCCATCAGCGATGTGAGCAAACGCAGGACCCCTGAGGGGCCTTCGGTCCAGCGGGGTAGGCTGCTCTCAGAAAGCTGCTCCTCCCACACACAGGATACAAACACCTGTCCTTTCTCACGGAGGCCCTCCCTGAGCTCGCCCCAGGATTGGGCACAGCTGACCTCCATCAATCATGGGTGGATAAACTAGTGCCCTCTTTGGTTTTACTTAACAAAGGGTCTGGCCTCAGGCTGGCAGCAAGACCCACTCTGCTCCATCCTTACAACAGCCCATTGTGCTCTTTTCCCCCTTCTAGCCTATCAAAACTGCTCCCAGATAAAGATCAGAGGCCAGGCATAAATGACTGACACTGGCTTCAGGTATCAACACTAACGTGGAGACTTGCATTTTTAATAGGGACCAAGCCTTAACTCTTGAAGTGAAAATGGCTAAGCTCTGTCAGATAGAATAGAATTTCCTGCACCAGAAGAGTAGGAGACTGAGTGTGTGTGTGTGTGTGTGTGTGAGTGTGTGTGTGTGTGTGTGGTGTTACTCTGTTGTCTTATTGTGTGTGTGATATTCTGTGGTTTTCTTGCTGCTCCAGAAATCAGATCCTTTTGGCAGCATCCGCTCCCTATCTACTATGGTCCATTTCCATAGGAGGAGACTTTGGACACCTGGGAGATTTGTGATTCTTTGGGGTAAACACTCCTAAATAATTCTCAGACTTCAAAATGTTTGGACTACAGAAAGTTTAATACCAGCCTATGTCCCATCGACCAAGCCTCCTGCCTTTGGCCCACTGGCTCTGGGAGCCTCTTGAGGAGCATCATCAGCAGGGACAGCCAGTCCAGCTACAGGCCAGAGAGGAGTCCTGTATCTGTGTATGGTCAAAAACAGCTCAAAGATCAGCCATTATACATACAGAGAACTTGTCAAAATGCAAATGCCTGAGCCCTGTTGCATACTACAGAATCTGAATCTTGGGGTTTGGGTCAGGAATCAGCATTTTATTTTATTTTTTATTTTTATTTATTTTTCTTTCTTTGGGGAATCAGCATTTTAAGAAGGCCACTTCCACCCCTTTCTCAGAGACCTACGCACCTCTCTGTATTTGTTTCCAAGGTTGCCATAACAAATAACCACAAACTGGGTGGCTTAAAATAAATGTAGACTCTCACAGTTTAGGAGGGCAGAAGTATGAAATGAAGGTGCTGGCAGGACTCACTCCTTCTGGAGGCTCTAGGAGAGAATCTGTTCTATGCCTTGGCCTGTAGGTGCATCCCTCTAATCTTCGCCTCCATCATCACATAGAGTTCTCTGTGTCTTTCCTCCATGTCTCTGGTTCCAAATCTTCCTCTAGTTGCTCTTATAAGGACACAAATCATTTGATTTAAGGGCCCACCCTAACCCAGGATGACCTTAATTCAACCTGATTATATCTGCAAAGCCCCTTTTTCCAAATAAGGTCACCATTCACAGGTACTAGGGGTTAAGACTTGAACATATCTTTTGAGGGGATACAATTCAACCCAGTATACTCTCTCTGAGAAATACTCATCTAGACAAGGGGTTTTCAAACATTTCAGTAGCAGAGCCCTTCATTAAATGAAATCCTGTCCAGGTGTAAAAACAGACAAACAGACCAAAGCAGACCTGCCCTAGTTTAAGTGCAGGTCAGGACCCCAAGCCCCACTTGTTCACACACACACTCCCGTACCTCCTTGGTCCCTGAGAAGCAAGCATAGCCAGAAAACCACTGGTCTAGAAGACAGAATGACAGACTCTAATTCAGAGTTTGAGGTGCTAGTCAGCTTGCCGCTAACAGACCTTGGGCAAGCCATAAGGTCATTTATACATGCCCAGTTATAGAACCACCCTACAGCTCAATTTCCTCATTCGTAAAATGAAACTAACAGTACCTGCCCCTATCTAATCTTAGGGGCCTGTTGTAAGGAATAAATTAGGGAAAAATAGGTTAAAATCTTCTGAAAAAAATATGTTAATGCTAGACAGAGGTTAACGACCATTAATTTTAGCTTCACTCCCTCAGTGTGACTTAGCCTGTCATATTGTGTGGAAAGACCAGCTGGCAAGTGGCACTCATCACAAGTCATCACCAGTACAGTGAGAGGGAGAGGCTTGTGCACAAGCAGGCCCAGTTCACAGATTGCCTCCTTCTGCCTGTCTTTGATGGCAGTGGTTTCCCTTCTGTTGCCAGGCAAGCTGCATGACCTCAAAAGTCATCCCTCCTCATGCACTGGAGTCTAAGGATTTGAGCAACAGGGAGGTAGAGCTGCTGGCCTCTACATCAACAGCCCACCCAAGTAATTTTCATTCTTAGTCACTTGCATCAATGCGGCCAGGCAGAAAGAGGCTAAGCCAACCTTCTCCCTATGGCCTGCCCCTCTGGGCTCTGCCATAATTACTCATTTGTTTATGGCAGATGGCTCCAAATTAAAATTGGTCTCACAGATTAACTAGTGAGATTAAGTCTCGACAACACTGGTAGTGTTTGTGTTGAGATTATAGAAAGTCAAAAACAAGGCATTCTACTTAATCCTTCCCCTATCCAACCCCTGGTCTCAGGGAGAGATGGTACCTGCAGAGGGGGACACTGAGGGCCCGGGCTAAGATGACTGGAGCCCAGAGAACAGACCTAAAGAAACTAGCCTATAAATTTATATGACTCAATATGAGAGCAGAAAGTAAAGAAGAGAATTGTGAAAGTCACCCAGCTATTCATAGTCAGCCTGAAGAGGTAGAGCATAGGCTTGGAGTCTGCCAGACACTTTTTACATGTTTCCTTGAACAAGTCAGTTAATCTCTTCAAACTTCAGTTTCTTCATTCTGTAAATGGGAGCGATAATGGTGCCTACTCCATAGAGTTACAGTTGAGAATTAAATGATATAACACATGCCTATTACTTAGAACAGTGCCTGACACATAATGAATACTCAGTAAATGGTAGCTAGTACTACTCCTACTCCTACTAGTTGAAGCTGTGCTGATATCTTATCATGTTGACTAATCTCACTTATTCATTTTTAAAAATGTATTAAGCACCCACTAGCATATAGTAACTAAGAGTTCAGATTGTGTGACCTTGAGAAAGTTGTTTACCCTGATTGAGCATCAGCTTCCTGATCTGTATATGGGGGTTAATGATATTACCTATATCATAGCTTATTGTGTGATTTAAATGAGAATTATTTTTTAATATTTGGCATAATTTGTGGCACACAGCATTCTCTATATGATACATTATTAACATTAATATAAAACAGTATTTGCATTATTAACTCTTTGTTACCTGAATTGCCCGATATAACAATAGTAGGTATTTATCTCTATAATAATCTGCATAATAGCTTTAATTCTATGATTCTCATTCCAAAGTCAAAGTTCTAGGCCAAAAACATGGGTTGTATCAACCAAGTGAAGAAAATAAATCAGCCATTTCATGGGAAGAACAGGTCAGAGTGACTGCATGGCATCATATTGGCCAAACTGACTAAATGAGTTATCTCCTCTCATTATCTGTGCTTTCAGTAGACATAGCCTACTTACTCATAGAGTTGTAAAGAATTTAGAAATCTAGTCTGAAGTAATATGTTCAAGGTCACTCACCTAAACTGGCACAATTGCTTCCTATTTCCCAGGACACTCTTTCTACTACCCCACTCTGCCTCTGAGGAGTGGTCAGAAGTGGTAACATTTACAAGAAAGATGAAAATAAAACGGCTATGGCATCTATCTACAACAACTTATTGATGACAGAGCTTCAGCAAGTGATTCTCTTCAGTTCTATTCAATTTACTAAGTATTTTTGACTACTAAACATATGCCTCACAATAAATTTGAGACATACAGCTAGTGCCCTCAAGAAATGTATAGTCTTGTGGGGAGAACAAGCAAGCACATGCTGTACAGCCAGTCCATGCCTCGTACTGAGCATGGCCTTCTGTGTTCCAAGGGACACAAAAGACTTAAGAGAGTCATATATACCTCTCAGAAAGAAAAAAAACATAATTATCTAAACCTGGTCTCCAGTAGACCAAGGGAGCTGGCTGCATAATACCTCACAAGGAAGAAACCATGAAGTAATCTCAAAAGCAAGTCACTAGAGAAAAACACATGTGTTTTTTTTAGCCATGACCCCACTCCTCACCCCTTCAGGGTCACCATCGACTCAGGGCTTCCTTTCTGTAGCCTCATGCTCATGGTTGTAGATAGCCCTAACCCACATACACATGTCCAGTGAAGAAGTTTCCTATTTGCCTCCATCCCAGGGCAGATGAATCTCATCTGTGTCCTTTACCTCACATGTATTGTTGTTTAGAGGGCAGCCATTCTCTGTCCCGTATTCGCCCAGGCTCCTCATTGTTATTGGTTTTTCTAGCTATGGCTCCTGTCACAAACTCAGTTCAAGCGTGAAATGTCAGTGCAAGACTCAGAGCTCTTCTTCCGTCTCTCCTCCTGGCTGCCCTATCGCCCCAAATACACCCTGTACTGACTTGTTTTCATACGCCAACAACAGACATGGATCAGAAATAGAACAGTGCAAGGAAATGTATGCTACATCATCCAGAATGTGTGAGGTGGACAGTATAGGAAGCCACCCTAGATACAAGTAGACAAAGATTTCAAGAGAAGAACATTATAGAAAAGAAATAGGATCTGAGCTGGAAAGGAAGAGAGAAGAGTATAGCACACTTGTCAGAAGGAAGGGAATGAGCAATAACGTGGGTAGTGGGAATGATGGTGTTCTGTTCGCCATGGGTGCTGGGGTGAAGGGTTGGTAATGAAAGCAATGCTTGGGGCTCTTGCTACCCTCACGAGATTAGCCTCATGATGGAAGGCTCCAGAAACTTCACTCAGAGTCAGGACACTGGGCCAGGTGGATGCTGAGTCTTACCACAAACAGTAGTTGTTAGATTCCTGTGCTCATCTGCCCTCTCTCTCTTTTTCTCTGATCCTCACTGGAGTAAAGGAGAATGAGTCTATGGCCACTGGTTGAGCCACTGCTTAGTTGGAACCTTGGTGAATAGTCACCACCATTCCAGTTGGTTGTTACTGGTCCTATACTGGCAGTTAAGGCCTTCTGTGTTTCATACTTCACAAGAGAACTGAAATGGGTTGAGAGAAAGAAGCTAGACCTACTGATCACCCAGGGGCCTGGCTAGATAGGGCTGCCCCTTCAGCAAATTTTCGTGAGGAGCTGGCCATATTGATCTTGGCCTCTCTTCCCTTTCATCTATCTACTTCCTCAAATGACACTCTCTCTTTCCTCTCTTACAGACCCTCCCTATACACACAAGTCCAATATCTGTGTCCTATTTGAATCTCATTGGTTGACCAACTCTCTTGGCTTCCATGATATCATACTTACCTGGTTCCTTCTTCCTCTCTGACCACTGCCTCTTAGTCTCTTCTTTGGAATCCTTATCTTTTTCTCCCTCCCATATCGGTGTGCCCAGAGTTCTGTCACTTCTCCATTTGTAGCCCAATATCCATCATGAGATCCATAATCTATGTTCCAAACTTCAGCTAGATATCGCCACCTAGATGTACCCCCCAACATTTAAAATTCACTGTATCCAAAAATAAAAATAGCAAACACTAATTTAGTGCTTACTAGGTGCCAGGCACCATTCTAAGTACAAAATACACATTAACTCATTCAATACTCACAACTATCCTGTGATGCAGGATAACACTATTATCCATTCTCACATGTGGAGACCTCAAGTCACAAAGAGCTGACACAACCTTCCCACGCTCATACAGCTAGTAAATAGACAAACCAGATTCAAAGCCAGGCAGTCTGGCAGCACAGTCAGTGTTCTTCCTCCCTGTGCTAGCCTCATTTTGCCCTCCAAATCCTCCTCCTCGCCCAGTGTATCCTCTCCCAGCTGGTGGTACCTTTGTCCTTTTGGTTACCTAGATTTGAAACTTGCTGTTATGTTCATCGTCAGCCTCTCCCTCAGCCACCCACATCCAGTTGCTTAGCAAGTCCCTTTGAATAACTTAATAGGAGTGAGGAGGCAAACGTATAAACAATTAGTCAAAATGTAAGTGATAAGAAAGCTGTGAATGTGGGAGCACAGACGTCTGACCATGTCACTCCAATAACCATAGTTGTCCTTATTTCCTATAGAATAAAGTTCAAAATACAGGCACAGGATTGATAGTTTGAGGAAAGAGCCCTGGCTAACAGCCCCGCAAATCATGCTGAATTTTCAATGACAAATCTGGCCCTAGGCTTGGAAGGATAGTGAAGCCAACAGACAAGACAGGATAAAGGATCTTCTATTGGCAGAAAATCTCTGGAGTCAGAAGGAGGGCCCCCTTAGTGAGGGCCGTCCTGGATTCAGGGACCCTGATAAACACACACTTTGCTGCCTCTGGTAGGAGCTATTCTTTATTCTAAAAAGTCACCCCAATCCAGCAGCTATTCTTTATTCTAAAAAGTATGTCAGCCCTCTGAAGTCCTCAGGGGAAAGGAGCCAGATAAGAAAAAGGCACTGAAAGACCCTTACAAAGAAAGTCAAATCAGAGAAGGAAAACGAATTCGTCCCAATGACGAATCTCCTGTGAGTCTACCACCTTTACTTCTTCCCCCAGAAAAGGGGGTGATGATTCACAACAAACACCTCTGAAGCTGGCAAGTGGAATTTCTACATCCCCCTCTGGTCTCCAAGGTCAACCGTGCAGCGATTTGATGTTTGTAGCCACTATCAGCTCCATTATCCAGAATTGTGGATAGAATTTTGGAGCTAAAATGCCCTCCAGAGGTCCTCGAGTCCCTCCCCTTGTCATCAGAGAGGCAGACAGTGTCTCCCTGCCTTCCTATGGGCCTGCACAGGGAAGGCTTCAATCCCCACTGAGGCAGCTGAAGTTGAGAACAATTTGGGTTTTGTGTGTCCAACCAGAATGAAGATATGTCATATTTACTCAAGCAGTTTCCTCCCTTTCTTCCTCCCTTATTTCTTAACTCTCAAACTGAGGTGTGAAAATTTTCAAGTATCAGGGTCCTAGGTCACCACCAGTCTTTTCCACATCCATTTATTTATTTTGGAGTTTTTGCTACAAAAGTAATACACAGTACATTCACCATAAGAGTTAAAACAGTATAAATGCATGTGAAGGAAAACATCCTGTGTCCCACAGTCAGAACCAACTCCCTAGGTGTCATCACTACGAACAATACAGGTGTGTCCTCCTAGGTATTTTCTATGCATATTCAAACAGAAACACACACACACACACACACACACACACACACACACACACACAAGACTTCTCACAAATGTTCTGCACTTTGTTTCTTTTTCCTTAACAATACACTGTGGACATTTCTGCCTATGAGGATATTTATCTTTACCACATTCTTTTTAATGACAGTGTTGCATTATATCATACAAATGTACCATATTTATTTAGCCCAGTCCTCTATTAATGAATATTTCAATTGTTTCAAGGATATGTAGGTTTTTGCTTTTTGCTTTTCTGAACAATGCCCTGATGAATGTCCTTGAGCCCTTGTATGATTATATCTGGAAAGTAAATTCCTAGTAGTGAGATTATGGAATCACAGGGTGTGTGCATTATTCAATTTTGATATATATTGCTAAACTGCTCTCCTGCCAACAGTGTATGAGAGTGCCTGTTTCTCACATCCTTGCAATCATAGAGGGCCAAAAATATCAAAGATTTTTAAAAGTCTTTGTCACTCTAACATGTAAAAAGTGCCATCTCATTATTGTTTGACATTTGAATTTCTTGTACATAAGTGGAATTTCATAACTTTTCATATTATAAGCAATGTGTTTTATTCTTATGTGAATCAAATTTTCACTTTTTAACCCATCTTTTTTTCTACTAGAGTTTTCATCTTTTTCTTAACTGGCTTGTCAAAGCTCTTTGTATATTAAGATTATTAGCATTTTATTCATTCTTTAAAATTTTTCACCTTGATTTATTAGGGAACAGTGATTTACCTAGAGTGTTATAGCAAGTCTGGAGCAAAGAGTACACTAATTGTATTCTAGATCTTTTAACTTTTCTGCATTAAAGCACAGGATTGTTTTTAAGTGATGCTTAAAATGTCTTAGTGTCTGGTATAACAGAGCCTGTATGAAAGAAAGCCTGAATGTTTAAGGATTCCTTGATTTTTAAGTTTCCAGTTTAGTGCTTAAGTATCTCTGTTCAAAGAAAATAAAATCTATATGACTGTTATAGCTAGAATCTACTGAGCTGGAGGCACAGAAGAGGACCAGACAGGCCTATACCTCAAGGGCAAAGGAAGTAGAAATGAGGCAGAAAAGGAAGAAGGGTTGTTCTTTAGCAGAGGAATGAGTTCTAACATCCAAGCAACAGCAGAAATTCATTTAATCCATTCTTTGCCCTGATTTTGTTGGCAGCCAGAGTTGCCACTTCAGAAAAGATGGCAAGTATCAAATTATGCAGGAAAACATTTTCCTTGACTTCCTTAGTTGGGAGGAAACATATAAAAGGGAGAAAATGTGACATGACAGGTCTATACTATTGCTTGTCTAAACCCTCCAAATTGTCTGCATTGATCAGATAAATAGGACAGTTTCCAAATTCTTACTTTATTTGATGCCATGCTGCCATAATCATCTAGATTAAGAATGTGTTTGGGATTGAGAGAGCAGCTCAATACTAGTCTCAAAATAGGATGATCACGCAGCCCTCACATATGCCAGGAATATTCTTGATAATATACCTGCTTTTAGTGTCTTTCTTATCCAGC
The DNA here is from genome assembly GCA_032199065.1 of Smutsia gigantea. NCBI lineage: Eukaryota > Metazoa > Chordata > Mammalia > Pholidota > Manidae > Smutsia > Smutsia gigantea. The sequence continues at coordinate 22,559 of JAVSCE010008555.1, read as the reverse complement.
AGTCAATAAAATGGCACTTAGCCCTAGAATAGAACAACCTAAACAAGCTCAAAGTGGAGAAGCCCTCCCTAAACTGATGCTACCAGCCACCTCAATTGTCTGCTACTCAGGTTACTTTTTCCTACTTTGATCTGAGAAAAGCTAGTAAGTTTGGGAATTCACAAAAGGGGTAAATCAAGCTTTCCCATGTTTGAAGTATGTGAAATGCAATTACAGATTCAAGGTCTGGAAGGGGCTCAAAGAATAGGGGAAATCATGTGGTGTCCATGACAAGAGCCTTCAAACCTTGAATCATTCCAGACCATCCTAGAATCAATCCATTTCTCACCATCTCTGCCACTTCACCCTAGTCCAAGCCTCATTACCTTTTACCTAGACAATTGTAGTAGCCTCCTAACTGATCTCCTTCCTTTCCCTCTGAGCCTCATTTAATCTAGTCTTTTCCCAGTGGTCTGAGTCACCCCTTTAAAACATAAGTCAGACCATTTCAGCCTGCTCAAAGCCCTCTACAAGCCCTTTCCAAAGCCACCAGGCCCTGCATGATCTGGCCCCCTACTCTTTGCTCTTATTGAGGCAGGAGTTAGTGGGATACAGGCAGATAGAGTTCAAGGCCCCTGTAAGTTTCAAGGCTCCAGGTAAGTTGCAGTCAGCAGGGACCTAGGGTCAATGCTTCACAGTAAACAAGAAGCCACAACCTGGTCATCTGGAAATTTCAGCCTGAAAAATAAGGGAGTTGTTTTTTGAACCCAGCTTGGCTCTAGCAACAAACCTCCCACCCCAGCCGATCATGTGGGCTTCTTCCCTTCCAAAAGCTCCAATCCAACTCAGCCATTCGAAAGTACACTTAGTTAGACAGACCTCAGCTCTAATTGGTTATGCCCTGTGCAGTGAAGCATTGTACTTTCAGTCAATCAGAAATTAGTTGTGACCTCATTAGTTCTGTTGTCTATTAGGTCTGTGGGTTGTGGACTTCCTCCTTTCAAGAAACTTAAAAACCCCAAGGCACTGAATCCCTGATGGCATCCTCCCTTGGAGCCCCCTTCTCATTAGCAGGAGCCCTTTTCTTTTCACTCATTAACAGCTTTGTTGGTTGCTCCATACTCTTGTCTGTTGGCTTCATTCTTTGTCACCTCTGAGACCAATCCTGGGAAAAACAGCATCTCATCCAGTGATGTCATCTCCTACCATTCTCCCCTTGCTTGATCTGCTCCAGCTATACTCACCGCTTACAAATGATCTAGCTTCAGGGCCTTTACCTGAAATGTTCTCATCTAAGTAGCAGCAAGGCTGGCTCCTTCCTTCCATTCAGTATCTGTTCCAATGTTACTTGTCAGGCAGGCCTTCCTGATCTCCCTATTTAAAAATAGCACCTCCCCCGCCCCATCGCTTCCTATCCCTTGCCCTGCTTCAAGATTCTTTACAGCACTTACCACCGCCTGACATAAATGTTTGTTGCCTGTGCACCTCTCTAGAGAAGGAATATTATGTGGAATATTTTGTTCACTTTTAAATCCCCAGTGCCTAGAACAGCTTTTGGAACTTGGCAGGCACCCCCCCATAAATGTTTCTTTTTATTTAGGTATGATTGACATACACACTGTATTTGTTTCAGGTCTATCACCACCAACTATCTTACATGCATCGAACCTAAGTCCTTCAATTCACAGGCTAAATAATTTCCTCTACTTCAGCTCTTGGGGAAGAGAGAAGATATTCTAAAGATATACAAACTTCTTTCAATTGAATATTTGTTATTTTAAGGAGCTGATATTATTAGCTCTTAAGAAAAGCTAAGGCAAACTTTCTGATTTCCATGGTACCCCAAAAGACATCATCCCCATGGAGCAACCCCCTCTTGTCAGATAGCAGAGATCTAGAGACCCATGGTAGGAAGACCACATGAGTGTCTAAGTGACAATATCTTTAACTCCAAGTTGGTGCAGTTTAGGCAGAAGAACATTAAAATATGTCCTCTAGAAACAAACCATATTTGTGTCTAAAACCCAAACTATTTAGTATGTAACCAATAGCCCCTGACATTGGATTGGAAACATTCATCTGTGATACAGATCTGGTCAATAATTCACAGCTTTTACTAAAAAAATAGCCTTCCCTTGGATTACTGAGGTGCACACAGTGGTGAGCCCTGGCTTGGCTTTGATTTCATCATTTTTCTGTCTTCCCTGTTGAATGACTGATTTTTTTTCTCGCAGTGTTAAAGTCTCCATTTTAATCAGAGACTGCTGTGATTTCTAAGTTATCTGGTTCTCATTTGTAAACCAGGAAGCAGCACAAGGTGGGCTTTCATATTTTTCTGTCAGTGCTAAGCTTTTTTGGGTAATAGCTTGTCTTTTCAGAATAGACAGTGTGTTCTGGATCCTGGAACTTACTTGGGAGAAAATGCCATAGATCTTTCTTGGGGGAAGCAACTCGAATGAGCTAGGCTGTCTTTACCTGAAAATCATTCTTTGGTCATTCCTACTCCTTTTTCATAAATTCAACTAAATGATTCAACTGATGGTATCATTTCCATACCTCTTGGTCTTCAGGGAGTCTGACTTCTCGCTTTCCAAGCGTAGGCCAGATTATCATTGAAAAGCAAAAAGATAATATTAACTAATCTCACAAAATGAACAATGTCTTGAAATTATTCTAAAACTACTTTATAAACCCACATTAAATAAGAAGTACTATGTCTGACACACAATTGATTTAGTAGAGAGGCAAGACTACAAAGCCCCAGTATATATAAAACCACAAGGGGATTCACTAATAACTCCACAAGCAGTGATGTCATTGATACATTTCTAGAATAAAACCTCTGGAGTTCTGATGGATATCTGTTTGTCTGTGGCCCACTTAATCATAGAATCATCAGGATTAAATGAAATATAGTGGCAATCTATTCTTCTGTCACTGTAATCAATCCAGGGTGTATTAACCTCTAGCCTCTGAAAGAGTTAAACATCCCAATGTTAATTTGATGGAACAGAAGCTTGCCAGGGTATGAAAGAAGTCCCAAAGCAATTCTGTGCCAGTGTTGGTTGCCCTGAATTCTCAAATGTATGTCTGGGCCTCCAGGGAGTCTCACGTTTATGAATGAACAGTACTATGAGACCCCAGATGAAGAAGAGTTTGCTGGAAATTTAGCTTCCTCCCTGTATACCTGACCTCGTTTGTTGCTCTTTTCTGACAATAGACAAACAATTCCCTGTATCTGTGGAGCCCTCTGAGAGCTGGCTGCAGTTTCCTCCCCTGTTAGAAATTGGGGGTGGAATAATCAGATATCTGAGGGACTCACTACCTCTTGCAACTTTTGGTTACTCTTTGAGATTCTTATTCCCTATTAACTGAATGTGAAGGAGAAAATTAAACAGTAGTGAATTTGATATGGAATCCCAGTCCCCTCTAAGGCCTCCTTTCTATTAGCCTTGGCCTGCATTCCTGAAAAGATGCTGCAGAATGGAAAGCTTTGTTGAAGCTAGTTACATGTGTTTTCCAGAAAGAAGAGAATGTCTTGCAAGTTACTGAAAGGTCATCCTTCCATTTAAAATGTCTTTGCCTTTCTAAATTGCAGATTTGAATTATGTTTGACTTCAGGGAAATATAGACGAGGCAGCTGATGGTTTCCTAATTCAGGAATGATCAGCATCTAGCTTACCTTTTTCTAGGAAGACTGCAGCCCCACACCCTTAGCCTGGAGTGTACTGGGAGGAAGACAGGCAGGAGAGAGTAGAAGTGGGGTTAGAAGCTCCAAGTAGCTCTACCTTCTCCCATCTCCAACCACAGGCAGCCACATTCCTGACCCTTTCCTTTAATACTTGGTCTGTTCTGACAAGAACAACGGGCATTCTGCTCAGAAGGTTCTATTAACGATGCAGCTGCCTGTTTAAAGCAATACAATTGACAGTATTGTCAGAGAGAGGAAGCGATTCTGGCATGGGGCTGGGGGTGGCATTTTCCTTGAGTTTTTCCTCTCAAAATGCAACAGAGGGGAACTATATGAGTAAATGCAGAGCAGTGTATGCATATTAGTAAACCTTTGCTTGTCAAAGACTGCGTTTGGAAAAATCTTGCTGATTATGTTGACATCATCAATATGACAAGCATAGGTTTGAGCATAAAATGGCTTAAGCTTATTTTCCAGTCAACCAGAAGTTATATATTTGTTTTAAAATGTGACCCATTTATTATTATGGCCCAGTAATTCAATCCTGGCCATTGTGTACTGAAAAATCAACTGCTCATCATGATGTATGCTGTCAAGGCCGCAAACAGAGACTTTTGAATCCTGTTTTCTGCTAATGCAGAAAGAAATATTGTTGAAATGAGTCCAGTTGGGATGTCTGTGCTAGGAGAACTTAAGTTTCTTGGCACTCTCCAAGCTTAAGCTTCTTTTCTCAGAGGCTTCCCAGCTCTAGCCAAGCCCTGCTAGAGTGAGACGCTCCCTGATGCCTGGAAGTGTCTGAGAAAAGCCCCTCAGAAATCCCAGGTGGGGAGTTCAAACAGAAAGAACCAAAATAGGAAATTCCCCAGGGTGCCTGCAGAAGTACCAACCAATAAAACATGTTTCTTGCCATGAATGGCAGTCACTATAGGTCAGTCTCATGTTTACCTAGAACAGCCATAACTCATGGAGTTTCCATTCCAACAATAACTATGGGCCCTACCTGTGGTCCTGCCATAGAGGCATGTGCCCTGACTCCCTTCTGGTGTGGCTGAGGATAATAGAACAGCACCATGCCATGCAAAGGCAAGCTCCATAGTGACCTGCCTAGTTCCCTGCCACTGTAGCCCTTCAGTACCACCACCCCTGGCTGAAAACACTTCATTCCCATGGGGTGACTCTTCTGGCACAGGCTCTGGGACTAATCCCATTCCTAGCAATAGCAACCCTTAGAACTTAAGGCCAGCACCTCAGCAGTTCAGCATCCAGTCAGCCAAGGTGCTGGTCCCCTCTGAATCTTACAATTTGGTAGCAATGGGTGAGCCCTTGCCTTTTTGCCATGTGACCAGGCCTCTGCTTTACACTCTAGGGGTTCTGAACTGCAGACAATTTTGCATCCCCGGGGGACATTTGGCAATTTCTAGAGATGTTTTTAGCTATCATACTTGGGGAGGAGGTTTTGCAAGTATCAAGGGAATAGAGGCCAAAAATGCTGCCGAACAGCTGACAATGATCAGGACAGTGCCTACAGCAGAAATTCATCTGGCCAAAAATGTTGAGTTACCCTGGACTAATTCCAGTAACTGAGTCCCTATCTTCTATCCTGCCCAGTCCCCCATTCATGTTTCCAGACCTCTACAATACCAACCACCTGCCTCCAGGTACAGTGTTCTGCCCACAGATTGGGTAACCTCTCTCTTACGCATTACTAGCACGTCTGGTCTGCTTCTGATGCCAGACACCTAGAGATCTACCTGACCACCTTGAGTCCATATCACATGTTTGTTAATAGCCCAAGCTCTGGTTTCAAACTGTTTGGATGAAAGTCCTGGCTCTTCCCTTTGCTAGCTGTGTAAGCTTAGACAAGTCACTTTACCTTTCTGAGCCTCGATTTTATCTGTAAAATACAAATAGTGGGAATTCCTACCTCATAAATAAGATAACACATGTCAAGTACTTAGCAAAGTTTCAAGCATGTTCTCAGTATTTGGTAAATGCCAGCTATTACCTATTGCTGAGACATTTGAGATTGCTTCAGCAGATTTCTCTTGTCTGGTGATTATCAACCTTCTACAGCAGCACTGTCCAGTAGAACTTTTTGCCATGAGGGAAATGGTCTCTATCTATGTTGTCCAATAAAGTAGCCATCATGTGGCTATGAAGTAGTTGAAATGTAAACAGTGGGATTGAGGAACTGAATTTTTTGAATACTATTTAATTTTAATTAACTTAAAGAGCCAAATGTGGCTAGTGGTTATCATAAGGCACAACACACTTCAGGGGTTTTTCAAAATTAATATTCTGCCCCAAATAAAATTCCAATAAACTCTTCTGGGGAAAGGAGAAACATTCCCACTCCCTCTCCTTCCAGACATGGAGAATCAGTGTCCTAGTGAAACACTGAATTGATTGGAGTGCGCGGCAATCCTCAGGTAGGCCAGGATAGAAAAAGAGTCTCAGAAAGTCATGACTAATTCTAGCTAGTTCTGCCTGTCCCTGTCCGTGCGCCTGTCAGCCCACTGCAACAAGCCTCGGGTCCTAAAGCAGGGGTTCCCAACTTAGGCCATTCTGCCCCCAGAGGCCATTTGGCCATGTCTGGAGATGCTTTTAATTGTCACAATTCTGGGAGGGTGCTACCAGTGTCTCGTGGAGAGAGGCTGGGTAGAGGGATCCCCAACACACAGGACAGCAACTGACAACAAAGAATTACCTGGCTCCGAATGTCAAGAAACTCTACCCTGGCAGGATTCTTAAACAGTCACAGATGGGGAAGCGTCTATTCCACTAAAAGCCTCTCACCTCCCTGAAGAACTCAGCGCAATGTTCACACTAACCCTAGTTGACTCCCTTCATATTACCTGGAAGGAAATTTTTCCCTTCCGTAATAGGTACAGAGTTTTAAAAAGACAATAATTCTGCCATCTAGAAAAATGCAAATAAGAGACATCTCTAAGATGACGGAGGCCATCGAGAAAAAGAACTGGGTCTAGGTCACCAATTGCTACGATATGAGAAGGAAGAGAGCCTTTGGACCCCAAGTTTTAGGATGAAGGATTTCCACAGTGTGTAATAACATGGATGGCTTCTTTAGCCCAAAAGGTGATAGAGTCTAAAAAGGTAAAAGCATTCTCCCAAGGAATTAGATTTAGATATGTTTACTGGTTCTGACCATAAGGGACTATTTAGAGGAGCCAGAAATATCAGAGCCACCTTTCTTTGAAACTGATAGATAGCATGGAAAGAATTCATGCTCTGCCCATCACCTCCTCCTGTGCCTCAGAGACAAAAATCTGGGCAGTACGGTCCATGGACCTGAGCCTGGCATTGGGCTAGATCTTATATTTTAGGCCTCCTAAATTTCTCCATGCTGCAATTTAGGCACATTTTCTCACTTGCTGCCTTCAGGGAGAAGGTTGAAAAGCTATTGTGTTCAGAAAACCAAATGGGATAATTCAGATCATAAATCCAGTTTTCTTTTCCTAACTCTGAGCTTGGGGAAATGCTAAACTATTCTACATAATGGTCCCCTACTTTTCACGCAGTTTGCCCAGCTATGCACCAAATGTAACAGCCATCAGGAGGGCCACATATATAAAATCCAATCGTACAGATTTTTACCACTATCCAGAAGTTTGAAAGATGGAAGATAGTTTGTCATGTTGCCTTTGTTGAAAAGATCAAGGACAATCATGTAAAAAGAAATGAACTCCCCACCTTGTCAGGTACTATGCCCACATTTAAAGTAGCTGCTGAGCCATAGCATTCTACCTCTGGAGGCTAGTCCAGCTGCATGGCTCACCCCAGGTGTGGATAACTGAGAGAAGCAGGAATGTGGGTCTTAATAATTGTTTCACAAATGTGACACAATCTGCTCTCTCAAACCTGTTCCTCCAATCATATGACCCTTCAGTTCAATGCCTGCATGTGAACTGAGTAACTTTAAAACAGAATTTGGCATGTGTATGGATCATAATATGAAAATCATGATTGGCAAAGGGAGTGTTCTTGACATATCTAATATCAGTTTTGCTTCAAGATTTCTGATCTGGTTTCCTTTCTACTTTTCTAAAAGGTTTCTTACCTACCATAGGCTGACTTTAGGCCATTTTCTTTATTCAGGCTTATCCCACACTGCTTTTGAGAGTACTGATGAGAATTACCCTTTCATAACTTCCTTTACACTCTGAGAACTAACCAAGCTAAATTTCTATCACCCAAGTTCTTCTAGGCCTAAACTGGGGCTCTTAGTAAAACCTACCAATTTTGAATTGTATAGCAATGAATATACTTTTCAACTATATGGCTATGAACTACTTGAAACACAGGAGAGGTTCTCGGCTCCTCTTCTTGCACAAAAAACCCTCTTTTTGTTCATTCTGATTCTGTTTTGCTGGCAAATGTGCTCCTATCAGGATCAGCGCCTACTGGAAAAATTATAAAAGAATAAATTGTTATTTGTATATGAAATACTTGAGTTTTTAATCAGTCTGGTTATCCTGGCCCTTACATGGTCCTGTGCCCTGGTTGGGTCACCCAGGTTTCTGCATATGGGTTCTCAACCCTTCCAGAAACGTTTATCAAGGTACCCAAACTCACGTTAGTCCCATGATGAGCAATGACACGAAAACTCTAACTCAGCTTGGCAGCATCCTCTCTCTAGTAAAGCGATCTACAAGAGAAACTTAAAAATCACATGGTGACCTGTAAATATGAGCCAAGAACAGTTGCTTTCCTAAACAGCTATTTGTATCAAGCTTCACCATAGATAGGGCTACCAACAAAGCTAACCACACTCCCACTGGCCAACTGGGGCTCCAATAAAACCTGCAGTATACACTTAGGATGTGCCTGAATAGTCAATGCTGGGATTGTAGTTGTTTATTGATGTACTAAATCGAATGGTTAGCCTCTTGCTGATTGAGGGTGAAGTAGTATAGTGATAAACAGTACAGAAAGCTTTGGAGCCAAACTGCCTGAGTTCAAGTTCTGACCACTCTGCTTCCTAGCTATGTGATGTTGGACAAGGCCCTTAGCTTCTCTATGGCTGAGTTTCCTCAGGTGTAAGATGAGAATAATTTTTCTGACTACAGCATAGAGGCACAGTGAGGACTAAATGAGATGCTCCAGCATGGTGCCTGGCATATGGAAAGTGCTCCATAACCAGTAGCCATTAGTACTATTTTTATCCCTGTTAATTAGGCTAATGCTGGCCATTGTCATACACACTATTGATTTTTACATATCAATATTGACTTTTTTTTTAAACACTAGGCGGGTTCTGTGACCTTGCCCCCAAATAAGTTTTGTCCATTTTGGACTTCCTATCTAAATTACATACACTTTGGCCTTGAAATCAACTGAGATGATCCAGTAAATCCTGATTTTGATGGTTCTGTTTTTACCAGAGCCTGGGAAACAGATGATTTCCCATCCAATGCCAGTGGCTGCTCCGGAGTAGATCATGCAGCACTACCACTAACTAACTGACCTTACGAGAAAGTTAGAGTGGGCAGCTGGTAATGTGACGTGATTAGATGCTGGTGTTCTTCATTTCTGAGTAATTCAGAGAAATGAAATTTCATTTCCAACAGTCCTTTGGACTGCTGAAAAAGATTTATTTAGTCTGGTGTGTTAGAGTGGGGAGAAGGAGCCCCAGCAGGTGGAAAAAGAGGTACTGCAGTTTCACTAAATCCAGGCACAAGATGGTAGATTCGTTTCCAACATGATGCTATCAAGCCAGCTGTGTGAGGAAGTGCCAAGTGGAGAGATTTGGCCTATGACCAGACTGCACTGTGGGTGTGAATGAGGTGGCTCCTGATAAGGGTCTGCACATTAATTAAAGGGTGGCTTTAATTTCCAAAGCCTGCGATAAACTCCAACAAGGGCGCCTGCCTAAGGCTGGTAACAATTGGGTTCAGAAAAATTCCAATAGCAGATTATGTCCAGTGATGAGGTTCATGGAAAAGAACGTATCATTTGGGCCTCTTGAGGACAATAACCTTGTAAAGGCTCTAGCCAGTCCTGAGAGTGGGAAAAGTGAAATAGGAGTATCGGCTATTCCTTTGTTATATCCTCTGGCAATGGAGTTTAGCTGCAAATATAAAGAAGCTGACTTTAGCTCACCCTGTGCACTGTTCTGCAAGGGTTTGTGATGAGCTCTGAGCCCAGTGACTGTCCCATGCTTATTAATCCAGAAGGATCCCAGAATATAATGCTATCTTTCAACAGGAAGACCTAGGGCAGATCTGGAAGCTCATTAGGGCCTGAATGCAAAGCCCCAGGGAGAAACGGACAATTAACTTCTTTAGTGGCCATGCCCTAAGCCCACTTGGTTGCAGATTTCAAAATTCAATCAAGTCGGTTCATGCACCAGGTTTCTTCAGAAGTACAGTTGTAGATAATGTGAACAAAATCTAATTTCTTGGTGTGTTGATTTCCTTCCCCTCTCCCCCTCTTTTTTCTTTTAAAAGACATGATTTCTAATGGGAAGCCCCAGATCATTCAGCATAATTTTGGAGTTCAAAGAGAAGGCAAAACTTAATAAGAAAAAAATAAAATTGAATTTCCACCTGAAACCTCAATCTGAACACAAAATGGCTGTTAAAGGATAATTTCTTTTAAAAATATTAAATCATGATCCTCGTACAAATTTAAAGTGAACATATGCCCAAGATTTTATTTAACAATCATTTCATTAGCGAGGGAAGCAGGAGGCCATGCAAACGATAGCCTGCAAGCCAGATCTAGCCTGTCACGTTTATGTAAATAAAATGTTATGGAGCACAACCACTCCCTTTCATTTACATATTGCATATGGCTCTTTTCCTGCTACAATGGCAGAGTTCCATGGTCACAGAGCATTTATCTTTGGACCTTTTTCAGAAAAAGTTTGCTGACCCCTGATACAGGCCATTGCGAATGCTGAAAGAAATTTACATATAGATGCACAAGGCAATAATCAGCTGCATTCTGCCAGATAAAAAATATTTGCAAAAAATTAAATTACAATTTAATGAGTTGTAAAAGAATTCAAAGACACCCAAAGGCACAGGTAATGCAGAAGAATGTACTAGACCTGGCTGCTAGGCCAGGTACATGAACAGAAATTCAGTCTACGATCCAGTGAGAAAACTTGTTTCATAAACTAGGGCACAGATGGAGAAGAGGCTGGGATTCAGGAACTAACAGGACCAGGAGAGGCTCCTGATGCACAGCCCCAATGATTGGAAATTGGAATGGCAGAGGCTGAGGCTGGCCACTTGAGTGCTTCCTACTTCAAACCTCAGTGGTTCTGGAAACTGGGGCAGAGCTCTGTCCTTGAGGTAGATCCGGGGACACAGCTGTGGAGAGCCCTGGCAGGCAGAGGTAGATCTTCTCCACTTTCTGGGTTTCAACCACTCTTAATAGGCTGAAGACTCTTGCATCTACTTTTACAGCCCTGACCTTTCGTTTAAGATTCATGCTAGACTTATACAATTTTCTGCTACTGTTTCAATAGGTACTTCAAATTCCGCATGTCCAAAATTGAACTTGTTTTAACCCCAAACCTGTTCTTCCTCCTGTATTAACTGTCTCAACTGCTGACATCATCTTTCAACCGGCAATGCAATCCAAGAACCTGACATCCTTGATTGCTTCTCCCTCCAGGGCTGTCTGACACACCCAATGAATGTCTTAAATCAGTTCTTTCCTATCACTAGAATCGCTGTCTAATTTAAGATCTCACCATCTCTTCACCTTGTCTGATATCTTTTAACTAGTCTTATCTTGCTTAAACTCATCCAGTGGTGTGCTGGAGCTGGCTTACACTGACTGGTGAGAGCTGGTTGTATGCATCTCTCCCCAACTCTATGTTCCATGATGTCACATTGGTAGCTTGAAATTGGCCCCAGTGGGAGTACTTAACGCCACAGAAATCAGGGAACAGTACAAATCCAGATTTTTTTTTTTTTAGAGAGAGCTGCTTATTAAAAATTTACCAGCACATTTACCACTGCCCACTCCGCACTTTGGCCAAACCAGTCTTTGTAAAATATTTATTCAGTTATGCCACTCTTTTGATTAAAACTCTTGAGGGACTCGCCATGACCAACATACAATATTAAGAACCTTAACATGGTATCCAAGGTCTTTTATCATCTGGACCCTGCCTAAATGACGAGCTTCCTCTCCATCCCTGCTTCATCTCACAATTTATCTTCTATCTCTGAGATCAGAAAGTGACTTGCTTCAGCCTAAATTGCCTCATATATGCATTTTGTTTGGCCTGCGCACTACTGTTTTAACCCGTTTGAACCAACATTTAAAACTTTAAGAAATTCTACCCCAAAGGGGATTAAGAGGTCCATACTTGCATTTATAAAATAAACAAGTCACAGGAATATGATGTGCAGCAATGCCTTTGTATGGTGACAGATGGTAACTAGACTTGTCATGGGGATCATTTTATAGTGTGTAAACCCATCAAATCATTATGTTGTACACCTGAAACTAATAGGAGATTGTATGTCAATTATACTTCAAATTTGAAAGGACATTATTCAACAACAAAAAAGAAATTCTACTCCAAAATTCATATTTCTGATTTCTCTCAGAAACTTACAACACTGGGCCCTTATCCATGCTTATGCAATAACTTTATAACAACAAGGAGCTGAGCAGCAGATGTCCCTTTGAGAGAATATGTGTTCTACAGTTCCCTAGTCCCTACCATTCTGTCTCCAAATTATGCATATGCCCCCACAGCTAGCCCTCATATCTGTTACCATATTATCTGGCACCTATTGTAGACACTATCATAAAGTCCTGATAACTATCAGAACCCTGACCCTCATTATAGACTCTCTCTTTCATTACCATGGCTGTCCTGATGATTGTGCATGTCCTTGCCAAGTCTAGGAAGGAGAAAACGTCAAGATGAGAAGAGGAAGAAGCAGGGGTGGGGGTGGGAGAAGAAGTAGAAATCTGTAGTCTTTGGGTCAGAATCTCCATTTTGAAGCAATAGAATTGTAAAAATGACAGGCAGGTTTTTGTGTCCTAGGTTTTTGTGACCTCAGGATATTCCCTATAGAGCCCATTTGCTAATCTTCCAGAATGTCTACCTCTCAGCTGCACATGGGAAGGAAAGACCCAAGAAAACTAGTTCACATTGACTCAAATTGTGAGATCCAGGTTTGTAAACAAGTCAATTTCTTAATTTGAGAACAGGAAACTTAATTTCTTTTTGCTGAGTGCTTACTGTGTGTCTAGTACAGTGCTAGATGCCCTGGGGAAGACAGGAGCAGACTATGACCGTTCTGCCTTCAAAGTGCGCACAACCTTATTGAGGAGGCAAGAAAAACATGTGAAATAATTAAGAGAACAGAGAATGGGAGACTCCCAGATCTGAGCTCTGTTCTTCCTGGGTAGACTGTGACATCTTCCAACTCTAGGCTTTATGCTAGTGGTTGTGTTTAAGTTCATCACCAGGCCTACTCCAACCTACTTCTTCCCTAGCCTGTAGGTTTTGTGTTAATTTCTTTAAGATTGTTCTTTCCTGTGTCCAATTTACTTTCTGAGACAGTAGCTCACTTCCTGCTGTCTTGTTTGTAGCTGCTCCCTCTAAATGTTTAATAATGTTGCCTCACTGCTCCAATCCAAGCAACTGATGACCCATGTGCAGCCAGCTCTCAACTGAACTCAAGAGGCTGATGCAGCTGCTCTGTGAAGGAAGCAAAATTCTGCACATTCCTCCCACTCCTTCTCCTCCACTTTTCACCCATTCCCTGTTTTCTGGCCGCTTTCCTGTTTGGGAGTCTCTTATCCAAGGTGGAAAGGAAGCAAAGATTATGAAAACCTGTAACTCATCCTTTTGTCAGTTTGTCAGCAACTGTGGGGTTCTTTAAAAAAAATTATTAAGAGTAAAAAGAAACTATTGATTACCACAGTATTTGTCTATTCTGTGAGAATCTCAATTATCCATGTTTCGTTCTCCCCAGCTCAAATACTTGGAACTGTTTTTTAAAAGTGTATTAAGATCAGTATTCCACAATCTCCCTGAAGCTTATCCATGTTTTCAATACTCAGCTATACCCCTCCATGAAGCCTCCTCTAACTATTCCAGTCTATTCTCTAGCTCTAGATCCTATCACAGCGAGACTTTTCTGTGGGTCTAGTGAGCTGCCTCAGTTTCTCTATTAGACTGAAAACAAACTGGGTCCCAAGAGACATTTTAAGGTCAAAAGACTTTTTATTCATTGATCAGGTTCTGCAAACTCAACCAGAAATGTTCTTGAATACCCAAAGAACCCCATACCTTTCACTTATACATGCTAGTTAGACCAGGCACAACATCATGGACACAATTTTATCAAAGGTCCTTTTCTCAACAGTAACCCTTCCTCCAAGCCTAGAATCCTTATTTGCAAAGTACTTCTTCCTGAGATTAACAGATTCGTTCTCTCTTGCTAGGACCTACAGGAAGTTAGAGGAACACTCTCTGGCCTTGGTCTTTTGTCCCCTAAAGTCCCACATAGATACATAGACACCATTTGAGGGTATCTTCTCTTCAGTTCCCAGGGCTTGATTTAGGGCCACAGTCTTTAAAATTACTTGTCTTTAGCTTTTCAAACCAATATTCCTGCAGTCTGTACTGCTCATTTGGAACTGAACCACATTCTATTATGTACTCCTACTTACCAATTTTATGTAGGTCTGATCTACCCAACTAAAGCTCCAGGAGGTCAGGGAAAAATTCCTTTACTTCTCTGTATTCCCTATTGTGCCTCAGAGAAAACTGGGCATATTGTGGTTGCATAATTGTAAAAGCTAAACTCTAGAATCATATTGCCTGTGTTTGAATCTTGGTGCTGCTACTAAAAGCTGTGTGGCCTTAGGTATGTTCTTTAACCTCTGTGTGCCTCAGCTCCTTCATTCGAAGAGAATATTTACCTCACAAGGTTGTTGTGGGGCTTAAGTGAGTGAATACATGTAAAGTGCTGTATGCCTGGCATGCAGTAAGCATTCCACAAGTAGCTATTATGAGAAGGAGGGGAACTGACAAAAGAATGATGACCCCAGCTCCTGAATTACTGACATCTGATGGGCCCTATGCTCCCTCTCTCTCCAGCCTTAATCCCACCCTTTCACGCTTTTTAATTTTATTGTATCTAGGTCCCCACTCTGATGATGGACACCCAGTTTTCCGAGTTCACACCAGACATCACTCCCATCATGCTGGCTGCCCACACCAACAACTATGAAATCATCAAATTGCTTGTCCAAAAACGGGTCACTATCCCACGGCCCCACCAGATCCGCTGCAACTGTGTGGAGTGTGTGTCCAGCTCAGAAGTTGACAGCCTGCGCCATTCCCGCTCCCGGCTGAACATCTATAAAGCTCTAGCCAGCCCCTCACTCATTGCCTTATCAAGCGAGGACCCGATCCTAACCGCCTTCCGCCTAGGCTGGGAACTCAAGGAGCTCAGCAAGGTAGAGAATGAGTTCAAGGCTGAGTATGAGGAGCTCTCCCAGCAGTGCAAGCTCTTTGCCAAAGACCTGCTGGACCAAGCTCGGAGCTCCCGGGAATTGGAGATCATTCTCAACCATCGAGATGACCATAGTGAAGAGCTTGACCCTCAGAAGTACCATGACCTGGCCAAGCTGAAGGTGGCAATCAAATACCACCAGAAAGAGGTAAGCTGAGCTCTTCTCTGCTTGCAGGTAAGCTTAATCCCCCCCGGAGTCCAGAGAAGCAGAACAAAAGTCAGCCTTTTTCTACAATTCAGCCCTCTAGCAAACGAATGGTTAGACCGTACTTAAAAACCAGCCTATTTATCCAAGACACATATAGCCTCTGCACATTTCTATTTATGGCCCGCTAAGTAGGGGAAAATACTGATCATCTGGTTCATTGATGGAAAAGTATTCATTAATTTAACAAATGCTTATTCAGCACTGTTCTAGGTGTTTGGGATACAGAAAACGGGCACTGAACTTGTCTTCATGGAGCTCATAAGCTAGTGGTGAACATTAAAAGAAGGTTCACATTGGTGAATACATAATTACAAACTTAAGTAAATGCTCAGAAGGAGAAATTCTGTGAAAACATAAATTACCAGTATGTGACCCTACCATACATATTGGAGCCATAGAGGGCAGTGATCATGAAAGGCTCACTGTCTGGATGCTGTTATTTATTAATAGAACTAAGTCCTAGGCAGCCCCTCAGCAAGAAGGCTGAGATATGCATTTGAAAGATGGAGTCATACTCAGGTTGTGTAGCTCTGTAGAAGGCTGGAGCAACATCTGTGATGGTGTGACCCCAAAATGTTAGGGTTCACCTCTTTGAGGGATGTTAGTCATTTCAAGCAAATCATGCTTTCCAGCTTGGCCACATTTACAGTCTAGCCAGAGCTGTTCTGTGGCATATTATCAAACAATTTTGGGGAGTCTCCTAGCAAGCCCAATTTAGCTTCTTAAAGAGGCAGCATGGTACAGTAGAAAGAGGAGGGACTTTGGAGGGAGAGGGACTGAGGACAGAATTCCAACTCACCAGCTGTATGACCTAAGGAAAATGACTCAAATTTCCAGGACGTTAGTTTTCTCATGTATAAGATGGAAATAACAATAGTTCCTCCACTTCATAGAGCTGCTATGGAAAATAAATGAGAAAATAAGAGCGTACAATGTATGACACAGGAAGTACTTTAGTGTCCATTTCCAGCTCTCTTCCAATGCTACCTGGAGTCAGATTCAAACAGGTTGGGCCAAGAGGTGCTTGGCATCTGAAGGACTACCAGAGGTGCCATCACTTCATGGGTCCAGGCTCTGAGGCAAATCACATTGTGTGCCCGCCTGGTCCCTTTCCCTCAGACAAGACAAAAAATACCATGCTTTTGAAATGAAGCAAAAATAAATGCCAGGGGCAACCTTGAAGGGAGTGAAAAAATGACAAGACAACATGCAGATTGAAAGGGCTGTATTGAAGTAGATAGTAAATGGATAGGCCCACCCTGGAGTCTCTTTATCTTGTTGTTCCACTACCCACTTGTAATTTCACTAAGGCTGAAAGTACTTAACCTCACTTTTCACTTCTGAAGACTGGGGATAATAACAGGAGCACTCATGTCCCTGGAGGAACATAAAGTTTAAACAAAACAGGTAATGTGCTTGTGCACAGCCCAATATTCAGAATATTCAATAAATATTAATTGCTATTATTCATTTTCATTGTTACACACGGAATCCATGGTATATGGTCTGATTCTATGTACTGAAATTGGAGGTGGTATAGTAATAGCCTACCCCGTTCTTTACCCCTTTTCCTTCCACTGTCCTGTTGGGGATGCGTAGTATCTGTTGTGTTAAGTAGTTCTGCTGTAAGGTTTGATTGACTTCTCTTCACTCTGATATATGTATGTGTTTCCACTGATGATGTATAGTATGGGTTCAGTGTGTTTTTCAGTTTATATAAATTTTTTAAATACCGTAAGGAAAAACTCACAGGTATTTTTAGGACATGAATTGATTCCAGGGGACAAAATGGTTAATGGGAAGAGAGGTGTTTAAAAATAGATGTTGTGGAACATAACTAAAGTTCATATGCTTTACCTCCCTAGATAGCAGATAAACTTCATAATTTTAGGCCCCCATCCCCCTGCCAATTGACAAAGCATTTATTTTCAAATAATTTCACTGTAATAATTCATCAATTTTATATTGATAGGTCATCTCCCAACTACTTTATCACTTGATCCCTTCTGCTCATATAATCTTTATTTTAGTTACTGCTCCATTTGAAAACCATGGTGATGACTTCTTCACTCTCACGGGGATCTGCTTGGCATATGACCATGGAATCAGCCTTGGGTTCTACTTTCACAGTCTGCCAACCCTCATTAACCTAAGCTTTTTTTCCCTCATGTTTTAGTCCTTTTGCTTTCCTGAAACTTTGTCTCCTATGTCCCTTATTTCATAATTTACTTTATTATTGTTATTACAGAATATATATATATTATTATATATTCATATGAGGTATTTCTCAGCTATCATTATACCGACCTGAATATGCCAAGGGGTTGTATTTCTTTCTGCTCTCTTAATTAAGTGTAAGAGATTACAAAATTGTTTTCATGGTCCATTTTCTGTGTATATTCAAGTAAAAAGGGTCATCAATTTTATAGTGGTAAGAAATAAGAAATACATAAAATAAAATTTACCACTTTAACTATTTTTAAGTGTATAATTCAATGTCACTAAATACATTCACATTTCTTTACAACCATTGCCACTAGGAATCATTTTTTGAAGATGCACAAGTTTTGGGGTATCCACTTTTCTTTCAACATTGAGTCCATACAATTAGAGTTTCATATTTTGCAGACCACACTATTTTTAATCCATAACACTGGAAAATTAACATCTTTCAATTATTCAAAGTTACAGATATTTGCAGTAATACAAAAGTCATCCAGAAAGCATTGTATTTATCCAAAGATCGATTTTAGGCCCAATGGATTTCACTCATCATTGTGAATCAAATCAGTGAGAACCCTGAAATTTAACAGACTGAGCTGTTTCAGTCAGAGCACATCAAACTCCAACTCCAGGTTTGCAGTAACTGTAGCAAGGATAGTGAGTGACTTGCAACTTCCATGTCAATAAATTCATTAAAAAGAATATACTTTCATAGAGCCACATAAACTCAATACAGTTCAAAGTTTAGTCCCATGGCCAGAGAATTTAAAATTATTTTGGGATTTAAATAACTCCAAACTTTCCAAGATAAATTGTCTTAACAACAGCCATATATCAAATTTAGTTTAGTTTCTCTTCAAATGACGGATTAGCGGGGCAGGCTTGAGAATTCACATACACCTTAAGGTGGGCACTCCCAAAGGCACTGCTTCCAGAATTTAAAACATGATGTATACCCATCAAAATCTATAAATCTCTTCTGAATTGTGACTTCCTTTCCATAAAAGAACTCTGTAATCCTTCCTAATCTGTGAATTACAGTTTTAAAAAAATCAACGGTTCCATTGAATCTCAAATGAATACAGTCTTTAATTGCACTCTATTCGATCCATATGTCTAGTTTAAGACTGAATACTCTCACCTTGAAAAAATCAGCAGTGTCCTTATTTTGGAGGTGCTTTTGTAACTTCAAGTCTAGTGTGTTTGGATAAGAAACAATTCTGTGAGTGACTGAGGTTCTGATAATTCAGGTATCTGTGAGTACATCATTCTCAGAAGTTCTTGATATGAGGAAGTAGACTGGTAAATCTGTTCAATAAATATCCATAATCTAGCCTTTAAAAAAGTGAAACATGTAACACTTAAGGCCAGAAGCATAAAAAAGGTAGCGATCTTGATAACTTATTTTATCATATTATGCAATAAACTTGATCACCACTTTCACAGTACAGGCTCTCCTTATATAGGATGTAAAGAAATTAGGCAAACCGATATTTACTTTGAACATGAATGAATGAAAACTAATTTTATCTTTCCAATGTAGCTATGCCAAATGAACTCAGCTTTTCTAAGTTAGATAAAAGTCCTCATATTCCTTTGAGGCATATAATTTATGTGTGCTGGCTCCTCAAGAAGAAAAATATATTAACATCCTCACTGAGTCCCACCCCAGGATCTAATTTGAGGGTTGCATGTTGGGAGCCCTAAACAGGTTGAACACATGTTTTAAAAGGACAGCTTTTCCAGATGAGCTTCAGGCCTTGAAGAAGGCCGGCCAAGAATTCTCTCCCAGGGCCAGAAGTATTCAAAAGGAGAAATGGCCTCTAGATGGAAATGGGGCATTGAGCTAAAACAGAAAAATTGTCTTCTTTTTCACACTTGATTCCATGTTTTATTCCACTTGCACGATGAGGTTCTATCTTAAAGGATAGGGGATTTTTTCTTCAGTGTCTATACTCAAAATAGGGAAGAACAAATGTGCCAGTTTTCCACTTTCTAGTGTCATCCCTGCTGAACCCTGTTCAGTCTTCTTTTAAAGCGTGTTGTGATTCCATCTGGGCAGAAATATCCAGTACAAATGGAAACTATCTCAACTGGTGGAGGTATTCTAAGAGAGGAGCAGAGACTCCTGCTCCAGGGAAAAATACTCATAGATAAGTCCACTCACATCTAAAAGTTTCATACAAACAACATGTCTCTTAAAAAGCTGTATTACATACACACACATATAAAAAACAGTATTGTTCTCTATAAAATGAGTTGTAACACAACTCATTTTCCAAAACTAGAAGTTAAGGTGTTGCCAACATTAAAAATTTAGAAGATATGGTTTCAAGAAAGGCCAGTGTTTCTCCAAGTTAAGTAGGAATAAAACCATTAAAAGTAATCAGTATTACCAGAATTTGTTAATCTAGAGGCATGTGTATTTATGTGTTTTCATTTTTAGATTTTGCTAATGGCATCTTTGATTAAAGGAATCTGAGATACTAAAGCTGTGTTTCATAACTGTGGCTAGTACACTCTACATTAATACTCGTGTTAACTAAAAAATACATCTTGAGATGTTGTCGGCATTTTACTAGGGTGTTTAGTGGGAGAGTCGAAAGTCACACATGGATTTGACTGTGAGGAGTGTCAGTGACCCTGATCCCTGACATTACTATAAGCTATCATTACTCAGCTTTGATGTAAAAAGCAATTGTAAAAATCATGTTGGATAACAGTGGGTTAATAATGTTCAGATTTACATAACCCCTCAGAAACAAAATCTTAGCCTTAAATGGAATGTAATTCACTCTTTCCTGAAAAGCTTTTTCATTGCTGTTTTTTTCTCATTACTATTCCTAGTAGAACTCAAAGAGACGCTGAAAAGTATTTAACTTAGTAAAAAAAAAAAAAAAAAAAAACAAGCTCAGAAGGGTGAAACAAAGGCTTATTCCAAACTATAACTTTGACGTGGAGTAAAATAAGGAAGCTCTGATCTCTTAGAAAACAGATGTAAAACTATTGGATGATCTTTACATGTCATATAGACTTTCAAGTATTGTCAGATATTCCTTAAAAAAGTCCTGATTTCATATATTCTGTCCCTTTGTCAGATATATTATAAGAAAGGCTTTGAAACTATCATCTTATTTGTTCCTTATTATCATTAAAGGTAGGCAGAACAATTATTATAACTCATTTTACAATCAAGAAAGGTCTATATTTCAGAGATTTGTTCAAGATTATCTGACAAAACCAGAAGCAGAACTTCAGGCTCCTGGTACAATATTCTTTTGGGGTATACTCCACCTTCTGCTGAGTGGGGTTCTTACTGCCAGTTTAGTAGCCTGGAAGTTCACCACCAGGTAATTTAAAATGACCACAAGTTTTTTCATTAGTAAATGAAAACTTTATTAGTTAAAATCTGTAAACACACACAACAATAAAATGGTGTAGATCAATAGCTAAGGATTATGTTTGATTATAATTAATAACTGATGGTATTCGTCACACATAAATATGAAAAAAAAAGTTTGGTTCATAAACCTGCTTGGGAACTAACTCTGTATTATGGCTTTCCCCTACAAACAGCTATATAATTGTTGACAACTTATTACTTTTCTCCTCTTCCCTGAAAATACCTTCCCTACTCGCTATTATTTCTAAGTTTTCTTATTTTCTTACTTACTACACTTTCTTATCACTATTAACTCTATTTTTAATTCTGTCCCATAGAGCACACATACTTAACGCAACAATCCATTGCTTGGATCAGGGTTACAGCATAACAACTTTTAAAAGCATATATAATCACACAAAGCAAACATTGCACAATATTTTATCGAACCTGTGGTGTCACTATAGCACAGTCTTTCCAGGTGACCCTTCTAGCCCGATGATGTAACTTCTGGTCCTCCTCTTGCATCTTTGTTCACCATTATAAGTCTCTTGGCTCATCTATTCTACCAAGCTTTCCACAGAGCAGTCTGTTGTGGAGCTTCTCATACTAACATGTTTGACTAGCTGCTAAGTTCTTCTGATTTTCACAAGTGTCTCTGGTAGCGTTTCTTGATTGAGCAGTCTCTTCCTTAAACTTCTCAAATGAAATCCTGAAATTCAGGGGCAAAATTGACTTTGTTTTCCCTGCTACTGTTTATCCAAATAAGACCAGGTTCTATAGACTGTAATTTCCCCTTTACCTTTATAGGTAGCTAATTATCTGTGTATGCAGACCTCACTTAGTATTAGATACAGTACCTGTCATGTTGGTTAGCTCTGAAGGCATCTGTACTAAATCTTTTTAATCTCTGTGACTATGCTTTATATGAGCTGATGTAGTGTGGACTGACTTCTACATGTCATTTTTCACAATTTGCATATAAAACTATCCAGTGGTATACTTTTATGTCTTCACCTAGTTGTTGTCCATATTGTGAGATGCAAACACCATTCTCTAAGAGGAAGGACAGTGGTGTCCATGGGCTTGTCTAAAGGGTAGCTATTTTTCCAAATGGAAGTGAGGTTCCTGTATGGCATGGAATTAAAATTATCAATGCATTTCCTACACATTTATTTGCTCCCTCTCTGTTTTGATATGGGGGTCCTCCAACTATTGCATTCTGGTATCTGTAGAATTGTTGTTGCTAAATACCAGTCCATGTTTTGTTTAAACTCCCTATTGCTCCAATCTCTCAATAGTTAAGATTTCCATGTCAACATTACAGCAGGTTCATTGTTAGAAGACTTTCAGCTATTCTTTATAAATTCAGCTACACCCAAGAAGATACACTTAATTCATCACTACTTGTAGGCCATCATCTCTGAACCTATGCCATAAGTGTTTGACTTTCCAGTGGTGAATAGTCCTTATAGGGCTTTGTCTACCTCTTCTACTCTATCTTCTATGTTGCTATTTGCTATACTTGGCTATCTCCATTTGGGGAACAATATT
>JAVSCE010008554.1:0-209929 GCA_032199065.1 Smutsia gigantea | reverse complement strand
AGCTGTTGGCAGTCTTGTTTAGTGCTGATTACGTCTGCCATGTCTATTTTTTCCATTCAATTATTTTCATGTTTCAGTGCGAACATCATGACATGATTCTGCAGTCAAATTTTCATCCTTAACAAATGTTACCGTGCGCAGTTCCAACTGTTGTCGTTTTCTTTTGTGCTCATCATTCTACCAATAATATTTAGTATGACTTGAATAAACAGTTTGGATTTTTTGTTTGTTTAGCTAATTCATGACAAAACTATGAGGTGGTTCCCTCAGCTATGTTAAAGTTTTTCTGCTGTCTGGAATATCTCTGTATTGATGGTCTAATTCTTTAACATATTTCCAGTCAATTTGTGTTTCTGTACTAACCACTCACGCTGATGGCAGAGCAAAGAGAAAATGGTGGGATCAGAAGATCTTTGGGGTCAAATGTCCCTGGGACATGACATTCTAGGGTTTAAAACAATCCTGAATCACAAAATTAATCTATTCAACATGGTCTGTGCCTGACTGATCACTGGAAACACCTGGGGAATTTTTTTTAAACCTGTAGGTTCCTAACCTACCTTTTCCAATTTCTGTCCGTCCCAGGCCAGCAAACTCTCACTTCACAGGTCTGGGATAGGCTCCCAACATCTGTAATTTTTATTTTAAATTCCTCTTGTGATTCTCACATCTATTTATGAAGGCTTGGTAGTCTCCTGGGCTAAGCCACACCCAAGAGAAGGCTGTTCACATGGGTCATGCATATGTCACAATACTTTTACAACCGGAACCTAACAAAAAGAGAAATTGGACATTAAGAGGAAAAAGAGGCTGCTAGTGGCCAAGAAAGAGTAAGCAGATGGGTACTCTAGCTGGAAGGGCCTTCCAAAGATGTAACAAGCCAGCAAGCAGGGGTCATCAGTTTGGACCTCACATGGGGATAGTCTTTGAATTCCTGCTGGACTGGCCCAAATGGCCATGAGAACTAAGGGCAAAGCCTTTGGCCTTGGCAACTATGGTTCCTCACATAGTTTTGCAAGTCTCAGCTGGCGTGCCTCTATCCTAGACAAATAGATGAGAATTGACAAGTGGAAAACCCAAGAGTCTGTTTCCTTGCTACTGTCAAAGCAGTTGCTGTATGGCAATGAAAGTCTTCTAGAAGACCGGGAAACAGAGACACAATGGTTAGGACATATTCATGACCACATAAGGTGAGTAACTGAAGGAAATCCATTTATACACAGATGTTCAAAAGGTCCTGAAGGTCTGGCTCGTGCTTTGCCCCAGCTTCACAGTTTTCTCAAGATGGAAGGTCTGGCTCGTGCTTTGCCCCAGCTTCACAGTTTTCTCAAGATGGAAGGTCTGACAAATGGGAAATGCACTAAAGATATCCTATGAAATCTTACTGAAGTGACCCCACCAATGCTTATTTATGATGGTCTTAAAATTTTCTCTCCATAGTGGATCACAACATGTAACATTCTCCGAGAAGATATATTTCAGCATTTGGGGTATGGTACCACCCTACCTATCTATGATGAGAAAACAATTTGATCTTTCCCAATATACTGCAGAATCAAATGCTTAATACTAAAGTGAACTCAAGACCTGGTACCAATAGTTAGGAGTTAGTTTGGGCTTTGCCTCTTAGACTTGTTGGACAGCCTGGAGGTGATAAACCAGCTCATTTAGTATGTAACCTGCTAAAGCATTACCCTTTGCTTCTTGAGTCTGCTTTTTCCTGTGGGGCTTAACCTTAATATAACTAGTTCCTCTGGAAAAACAAGGCATCTAATAGGGCCGTTATGTAGCTGCCATGTTTAATTGGAGTACCAGATGCAGTTAAGAAGCCACATTGCTTCCATCGTGTACCAAAATCATGACCATCATCAAAAGTCTACTTTCTATCTGTAGAGCTATTTGCTCTCATCTCTATCTAATTGGCAGGCTACAGTTGTAAGTGCTACAATTTCAGAAACTTGTACAGATTTGGCCTCTGGGAAAGGATTATATTCAAGTAAGTCAGAGGGAGTTGTGATCTTATACTGAGCTTGGCAGCCTCCTTGTCCAGTTGTCTCATAGCCTCCAACAATAAACAGTTCTAAATCTGGGCTAAAAGAGTTTCAAGGAGATCAGAGTGAAGCAAAGAAAATTCCTGAATAAGTGTCATTAGGTTTTCCTTCCTCTAGGAGAGGAATAAAGTTGGATGGTTTTAGGGGCCACAGGTGGAAAAAGGATTTCATAGAAGATCAATTTAGAAGCAGAAAAACACTGAGTATTTTCAGGCAAGAGTAAGCTCTGAATGACATGGGATACCATAAGTTTAAGTGAAGATCCTGAAATTAAGTCAACAGAAGCCTCAGTTAACTTCGCTGCAGTTGGCATTGAAAACAAACTAAGAGGTCAGGCTTTTGCTAAGGGGTAAAGTGAGAGGCTATTTTACAAGATGGGTGTCTGAAGACCGTTGTTCTATTGAGTTAGAACCCTCAAAGCTTATCTTTCGACCTTTCATATGCAAATAGAAAGTAAGGTCTGTGGTAATCCAGGAGTGCAAACACAGAAGCTTTTGAAGGGCCTTATTTTAGTCACAGAAGTCTCCAGGTGAGTCTGTCCCACGCAAGGGGTCAGGTACTGGGAAATCAATCTGTACTAACATCAAATAATTCTTCTCATCGAAGGAGTTCCAGAAATAGGCTGCCCCACCTACATTTAAGAGTGACACCCTATTTGCAAAGGAGATCTCACTCCAACAGATCTGCCAGAGCGGAATCACTACACAGAAAGACATGTTGGTTAGTGAGAGGAGTATCTGAGATTCCAGTCATTGAAAAGTTTTGGTTACTCCAGGGAAGGAATGGTGGAAAGGTAGGTTTATGGTAGAATGTGTAGGTGTGGTATCAACAAATGAAGGCACATCCTAGATTTTTTGGGATTGCATGAACACTTCTTCATTTTGCTTTAATGGCAATTATGGACAAACCAGAGGAACTCCTACTCAAAGGAAAGTCATTTTGTCACACAAAGTTGGTCCTGTATAATTTTAGATTCTGTCTTTCAAGTTAAGGCAGAGCAAGGGTTTTTGTCCAGTGTCTTTTTCTCTTATAATAGCCAGATCTTTGTCTAGACGAGCCAAAGAAGTGTTTTTGTTCTTGTGTTCATCTAATTGCTTAGTCTGAGGCATTATTAATCTGTAATTTTTTTCTGAGCCTATCTTCGAAGTGGTCTTCAGGCTCTTGAAATTCAGAAAAAAGAAGCAGTCTATCAAATAAATCTGTCACTTCAGCCTTACGTGATCAATAACGAAGGTGGTTTAGAGCCACTGTGACATCTTCACTCCTTTTTTGGAGTGTTTTGGAAGATGGTGGCAGTTAAACTGTCTCTGAAACCAGGAGTGGATTTATTTTTTTCCCTCCTCGTATAACTGGATTTTTGACCAATCTGTTTCCGCAGGAAAGGCCTCAGGAATAGCTGCTAAGAGGTCTTGTCCTATTTTTATACTTTTTATATACACCTGCAATTATATTTTGTCCCACGTTTTATATATTTTAGTAATCAATCCATTCTGTTTTTCAAACCAAGTGCTAGCATCTCTGGTTTCCACAAAAAGATCAACTAATTGATAGAGATCAGGGAGTCCCACACTCTAAATTCCTAAGACAATGCTTAAATTCTTCAACTAACCTCTGTCTTTCCTTAGGAGAGATCAGAAAATCCTTTGCTACATTATGGAAATCAGATCTTTGACCATTTAAAGCTATGGGACCATTTCCATCGCCATTAAAAGATATTATGACGGGACATTCTCTGGTGAGAAGATTGTATTTAAGAAGCGGCAGTGGAGGATGGGGAAGGAGGTAGAGAGAAGGCACAGGAAGAGGAGCAAGTGGTGGAAAGGAGGAAGCTGAGGTACAGGAGACCGGGAGCAGAGCCAGCCCAAAGATGGGGCAGAAGAGGAGAAAGAGGGATTACGTTTGGATTTTTAGATACGCCACATTTTTATTAGCTTTTCTTAAGGAGTCCTTAATAGAAGAAATTTTATAGTTTTGCTGTCTTTTAGAGGGTTTTTTTGTCTTTAAGAGGCCTCTTCAGACCACTTACAAACTTGCTGACTACTGAACACATGGAATCTTTGAATTTGTAGGGCACCTGTGATGCTAAGATACCATACACATGGATTGTCTTATCCATGTCCCAAGTTCCCCAGGCTGGCCTCTGAAGTTCTAAAATGCTCCCAGAGCTTCCAATGTTTAGCACTATTATCTATATAATGTTAAACGTATATTCAAGTGTCCTGAACAAACTAACAAAATCTCCTTGGCCCTGTGGCCCCACCATGACTATGAGAACCTCTCTTGGCAGAATAAATCAAACTAAGAGATATTTACTATAGACAATAAGTAGGAAGAAGAAAGGCTTAGGCAGTGCTTAAGCCGTGGCTCAAGGCCAAGAGATCAAAGCCCTGGTCTGATGCACAGAAGGCTCGCTCCTCTATGAAGTGGCCTGGCCTGAGCAGCAAAGGAGGCAATCCTGAAAACTCAGCAGCAAAACTATGGAAGAAAATCAATTAAAGAGCCATTAGCATAAGGCTGTGGTGGAAGGCTCCAACGAAGCCTTCTGACTTGGAGAAGGACAGTGGAAAATTGTGCATAGCTTTAGCAAGAGGAGGTTGGCTGGAGTTCAGCTAGACCTAGCAGGACAGGGCTTGGCTGAAGTCCAGCCAGTTTCAGAAATGGGAATGGAAGGATTGTTCTTGCGGAATAAGAGTCATTGTTTGGGCAGTCTGGATTTTATTGAGAGAGGTGAAGAGGAAGAATTAGGGGTTAAAGTCATATAAAAGGGGCTGGGAAAGAACAGCTTTGGGGTAAGAATAGGGGGTACAAGGATTTGTGAGGGCCACAGTGGAAAGTTCTGGAGTCTCAAGTCATCCGGGGTCTCTTACATACAAAAACAGGAAAACATGTGTTCACGGGGGCCTTCAATGCCTTCATTCAAGTGATTCCCAACAAAGTGACCATGTCAGTGGGGACAATGTCTCACAGCAAAACTCCTTTGACTGACCCTCCTTAAGCCTGGACTAGGCTGTGGATTGAGAGATTCTGGGAGAACAGGAGTATTCTTTCTCTAGATGGCCTCTTCTTTTAACAGAGGATAATTGAGGTCTGTCAGGAATTCTGCAGGGTAGGATTCAAATGGGAAAAGGTAAATCCAACAGATAAATTCTTCAATGTTATTGCATATTCAGATCAGTGTGAAACCCTTTAAAAACTTAGCAGCATTCTTTTATTCTATCAAGATCCCAGGATCATGAAGCATTTTTTTCTTTTTTGAGGAAGAGAATTCACAGTACTTGGATATTTGCTTATTTTGGTTCATGGGAGTGCTGGCACCCTTAAAAGACCAGCCCTTAGGTATGCAACGTTGGCATGGAAGTCGAATGGGAAAAAGCATCACTTCTTCTTACATAAACTTCAGCTGGATATCACTTTCTCATGACATTTCGGTCTTTCCCCCACCTCTCATCTTGGAGAGAAGTAAGTGGAAAGATAGGACCAAGAAAAGGGACAATATGAAAAAGATTTTCCAGATGCTTTAAAACCTTGGAAAGCATTCCATTCGGGTTTGATCTGAGGTATAAGTTAGTCCATTTACTTTTTTTCCTCTGAAACCTACAGCTGGTTCCTGAACTGAATCTTCATCTGTGCCCTTGTGAACAAGTTCCACTGCAGTTAGAGGTGAAATTATTGGAAAGGTTTCCATGAATCTGAGTCACTAAAGGGAAATTGTGTTACTTTTGTCCCTTTCTCCTCTTCACGATTAAAAAAAAATTTAATAAAAACATTATTTGCCATAATTTCAGAGAAGGCCATAACATTTATGGATCTTGGCAAAAGTGGATCATTTAAGTAACTATTTATTCCAACTTGGAGACAGATGTAGAATAATGTGCTGTAGGTGTTACACGGCTGTGCTTGAGAGTCTCATGAAATATAAAACCCATTCATTATTAAATTTAAGTCTTGTTTGAGGTTTATTTGAACTTGTTTTCTCAATGTGCATGAAATGTATGAAAATTGACTTTGTCCAAACCATTCGTTTAATTGTTTTTGACTGCGTGGCGAGTGCACTGTGTTCCAGGCCTGACAGTGTTTTGTGTTAAGAAAGCATAGCTCTAAAATAGCAGAAAAACAGGGATATGCAATTTTCACAGTTTAATACAAAACTCATCAGGGCCAGGACACTGATGTTCCTTACTTCATTTGTGTATCCCTAAAAAGGCTTAATGATTAATCATGGACTTCACACCAGTTGTTTGTTTCAGAATATTTTTTTCTTTTCTTCCATTTGCCATTCAATTACTAACTACATTCCACCAACATTTTTCAATTGTTTTGAGAACATAACTATGAAGTTCTATGATTTTTAGTGCTACACTTTAAAATTATACAAAGAAGTATAACTTTTTTTTTCTGTACCTAAAAGGAAGTGTCTGCTTAAGGAAACTCAATTTAACAAGCTTGTGTCAAGTGAAGTGGCTGACATTTGTGATAAACCCTGTAGACATACTTTTCTTCAAAGATAAGATTAGCTTATTTGCTTATTGTACAAGGATATTTTTTAAAATGATATAAGAGAAATTAGAAAACAAAATAAGACTTTACAAAGGTGTCAGATTGGGGGTTCAGGTAAGCCTTTGGTTAAAATTGTTATATAGGTAAATTTTATCTTCCTTTGCTCTCCTCATCCTTAATGTCATTTTTTCTCAGCTGCAGACACATTTATTCAGTCAGTTGTATACACTAATTCACGCCGAGGTGTTCTTGATTGAAATCACTAAATATTTGTGAACCTCTTCTCATGGACCAAACTCTGTACTTGGGATGATAAGCTTTCTTTCTTTGATCTTCAGACTATCCCCAAAGTATCAGCCTCACCTGAGAGCTTGTTAAAAAATGAACAATCTCAGACCAACTAAACTGGTATCTGTATTTTAACATGATTTGTAAACTTATTAAAATTTGAGACACAAGGGTCTAAAGCAGTGATTCTCAAACTTCAGCTTAATCAGATTCATCTGGGTATAAAAAAGGCCAAAGTGATCTTTGCCCTTAAGCATTTTATAGCAGAGCTGGGAAGCAAATTGATCAGATATTAAATAATCAGAGAACAACTGAGCGCTATTCTGTATGATTTTGATTTTAATGAAGAAGGGTTTTGAGAAGAGAAAGATTATGTGGAGTTGAGTTGCCTTGGAAAACGGGGGTACCACTGACGGAATTGAGAATGGTGGAAAGTATGGCCAGTTTGTGAGAAAAGATGATATGTTTCATCACAGATATATTGAGCTAGAGAGGCTGATAGATCATCAAAAGTTCAACCATTGACACTGGAAATACATGATCCTAGTGCAGCTAAAGCCAAAGATTAAAGGACTATATGTGTTTTGAGGGCAGAAAACTTACCTACTCACTCTTCTATGCTCAGGGCTAGTGGTGTAGCTGACACACAGGAGACAGCCAATAGCTTTTTGCTGAGTTAGTGAATAAATGGATTTAGATGTGCTCCTGAAAACCATGACCCTTCAAGAATATTCCCCCTTAGAGGCATTTAGGTTTTGAAAGAAGACAATAAGAATAACCAGAATGTTTAACCCAAAACTATCGGTTTTTTTAATTAAAGTTTCATTGATATACAATCTTATATTGGTTTCAAATATTCAGCACAGTGGTTCAGCAGTTACCCATATTATCAAGTCCTCACCTACTCTAGTGCTGTCACTTTCTATCAACACAGTAATATGTTACAGAATCATTAACTGTATTCTCCATGCTGTTCTACCATCCCCGTGACGGTATACTGTGATTATGAATAATTGTGCCTCTTATTCCCCTTCTCCCTACCCATCCACCCTCTCCAGACCCTCCCCCTTGGTAACCACTAGTCCCCTCTCCATGTCTATGAGTCCACTGCTCTTTTGTTCCTTCAGTTTTGCTTTGTTGTTATATTCCACAAATAAGTGAAGTCATTTGGTACTTGTCTTTTTCTGCCTGACTTATTTCACTGAGCATAATACCCTTTAGCTCCATCCATGTTGTCGCAAATGGCAGGATTTCTTTTCTTCTTATGGCTGAATAATATTCCATTGTGTATATATACCACATCTTCTTTACTATTCATCTATTGATAGACACTTAGGTTGCTTCCATATCTTGGCCATTGCAAATAGTGCGTGATAAACATTGGGGTGCATATGTCTTTTTGAATCTGGGATCTTGCTTTCTTCAGTTAAATTTCTTGGAGTGGAATTCCTGGGTCAAATGGTATTTCTATTCTTAGTTGTTTGAGGACCCTCCATACTGCTCTCCACGACGGTTCTACCAACTGACATTCCCACCAACAGTGCAGGAGGGTTCCCATTTCCCTGCATCCTTGCCAGCATTTCAAAACTATTCATTTTTAATAGTGGATTTTCAGGCCTGAGGAAGGCAGAAGAAAAAATATTTTTGGTGGGATGCATTTAGCTTACTACATTACCTATGAATAAGGCTAGTATATGGGAATTCTATAGACACTCACCCTCTTTTTAATATTCATCATGTGTGGTGTTAGGAAGAAAATTTTTAGCAATTTTTAATAGTCCCAGAAAGCTTTTAAAATGGAGTTGAACCTTAAGATTTTTCATTATCATTACTGAAAAACACTGGGTGCTACTGCATGCAAAGTGTCCCTCTTCAAGCCAAGAAAAACGTATGTATTGTGGGAAGTTTTGTAGAGAGAAACATGGTTTCTAGCCAATTCTTCTATAACCATCCATCACATCTGTTGATTTCCAGTCTTTCTACTTGGAGTCTAGCTTATATATACAATGCTGAGTTTCCTTTACTGCTACTACGAACAGAGAAGTCTCCTACAATAAGCTAAAGTCAGTGTCAGGGTCAATAAGTTCCATTGTTGTTAAACTAATTTTTTGATCTTAAGGTAATATTTACTGACTTGGGAATCTTGTGATATAATATGACATTATATCTGGGTTGTTCAAAGTAACTGAAAGATTATTATAAATACATGATGCAACTTTAAACAGAATAGAAAAGGGGTAGAAGAAAGAATCATGGTACCTTCTCTGTCCCATTGGAACATGACAGATGAGTCACACATGACAGTATCAAAGAGCCAGATTTTATACCTGAGCTCCTATCAAATGCTATCATGCTTGATTATTTTTTAAGCATGGAGTAGTATGTAAGCAATCTGTGTAAAAAGATCAATTAAACGTTTTGTAGGGGTTTCTGATTTGGTAAACAGTTTTCACCTTTACTCTGTTATAATCAGGCAATTTTCATACTTAGAAACACATATCATTTACTTTACCTATACACAGACATGACTATCTTACCAATTTCCTACATTCTGAAGCAGAATCACCCACTCTATTGTTTTGAGAGCCACTTGAGAAAAGCCTGTAGCTCTTGAATAACTTTAGACAAAGGGGGAGAGAAAAAAACTGAAAAATAAAACCAGCCTTGGAGAGTTGATCCCAACGGTGTTCCTCGTCAGAATGACACTAATCCTGCATTCATTTAGGGTAGAAAAGCATCCTCTCTTTAAAATGTAGATACCATTTTGAAGATTATATATTTTCCAATTACATTTTGATATGATTTGATTGACCCAATGGCTTTCCTCTTCATGATGGGTTAAGGTGAATTGCATTAAAGATCAGGATTTCTGGCTGGACTAGGGGAGGCAGGGAACCATGGCATATGGAACCATGGGGGAACAAGATGTCTGATATTAATAGCATGTTGCTGTGGAGCATTTGGCATAATCTAGAAGTTCCAAGGATGAGGCTAGATGGCAGGAGAGGAGTGTAGAAAGCAAGGTGAGGTGATGCCAAAATTAAATTTCGTGTGTTTTAATATTTTGTCTTGCTAATCCAAAGATAGGAAAAGAAATTTTTTGTCCTCCTTCATTAACCCCAAAGATCTTTTCTCTGAGATCCAGAATTCTAGTTAGTATTCACTTAAAAAAGCATTTTTTGTCTTGCCTATCTTTGGTTGTTAAGCTCTTAAGTACACAGTCATCTCGAGTTTGTATTTCTCAACAATATGTCCATTCTCCATCTAAACTACTGTAAGTACAAAAAGTTCCCCTTCCACAGTATTTACAGTTCACAGTGTTACGAAATCACATAAATAGACTCTGGGGATAGAATTGTTTGGATGCACATATTTAAATTTAGAAACTTCAGAACTGCAATGGTACTATCGGGATTCTAATAGTAAAGTTGGTGAGATTGGGCCCTATCATGAGTTTTCCATCACTCCCCAAAAGGTCACCAAAATATGTGTTCTTTCAGTGTAAGCCCTCAAGAAATACAATGTTGCAAAATTTCAAGAAAGATTAAAATCGTTTGCATTGCTAGATTGAAAACTAATTCAACAGGAGCCAGTTGTACATGAGACGAAGCTCTTCCCCACCACCCCACCCCAACCCTAAGTCCCGAAAAATACTGAAAAAGTCATTTGGTTCAAGAAGTGGTAATACTATTCACAATTGCCTTATCACCAAGGAAAAACCAGGGGCAAACTTTGTTCTTCCAGAATCAGAAATCCACTTTGAACCGTGTTGGAAGACCTCTCTAGAGCCTGAGAAACACCTCCCTACAGTCTTGCTTATGGCCCATTGCCATTGGGTTGAGTTAACTTGAAAAAAATGAGAAAATGCATTGTTGCTGTGTTCTACTGTTAAACATTAAGATAACTAGGGGCTTTAGTTCAGAGAGCCTTAGAGTTCGGATGTATATATACTTATATAGAGATGTATATATATCTCAGCTTGTTTCATATATATATATATACATACATGATATATATATAAAGTTTCATTTATGTATCATATGAAATGAAATATATATATGTATCATATGAAATCAGATTAATAAATAACTCTAAATTCCTTGAGAGACATGATTTCTGATTCAACTGAGCAGCCTTCAAACTGGATTTGTAAGTCCCCTAATCACTTTAGGCCGCTGGCCGTCTGGGCTGTCTATGTGATAGGAAACAAATGGTTTGTATGTGAGTCTTCTCTAGTTTTGACAGGATAGACCAAATAATTTTTTTTGAGAAATGTGTTTCACTGTGGTTTCTAATTAGGCTCTGAGGGCCCTGCCACTCACCCACACTCACTATGCCCTTTTCAAAGCCATTAGTTTGCTTTTATGAAAGCACAGACTGCATTTTAAATCCAAGAACTATGAAGATTATTATTTGGTGTGGAGGTCTGCAGGACACAAAACTAAAACTGTTGCAGTATCCTGCAAGACTACATGATTGCAGAGAGAGAGAGAGAGCTTGCAAGTGTTATTGTACCACAAAAAGGGTTTGAAGTCGTCATAGCCAGTTTCAGAAGCACACATTCTGCTCAAGCGTCTAGTCCACCTGAGAACATGATACTCCCAGTAGGAATTCATTTAGCTTCCAAATGGTCCATTGAGAAAGTTATAAAGTGCAAGAAATGTCCCCAACTACTGTTCAGCAAACAACTTGTTTAGTGCTTGTAGGTGAGCCCAAAAGACACTAGTGTTCAGCTGTAGTAAAAGTTTTGTGTCGCAGGACCTTTTGCCAAGATATTTGTAGCCATACTTTGGAGGATTACCCAGGTTTTCTGCTTTACTCATTTAATCTCTGCTCCAGGAATTGGAGGAATACATCCCCTCAAGGGAAAGAAGCTTTTCCCCCTCAAGAGGTTAACATCTTATCCATCTATATATCATCTTTCATCTAATTCTAAAGAGGTGTAAGAATAGGCCACAGACTCATTTACCGGCTGGAGTCACCATATGCAAAAGGCAGTAAAGATGTTTCAAAGTGGTAACATAAATCATCTCTGGATCTGTATTTATGTGTATTCCTTGGAGATAATAAGTCATTGCCTGTTCTTTTAAAACATCTTTGTCTTTACTATCAATTAAATCTTGAACCTCACTTCAGGGTTATTAGAATTGCATAATTATACCCAAAAGTTTCTCATCAGTCTGGGAATCCCAGTAAAGAAGCTACTTCTTGTTATTTAGACAGACTGGAAAGTCACTCCTAAAGCAAATTACAATCTCCATTTAACTAAGGCCAAAAGAAGTTCAAAGTTACTTACTTAAAATAAAGGTGACAAGGCATTAGTTAATTTTTATAAATTAACAAATAGCCAAGAATGTTATTATATGCAAACATGGCTTTTAAAAGTCTGTATCTGACACTTTCCTGCCAACATGTTCCTGCAGAAAATGTCACCCCGCTCTGGTTAGTCAAGTCAGAGCCTGGGAATCTACCATCTCCCTCTGTTTGCTTCCCACATCCCATCCCCAGGTCATTTGGATTCTGTCCCCTAAATATTTCTGGAAAGCATCCATAAAACAGTGCCCCCCCAGGTCATCACTGACTCTCCCCTGGGTTACTCCACCACATCTGGCCATTTTCCACACAGCAGCCAGAATGATCTTTTTAAAATAAGTACCATCATGTTTCTCTCCTGCTAAACAACCACGAAATGACTTCCCATAATCCTTGTGATAACAACTGACTCCTTAACATGGCTTAAATCCTCCAACCTTACCTACTTCCTACCTCTCCAGTCCCATCTGCTGGCTTCTTTCTCCCATTCCCAGCTCTTCATCCACCTGCATTTCCTTGATCCATCTAAATTGAGCTAGACACATATAAAGAACACCAGTAGATTCCTGTACCTAGTTCCCTGACCCAGCACATAGCATAGGTTTTTGATTACTGCTTTTTTAACTTTCTGTTTTTTCTGATATACTGTAGAAGCCACAAGACCTGGGATTGGTCTGTCTTTGTTCAAAATTATATACTCAGCTCCCAGCACTGAGCCTGAAAAAACCTAAGTGCTCAAGAAAAGCTGGTTGAACAAATGAATGAGGCAAAACAAACAGAAGTGAAAAGGAGAGTGTAGCCAATTGCAGGAAATATTTGATGCCAATACAACAGACCAGGGGACTTTCTTTTTTAGCCAACTATGGATATGACTCAGGACGATGCTCAACAGATGAATGTGAAAAGGACAAGAAAAATGGCTCACAGGAGTGTGAAGAGGGCTTTGTAGTGAACATGTGGGCAACTACTGAGACACATTTTAGGGAAATAGTCTCTTTTCCACATAAATGACTCAGAGATTTTGTTTTCTAATTGAAAGCAATGCTAGCAAGAGTGCAGTGAAAGAAATAATCTCATAATTTCTGTGGGAAATGTAAATTGATCCAAATATTTTTTAAACAAATTAGTTAATATGTAATCTTAATGGGTATACCCCAGCAACTCATCCCAAACAAACAGTCCTTACTATTAGAGATATATAAAATTGTGCATTATTTTCAGCAGTAAAAAATTAGAAGCTGTCTAAATATCCAACAGAATAGACCCTGCAAGCCATGATGTAGCCTCTAGTTAATTACATAATTCTTATGAGAATAAGAAGCAATTGAAAAATATGCTTATAAGTGAAAAAATAAGAAATATGAAACTTTAGGAATAGTATGATTAAGTATATAAAAACTATGAATAAAGAAAGAGGGCTGAAGATACTTTTGATTAGCAGCACAATTATTCTGTTAATTCAGTGAAAACAGAAATTATGGCTGAATAATCCTTAAATTGCCACTTTATTTTTTCAGAAATTATATCTTTGTTATAAAGAAATAAAAATTCTTTCCACAGCTCTGCGTTTGCTATTTTGATAGGTGTTTGGGGAGAAATGAGAGAAAAAATAGTCACAATGACTCGAAATCATACCATGTATGCATGTTTCCTTTGTTTGCATGTTATCCTTATTACTCTTAAGAGGACAATTATCCAAGTTCTTTTGAAGTATCATAAAAAGCATTAAATGTGTTTATTACAAACCATTCCTAGAATTCATAAAGAAAAAATGTAACAGTTTGAAATGTCTGTGCTGTAATATGGTATGAAATAGGTATTGCTTATCCCCCTGAGAATGGATACTGCAGATTGATAGGAAACTTAGCTACCAAATTACAAAACCATAGAAAAATTTCACAGTGCAATCTCAAAGGGATCCTTTTCCAAAAGGGATTGTGCAAAAGCAAGAATCAAGATGGGATTAGTCATGCAAAAGGTTCACTGGAGGAAATATCTGTGAGGGAAAATGAGGAGGGGAGCTAGAGGGGGCTCAGAGACCTGTCAGACTATGATGCAAGTTGGACCTCTGAGAAGGAAAGTAGCAAGGATGGAAGGTTGGGTGAGAAGACTCTTAGACTTAGTGCAATTCCA
The DNA here is from genome assembly GCA_032199065.1 of Smutsia gigantea. Taxonomy (NCBI): domain Eukaryota; kingdom Metazoa; phylum Chordata; class Mammalia; order Pholidota; family Manidae; genus Smutsia; species Smutsia gigantea. The sequence goes on along the minus strand of JAVSCE010008554.1, from coordinate 195,647 downwards.
AGGAAGTTCAGCAAGGTTGCTGGGTAGTCCTCGAGACAAACTGTCCCACCAGAGGAGTCCTTTCTCTCCCAGGAATAGCTGTGCCTTGGTGTTTCTACCATACAGAATCACAGACTGAATGCAGCCCATGGTCAGCGTGGCTTCCACGCGAATGCAGTGGTAGATTTAGAGTGCAGCAGCTGACCCATCAGTTAATTATGCCCTCTACCACAGGAACTGTGGGAGGCTCTTCATGGTTGCCACAGGCACCAATATTTAATTACATTCAGAATAGAACATCTTATTTTATAGTAGAGCTCCTATTTCAATGTTTGCTCAATGTAGCCACCCAGTTATTTGATGGCATTTTTTGATGTAAGATGTCTATGGGTTTCTCATGAACACAACCCCATGCAAGAAGTAGGAAAACATATATCTCCCTTGTTTGGGTGGGGAAACTGAGGCATGAAGACGCTAAAGGACTTAACAAATTTAAAATAAGTAACAAACCAGAACCCAAACCACTGGTGTCTTCGTACAAGATGGCGCCTACTCTTTCACATTCATATATGTAGACACACAACAGCAGTTTCAGGACATTAACATCGGTAATACGTAACTATCCAAGAGCAAATGACTCTCTCATTTACATGCCATAAGAAAGAGTACTTCACAGTTAAATGTATTTCAGAATGAAATCAAAGGATCCAACTTTCTATTCATAAACTTTCCTGAGAGACATTGACGTTTTTATCAATTATTTCTTTTTCTGACTCAGCATATTAGGGGAAAATATTAAGGTTTTCTTCAATAAGTCTTGAGAGTACACACTCAACCCTGAAAGAAATCTAATGTTCTCCTGACCACTGGGCACAAATATGTTGTTTAAAATAACTCCTAGCTCCAAATAATCTGATAAAACCCACATAGAAAGTAGGCTCCTATTTTAATTCTGTACATGTAATGTTGGTTTTGGGATAATTCACACCATAAAAATGAGTGCTTTTCTCTGTCTGACTACTATGAGAATGGTCTCTTGTACTCTATTAAGCCAAATTTTGAAGTGAGCAAACTGGAGACGTGTGAAATATCTGTACCTTTCTTTATGATGGTCTGTTGGTCTAAAAAATTTTATGCTCAAAGCGTAGTTTATTCTGAGATGCTTATGTCACTTCAAATCCTATAAACATCATGAAGAAAGAATTTTATTTTCCAAAGATCAAGCACATACCTATCCCAAAATATGAGTCTTAACAGACTCACTCTAATCTTATAATCTCTGTTGGTGGCTGCTCTTATATCTAAAATCTAAATTTGAGGATTTGAAAGTTTCCCAGGGTCTTGTGTCTATTATATAACATACTTTTGGGCAGGGAGAGGATGGATATTAAACTTAGAGAAAAGTTGATTTCCAAGGCACCCTTTGAATGACACCAAAAGTTGGTTTGTCTTGGATTTTTTTCTTATCTTGAACAATCCATGAATTTTGTTGGGCAGTTTACATATATTCAAAATGATGAGCTACATTAGTATTCTCTACTCAGATGCCCTATTTAAAAAATAAAATAAAATTCATTGCCACAGAAATTTTGTTTTCTCAGACTTCAAAAAATGAAATCCTCTGTTTATTTATAACAACAGTTGTAGCAGTCCAAGTTTTAGGGACCATCATTGCCAGATTTTAAATTGAGCCTGAAACAGTCTACCTCAAAGACCTCTCCAGGGCAGCTTAAGTAATTTTATCTTTTTCTATTCAAGCCATCCACATAGTTAAACAGAGCAAACTCACATCATTTATTTTGCACATTTGACTCCCCTCCCTTGGGGAAAATTCATTCTCTGGATGAAATGGAACTGTAAAGGGTGTCCATAACATTTGATCATTTGGAAGAAACAGCATACACTCCCTGTTCAATATACATTAGGTCATTGGCATTTTTGCATAATGATTTCATAGAAATAAAGCCATGTGCATGACAGAAAATAAATTTATTTTAAGTTCCACTCAATAAAAAAAAGTATTCAAGGAAATAATAGAAAAAGTTTAAAACAATGATTTGCCTTTTTTCAGTCAAAACATATTCAAATTCAAAATAAACTAGGGTAATATCATTAAAGAATCTTGGAGCTTGAAAGAACCCAGGAAATTGTTTTAATTCAGATACACTTTTAAATGTATGTAATAGAGATGAAATTAACATTGGCTTAAGCAAGATGCAAGTTAATCTTTCTCTTATGTAACACTGTAGAACTAGGCAAACATTGCTAGAAGGGATACTGTGGTCCATGAGGTCATCTAGGGATCCAGGGTCCTTCTATCGTGTTGCCCTGCCATCACTAGTATGAAAAGATTGCTCATCGTCAATGCCTATTTCAGGCACAACCTGAAATGCTGCATACGTCACATCTGCTCCTGTCCCATTGGCCGGAAATCAGTCACATGGCCATACCTAGACACAAAGGAGGCTGGGAGTCATAATGCTTCTTGCAAACATTCATGTGCCCAGGTGATGGTCACTTACTATGGAAGAAGGACAGAAAACATCTTAAAGGACTAACTAAAAGTCTACGCCCCAGAGATTATTTTAGATCTTAAGATATAAAACAAATAAAACAGTTGAACTCTGATTGAAGGCACTGTATGATGAGAGGCTGGACACGCCCCCCCCACCCCCAACCAATCCATGGCCTCTTGATTTCTGATGAGGTTCCGCTAATGACTAGGGATCTGTAAGACACATTTAGAAACCATTTCTCTAGACAAGGGATGGAAAACTAAAATGTTTAAAACGGTCAGGAGGTCAAGAAAATATAATGTAGCAAGTTGAGTGGGTCGTGTGGCTGGAGGCAGGAGAGCCTAAAGAGAACATTCCTGATTAGATTTTTTTAAAAAGTCTGCTGCACTTAGTACCAACATATTGTTGCTTTGCGAAACTGTGGGTCCTGAGTGACCCAGATTGTTCCAATTTTTCAAGAAAAGCCAGAAACCTATATTTCAGTGAAAGCTCCTGCTTTTTTGATATTGGTTACTAGTTAACCTATCTTGAAACATCGCAAAGGCCAAAAACACATCTGCCAGCCAGATTTACTCAAGGGTCACTCCATACAACGTGTTCTCAGCTAGAGCTATCATTTCATTTCCTCGACAAGGACACAGAGGCCTAGTATGCCCAAGTTCCCAGCTCATAGTCCCATAACTAGCCACACCTCGTCGGTTTTTTTGTCTTGTCATTTAGTACTCGTTACACTACATCATTGCAAAATGCCACAGCGAAGTTCAGGAAAAGCAAGTAAGAAAAAAATTCTGTAAAAGTAATTTAATTCTATGCTACAATTTAGTGCTTAGCTTTGAAACGAAATATTTAACAGCAGATCGAGTGTGTGTTCTAGGCCTCATGTCCTCCAAACCCCATAATTAAGAGTAAAATGTGTTTTCTACCTTCCTGACCCGGATATACAGGAGGCGTCAAAGGCTAACCCTGGCACGCACCCAGGAGTCCATCTTTCCTCCCTCCAGCATGGCTCATTTAATTGCATGTTCATATCATATCACTTGCAGATTCATTGCTAAACACATTTTTTCACTTTTGTGTATATCGTTTTTTTTGTGTGCTCTAAAGTTATGTGGTTAAAATACTTTTGGCCAAAAAATGTAAATACATGGAAATGTGTAACATTTACCTCCTAAATGCTTGAGTGGAACTAAATTGTTCATGGATTAGTTATGTGGTACTTGCATCAGCTGTTTTATGAATATTTCTGTTCTTTAGAAACTTCTTGCAGAGGAATCTTATGCTAAAATTGTGTGTCAAGTATGAAGAATACCTCACACATTATTTCTGCATTTTGGTAGGATCTTTTGAGTCCAAGATTTAGATGAAGGGATGTGCTTATTTTCTGCTTTTTTTCCTAGAATTATTGCTTTGATCAATCTTTCCAACATTTAAATCGGATTTTTTTTTTTGGTCCAGTGAATGTTATCCTAAGTGTATGGTAAGAAGAAAGGTTGGAAATGTAAGTAGTCTACACCCATACAATAATTCAAAAATACATTCAGTTTTCAATCTGGAATTTTATTTAATTTAAAATCATTAGCGCTCTTTTTTCACCCAAGGTTTTGGTGGTTTCTTTTGTTCTAGCAGTTGGCAAAAGTAATGTCTATAGGGATCAGAGTCAAGAAGTGGATTTGGTTTAGCTGTGCAAATATATTTTCCTATTCTCTATTCTTAATGTCATAAATCATCAGATTTTGTTAATAGAAAAAAAAGGAACCACATGGAGCAATTCCAATATCACTCTCAGAAAAACACAGATGCAAATGTACAAACAGAAACACTCTATTCCCTGGTCATTTTCTGCAGTCTTATTTATTTATTTTTTTAATCTTCTGTCTTTAGTCTTCATTTTCTTTCTCTGTTCCATTTGTTTACATCATAGTTCATTTGTTTCCTCTTACTTTTCTTCAAAATCCTGTCTAGTTCTGCTTCCTTATTTGAAGTGCATTCCTAAAACGATAAGTGTAAATTTTTCATAATTTCTATTATCTAGTACCTATAAATTCTGTTTTCTTACAAACTTACCTAATACTTTTATCAATGCGTCCTCACACAAAAAGTTTTTAGCATAAGTATTGTTATGAGCTGAACTGTGTCCCACCACCACCAAGTTCATGTAACTGAAGTCCTACCCCCAGTAGCTCAGAATGTGACTGTGTGTGGAGATAGGGGCTTTAAAGAGGTAATTAAAGTAAATGAGGTCATTAGGGTGCCCCTAATCCAGTGTGACCTGTGTCTCTGTAAGATGAGGAGATTAGGACAAAGATGCACACAGAGGGAAGGCCCTGTGAAGACAGGGAAGTGACAGCCCCTCTACAAGCCAAAAGGAGAGGCCTCGGAAGAACCAATCCTGCCAGCCCCTCGGTCTAGGACTTCCAGCCTCCAGAACTATGAGAAAGTACGCTACTGTTGTTTAAGCCGCCCCATCTGTACTTTGTTACGGAGGCCCTAACTAATGCAGGTCTCATTTTAAAAATCATATTATCATATTTAAGATAACAAACCTTCGCAAGTTACATATCTTTAACTGAAAGCTACCTTCTAACCTGCCATCCATAAGATCCAACATATGAAATGTAATTTTGATGATATAAAAGTTTCACACTTTTTAGTTCATCTGAGAGGGTAATTCATTTATATTTTCTTTCCTTTAGCTTTTTTTTTTATCTGTCGGAGAAAGAGATCAGCGTAAAAATCTTTTTCTAAGTTTCTCTAGCTCTAAAAATATGATTCTATATGTTTTTCTGATGACAGAGTCAAGCCTTCATTTTTGAGCACCTGCGAACACACCCACACAAAGATGCATCACAACAGAGTGAATGTTTTCAGTTGCCAATCTTTTGACAGGTACCTTTAACTTCAATCTATATTTTAAAACATTACATTTTCACTACATCTGTGGCAAAGGCTTACTGCCTTTTTAAAAATTGCACTCTTTCCTTCTGCTAAAGAGAGCAGCTTGGCTAGCGTACAGCTAGTAGCTTTCATTACATTAAACAGGGAGTAAAGATAGGAATGTGATAAGATAAAAATCTTCAGCAGTGAGAGTCAGAGAAGAAAGTTTCCCCAGCCACGGGGCAATAAGCACAGTCAGGGCACAAGCTGTTTCACCCTGACTCGGTGTGAATCACTTCATACACATGACGTTGAGTCAGTAAAAGTGAATGGTTTTAAATACATAAATAGTCGTTGAACATTCACCGAATGAAGTGGTTTTTTATTTTCTTTGCCTCAATTTTGCTTACCACCTCAACAAGTATGATGCCAAAGCTGAGGAGTGGGGAGGTGATAAAAAGAAGCGACCGAGAGGTCCACAACTCTGCAGAAACGATTCTGGTTTGACCTTGTCTTACTGCAGCCGCTGCAGATAATGTGAAGTAATTACCTTTACCAACGATGTGAAAGAAAAGAAGGGAGGTGAGGGAGACACTTTAGGACTCGTTGCAGGGACAAATGGAACAAAAGACTAAGGCAAGATGGGAAGTGACACAGAAAGAGATCTCTCTCTCTCTCCTCCTCACCCTTTTCCTCCATTCCTGCATCCTTCCCTCCCTCCCTCCCTTCCACCTGCCAGTTGCTGGGTCGCCTGGTCTCCTTTGTAGCTTTCAAGATGTCTCTCCTTCACCCGTATCCTAATTCCTTAGGGCACCATTCTTGTTTCTCTGCTTTTTTCATTCTTTGCTGACTGACTCTTAGTGCTTTGGAAGTAAGGAAGAGGGTAGCTGGTAGTTTTTCAAGACAATGTTTTTTCATCTAAATTCCTTTAACTCTTAATTGTTTTCTCTGCCACTAACCTGGCCCCTTATTAATCTGTCCACCACACCTCTGCCAGAAAGATCTTTCTAAAATGCAAATAAATCACATGGTTACATTGTTACTATACTGGAAGTCCTTTGAAATGACTCCCAAAGATGCATGGGATGTTGTCACCTTTATTACCTCAGCACAAACTCCATCACCTCACCTCCAACTATCCCAAAATACTTCCAGTTCCTGAATCATTCCATGCAGAATTTTGTGCTGGGTTCCTATCCAGCCTTAAACATTCCCACTGGCCCACCCTCCTCCAGGAAGTTTTCCCTCACCCGTATGGTTTAGTCATCTCTACCCTACACGTGTCACAACAACTTTTACATGAAATTATAATTGGTAGATTTATTTTTCACCTGCCTATAAAACTCTAAGAGGGAGAGCAAAGTGTCAGCAGTGAGGAAGACATAGGTATGGGGAGGTGCTATCACGGGGCATTAAAAAGTGGAAGCTCATCTCATCACATACTAGCCATGCGCCCATCCTAATACCTCGGTTTTGTCATCTGTAAAGTTGACAGAGCCTGGCTTATAGTAAACACTCAAGAAATATTACGATAGTTTTGGAAATCTACATCTATGCTTATATCTGGATCTATATCTATGTGTCTTTCTATGGTGGGGCAGAGGCTAAGAACTGTTGCCTATAAGGTGCTCCCTCAGGTAGGGCTGTATTCTCTCAGAAATGTGCTCTAGAAACCAGTTTTAGGTAAATCTATGGAATACCCTTAAAAGTAAATATGTTCAATAGATACATAAAATGTTACAGATTTGAAAAAGAACCCAAGCCAAATTTAATTTTATTCTAACCAGTACACAGTGGTAAAGCCTTGTTTATTTATGGCTAGAGTAACCATACATCCCAGTTTGCTTGGGATGATCCCAGGTAATGGCTCTCATTCTAGTATAACTATTGAGGGTGCCTCATTTAACTCTCAGTAGTGTCCTGTTGTGGACAATTAATTATATGGCCACTTTATTTGTGGCTCATGATCATTTTGATTGATTGTAATGTTTTTTTTCTGATTAGCCAGTGCCCATGCCACACCACGAATAAATATTTTTAATATTAGATGTGCCTATCAGTAATTAAAGCATTGACAGGTGACATGATTTCTTCAACTACAAATTGAATTAAATGCAAATACATTTAGTCCTTAGAATAAGAAAAGGGAGGAGAAGGGCAGGACAGGAAAAGGCCTTCAAGGCCGGATCTGGGAAAAGAAAGAAACCTGGGCTCTGCTGAGGCTTTCCTCTGCTCCACCCTCTCTGACCCCTCTTTCCCCCAGACCTTCTCTTTTCCCTGGTTTCTTTCAGGTCCAGTCACTTTTGAGAAATTTGTTCCTTACTTTCTGCCCTTTCTAACCTTACAGGAACTTAAGATGCTAACTTTATCATAGCCGCTCAGTTGTCACGGGCTGTTTTCAGCCCAAAGTGGAAATTCTAGCTACTGTCCCTCTTTACTTGGGCATCCTCCACTGATCTGCAGATAATTTAGCTAGAAATGGCTTCTACTTGACCAGCCACAGAATTCCTTCAAAAAGTACATTTTCTTGAAAGGAAATCAAGTTCTGAAGTTAAAAAAGCATTATCCTTGCCATATCCGTAAGGCTGTCCTCCTTAGAGTAAAAGGATAATGAGAATTGTACCATTCAATCATTCGACAAGGAGGAAAGGGTTCTACCCCAGAATTTCTAATGGATTAATGCCAACTGAATTCACATAGTAAGAAAAGCTGCTCACACACTGAGAATAAAGTGCTCTCCAAGAATAATATGATCTTGATGTAGAGCATTTTTTTACCCTCACTCGGAAGTTTGAAGACTTATGGGATTCAGAGCAGCAAGTACAGATTTCCTGCAGATACAGATAGAGCTGCAGGGGTTCAAGTTGGGGCTTAACTGAGAAACTGGGCATGAAACAAAGCTGTTCTTACAGATTTATGCATCTCTGTCTGTTTAAATATCTTCTGATAAACACAGTGAGACCTGAGGTGGGGGGAATAATGGAAGAAGTTGAATGACGATGAACAAGCCCAAGGACAAGTAATAACAGCGGCCGCTGGACATCCAGCGCTCACTCTGTGTAGGGGTGAGCCATTGAATTCAGTCTCCAATCTGCAACGGAAGCAGGTCTATGTGCAAAACAGTTGCTTTATGGTACAGTGAAGTGTGATGTCAGACAAAAGCATACAGGGAAGCACATAATGGAAGGTTTTCAGTCAGTTTTGCAGTAAACAAAAGGTCAGACACGGCTAGGATGACAAAAGCCTGTGAAACCAAATGTTGTGTCATAATTTTTCACTATCCTGATTCTAAGACTCAGATAGTGACGTGGCTAAGGGATTTCTCAAAAGAGGACTTCTCAGTAGCCGCAGTCAATAACCACAGGTTTAAATTTCAGAATGGAATCAACAATTAAATAAAGGAATTTTTACTTACCTCCAAGTTCGTTTGTCTCAAGAGCACACTTTGGGGGATGTATGTCTTAAATCAGTGTCACTCAAGGTGCCCCCGTTTCCACACCGTGAGATAAAGAGCTTACAGAATGCAAATCAACATACCGCGTCCTTCATTGAGAACATCTCACAACCAAAATTTTAAAAGTCCATTGAATTAAATAGTGTGTTTAGGGAAGAAATTGGTCTATATTCTGGTGTAAGCTTCTGATTTTATCGCAACTGTAGCAACGTTTGTGGACTGACAGTAAATGACACAACATGAATTGAGTAGTGTATTATAAGATATCAAATTTTTGTCAGTTAGAAATTATACTCAGCAGCTAATGTCAAAGACCCGACTACAGAAACTTAAGTGAATGAGAGGGTTCTTATGTCACAGAAAAGATGTGAGAGAACAAGCGGAATTCTATCAGAACCACCAAATCATAAGGCTGGGTGGGCCCAGCAACAATTCCATAACATGGAAATGGTACATCTGAGATTAGGTGCCCCAGACCCTCATGTTACTTGTTTCCCTACCTCAGCTCACATCTATGGCTCCACGGAGAGTCCATTACGATTAACTGACTGACGGAAGAAGAGAATGGCCAGGCTTGTTTCACAGACTGATCCACTCAATATGTGAGTGTAAGCCAAAAATGGACAGACCCTATAAAGAAGTGGGGAAGGAATTTCTCCCAATGGACCGTGATTCCGGTGGTCCACCTGGTCACCCATTTTCTGGGGGAAGAGAAGGGGCTTGCACCAAGAATAAATATGGCATAAAGTATAAATAATAAGATTGAAGACATAGAGGTCTGGGACAGACCTGTGGCAGTAGGAAAAACCTGTGGACAAACCTGTGGGGGTACGGCATGTTATCCATCAGAGAGCATCTACCTCAGAGAAAATAACAAAGGAGGACCTGGAACAGCCTCCCGTGGACGTCAGCAGCTTGACTATGCCAGAGCTGGCATAACGGGAAAGCTGCCGTGTCAGCATGGAGGCCTGAGCTGAGAGAGCATGGGTTTCCGCTCACCAAAGCTAATTTAAATGCTGTTTCTGCTGAAAGGTCCGAGCCTGCTAGTAATGGAGACCAGTGTTTAGTCCCCAGTATGACACTAACTCTCCAGACCAATCTGGTGCCAAGTTGACCACATAGACTCCTTTCACCCTGGAAAATGCAGTCATTTATCTTGACTGACACATTTTCCCAGGTCTGCCTTTCTTGCCTGCAAGACCTCAGGCAGTACTATTATCTAAGTGCTTACAGAATGTGTGACCTACTGACCTGGGGTCCCAGATAATATTACAGGGGACAAAAGGACTCATTTGAAACCACAGGAAGTTAGACAGTGGGGACCTGATCTAGGATCTTCTGTCTAAATATAAAGATGATTAAATTTTCTCCTGCCCCCTGGACCAGTACACATCGGGATATCAAAATGGACTTGCCCCATCATTCTCTTTGACTCTGGCTTTCGAAAGCCTTTCTCTGACAATCTGGGCCTTTTCCCAGTGCCCTGCTTTGACTTCCCTTGTCCTCTTCCAAACAGAGTCAAGGGGTCCATTTTCATTATTTCTCTATTCTTTTCATGTCTTATCATACCTGCATGGAATCCTGCCCCTGCCATATATAACACAGTTCTTGGAATCTATGTCCCAACATAATGTTGCCAAGCAGGATTGAGTTAAGCAATGTCCTTTTGGTTTTCTAAAACAAAATAAAAGGCATGTTAAGACAGACAGTACCTCCTAGCAAGTTAGTGGTCACAAAATAAGAATCAGGTTGATGTATCACACTGGGATTTTTTTTCCATACCTAATATTCTCTGATCCTTCTAAATAATTGTTCTCTCTTTAGTTAATTTTTTTTTCCTTTAAGAGATCTTTTATCTGCCTCTACAAAATAAACGCAGTATCAAATTTGGATACGTCTGTTTTTCCCTCTTCTCTTTAATATGTTTCCTATTCAAATACGTTAAATTCTAGAATTAATATGCTCCTCCTCAAGATTAAGATTTTAAGAACTGAATTAAAAGCAGTTTCCCAAGATGCTGATTATATGAGCACGTCATCCAATTCCTCAAAATTCACAAATTCACTTATAAAGCTGTGATTTCATTTATCAACATTAACTTCTATCTGCTCCCAGAAATGAATTTTCTACATTTGTTTCTTTCTAGCCCCATTTCTATGCCTCTTAGTCACATTTCCATTGCCATATTCTATGTTATCCAGCCAACTTAACACATCCCAGTGCCTTTTTCAACCATACAGCATTGTCTTCTCATTCTGTAATATGCACTTTTTTCTTGTAATAAAATCTTGGCCTGCTTATAGCTGTGTTCCTGGGACATCAAGCCAGAAGTTCTTGTTATTTTTTTCCAGTTATTTCTTCCAAGACATATCACACGTTACTCTTGAAGCTTACATCATCCTCTTTCATCCCTAGCAGGGAATGACTACAAATATGCCCAATGGAGTAATTCTTAGTTATTTGATAATCAAAATTCCCATGATATAATCCCCAGGCAGCCCATGCTGATTTATCTTTTGAGTCTTTTTCTGACAATAAAACATTGCTGAAACAATTCCATGATGTCTGTGTTTCATGGCTTCACATAGGTTTTCCCTTCCCATGTCATCCTTCCCTTTCTGCACTTACATCTCAGGAAGAACAGAAGGGATCTGAAAAGAAAAGAAGCCCTCATGTCCCAATAACAGGTAACCATTAAACTGTCTGCTTTGCCCATTACTGACCCTGTTCTTCCCTTGTTCTCTCTCTCTTCACTAATTCCCCCTCTCCTGGTTTGATTTGGCGGACACGAAGCCTACCCTAACTAAGAGCAGCGCCAGCCGGCCCTCCGTCTGGAAGTCTTCCAGCATCCGCACCTCAGCAAGAGAGCAGGTGGCTCTGCCGCGCTGTGGTGATGTCGCTGCAGGTGTGTGGGGGTGGGGAGCGGGGCAGTTCATGGCTCTGGCTCCCCAGCTTACAGGCCAGTTCCCCTTTTGCACCATGCTTCCTGCCTATACAGTGCTGGGAATGCAACTGTGAATAAGTGCTTGAGGCACTGTGTTAAACTCATCATTGATACACTCATCCAGCATTTATTGAGCGCCTATCCAGTGTCACTCACTACGCCAGCTGCTCAGTCAAGTGGTCCCAGCTCCCAACAGCTCATGGTCTGGAAGAAGAAAGAAAAATAAGAAAACAGTAGGTTACAACATAGAAGATAAAATCTGCAAGTATGGAATTATAAAAGAAAATTCCTCAATCAGTATGAGGATAAAGGAAGAGAGTGGAAAGAGGACGACTAGTAGAAATGAGCAGGCCGGAACAGAAAGGGGGCACAGTGCTCCAGGCATATGGCACAGCACACGGGGTACTGGGGTGTCAGGGAGTGAGTGGGGTCATGGGCATGGTTCCATGCAGTTACAGGGGCAAAGGCTGGAGACGCGGCTAAGAGGACAGCAAGAGCCAGTTCAGAAGGAACCTCTATGGCGTGTTGAGGAGTTTGCCCTTTGTCCCATCTCATTACTTATGCATGGCTATAGTCACTTTTTTTTTAATTATTCATGGTATACAACACAATTTCTTGAGCCAAAGGCGCTAGGTGAATATTATTGGAGCCTATTAGTGAGCCTCAATTAGTCTATTCTTTTCCTCCTCGACGATCATAGTAGCTACTTTATCACCTCGATTTCCTCTACTATGTTATTTACATGGAAGGTAGAGACTGCTGATTCATCTCTATTTCATAGAAATAAATATTTGAGTGTTAAGGAGTTCATGTAAGTGTTTAGAACTAGAATCTAAGCTCCTAATACCAATGAGTGGTTTGTTTATAGATTATGCTAGATTCAGGACTTTATTCTTTGAAGAGAGCAAAAGGTAAGATTTAAAAAAATAGAGTAAAGATTATTTTTGCTAATAGTTATCAATACTAGGAGGAAAAATGGAAAAGTTGTTAAAAGTCACTAAAAATAGTAAGGTGGTTTCTAATTTTATATCTCAGAGATACAAAGACTTCATTTAAAGAAACGGAAGTTCAGAGGTAGTCTGGAGAGCTCGACATTAATTTAACCTGATTTGGGTTAATTTGCTGAAAGTCCGTTTATTCAAGCCATTGCACCACAATGGCAAACCCAGCAAAAGACCATCTGGAGGAACATGTCAGCTCCACATCCAGAGGGTGCAGGGAGCTCTGCTGCAACCACAGGGGTGCAGTTTCAAGAGTGGGACACAAGCCCACCAACATTGAGAAGGCTATGAACTGGGTTCAAGAAAAAGACCACCAGTCACAGATAAATCTTTAGCATCTGAGAAATATGAGGCATCCAAATTATAAAATATGCATGAAATTAGCATCCAGCTAAATTGAATGGATAAATCCTTAGTAAAGTGGCTGAGATGAAAAGGCTAGAGTGCACATAAAACTTTGAAAAAAATCTTCCATGATTCATCAGTTTTGACAAATTGACCTTTTGGGAATTGATTTCAGTGAATTGAGCTGATTTGAGTCTGTAGAAATGTCTAGCCTCTGCTGCTTACATATTCTTCTATCGAGGTTCTGGGTTAGTCTATGGGACGGTCTCTGACCCAAGACCTGATTCTATACCTTAACTCTAGTCTATGTAGTATTGCTTTTTCTTATCCTATGTCCTTCTATTGAGATTTTAAGTTCTATGAAGGTTGGGACCGTACACCACATCTTATGACTCTTTATGTTCCTGACCTTGCACACTTATATTTGGTAGCCAACATGTTAGCTATTGAGCGATCAGGTGAAGCCATTTATCCAATTACCTCGCCTTTGAGGGGCTCACTAGGGGAACCAAAAGATATTCCCCCCGATGGTGGTTCAGTGGTTTGTCATATATGAAAGACAAAATTACAACTAAATCAAGAGTATTCTGGAGATGAAGTTTTCCTGTCTTATTCTGATCCTATCCAGCTTGACTAAAGTCTTTTCCTTTCCTTACATGGGAATTGGAAAGGAACAATATATTATCCTCCAAATCCTACCAATTATAGGATAGTTTTCACATAATAAACCTTGAATTACAAGAAGTTTCTGTTATCAATAATGCTTACTTTTAGTAAGAATTTGCATTACTTTAATAACTTTCTCACTTCATTTTGCAATGGCACAAAGCCCAACCAGACAGCAGAGTTCTCAGGCTATAAACCTTAGCTTCTAGTTATTTTTATTATTTTAGATAAATAATAAGGGCTCCACCATTATGGTGGTTCTACCCTTCCCCTAGATATTATCACCCCTAGATGACCTGCCTTCATCACCGACCCTGGGGGAGGAAGGTCCTCCCACATCGAGTGCCTGAGAATCCTTTCCTAATTTCCAATGTCCTGAACTGTCCTGTAATTACCTTCTGGATGTCTCTTTGATTCTCAGCCTTGGAAATCTCTAGTCTAGTCCAGCCTTGTGCTGTTTTCTGAATCTCATTTACTAGCTTGTTATTATAGTCTAAGTTTACCCTCTTGTGAAACCTGATTAAAGCCCAATGTTCTAAGCTCTCTTCATAGCATTTTTATATTATATTTTATTATATGTTATATATTATGCATTCTGTTTTTCTAAGCTCTCTATCATAGCATTTTTTATGGTATCTTTTAGTTATACTCACATCTAACTTCCCCACTAGATTCTGGACATTCTTTTTGCCCCTTGTCCTCAAACAGACAGTTGACTCGTAATATGTGCTTCCACACTAGGAATATCCACCTTTTCCTTTTCTGGATGTGAAGTAACTAGATTCCCAAAAGTCCTAGCACGTAGTCTCATCAAACCCTAAAACTACCGGAACATAAGCTGCATGAGAGCACGGAGTGCCCCTTAGTTCCTCATCAAATCCCAGCCGGTGACCGTCAGGCTAGTCTGAGCATCACTTGCAGGACAGAAGAGTACTTAGTTGATATGCCACCTAACTTCCCCATTATGGTATCATGGCAGGCCGTGTGGCAAGGAAGCCAGGCTCCAGGTGCTGCATCCAGTCGTGGGTCCATCCCTGGGGGAGGGAGCAGGGGGTCTGAGAGCTGACAGCAGGTGGGCAGTGAGGGTGGCAGCAGATAAGGGATGCTCACAAAACAAAGGGCTCACAGAACGGCAGATGAAGAGCCAGGAGTGTCAAATGGGGAGGCGGCAACTCTGGGTGGGAGACCCTCCTGGCCTCCTCGGTGAAAACTTGATGAGGTGAACAAGAGTGGCTCTCCTACCACACACGGCGCAGAGCACTGGTCCCCACCCCACCCACCTCCAGCTGGAAGAAATGCAAGTTGTATGAGTAAGAAGCATCAAACCGAAAGAAAAGGAGCACAACTTTAGAAGTTCGGGTCATGTCACCAGTTCAGCTCCTAGCACCTTATTCAACAAAAATGTATATGCTTGGAAAAAGAAAGGCGACATAACATTTGACAGTCTTCATGTCAAAATGCTGATGAAGGAAAGTGGAGGGTTACGGTCTCACCTAGACTGGAAATAGAAGTGCGGTAGCAACTGGGCCAGGCCAGGAAGATGTGCTCAGTCCCCGGACGCATGTCAGACTCATTCAGCAGGACGGTGGTACAGGAAACTACCACTGAACAGGGTGACTCATCAGCTCACGTGTGCCCGAGCCAGAGCTGGTGTGTCCAAGGGCCACCACTGTGCAGATACAGAGTCCAGAGAGCACGAGCCTGCAGCAAGAGTGTTGGAACCTGACGAAACAAACAGAGTAAGGTGCTGCTAGCCCGGTCTGTCCTATATTCTTTGCATATTCTCATTCACTCTTAATCCTCAAAAGCCCCTATGAGGTGTGGCCCATTTTTGTGCTCCATTTCACAGATGAGGAGCCTGAGGCGCAGAAGAGCCAAGTAACTTGCACAAAGTCCCAGAGGCACTAAGTGGTGCAGCTGAGATCAAAACCCATTCTGGCTCCTTACTTACCCAAAGGCTCCCCTGCCCTCAGAGGGTACTTAGCACTTCCTCTGTGCTAGATTCCCTTCCAAGCACTTTGCCTAGGTGAGGATAAGGTTGGAAGAAGATAAAATTTTCCTCGGGTTTCTTCTGTTCTGAGGTAACTAAAAAAAAAACAAGAACTGGGTTTCACTGATCTCCACTACTGCACAATGCAACCTGGTAAAGAAATGAACCAATATAAAGAAAACATGACTGCAGTAAACATCCTGATTTTTAAAATCATAGGATTCTAATGTTGAACGCAGTGAGTTGGATTTGCATCAAGTCATAGAATACTGCAGAACAATGAAAGTGAATGAAAAAAAAATCGTGCTAAATGGATCAACCTGCATACAGCCCCCAAAATAAAAATGTTGAGTAAAATACATCAAGGTGCAGAAAAATGCATGCTTTGTGATATCATTTATATATGTTTTTTTAACAGCCTTATTGAGGTATAATTTAATGTACACATTTTAGTGAGTTTGACATACACATACACCCGTGAAACCACTGCTACAATTCAAGGTAATAGATAATGTCCATGACCTCCCAAACTTTCTTAAGTCCTTTATTTCTTTCCTTCTTTCTTCCCTTGTTCTTTGTGGTAAGAACAAAGCAGGATATTTACCCTCTTAACCAATGTCTAAGTGGACAATACTATAGGCTATACACTACACAGACCTCTAGAACTTACTCATCTTGAAAAACTGATACATTTACCAATTGAACAATTATATATATTGTTTGGGTGGGAAAAGATATATAGTAACATTTCAGAAAAATGAATGAGAATGACAGCCACCAGACTCCAGATGTTGGCTACCTCTACAGGGGAAGAAGGGAATGTGAATGAGGAGACGACCATTTCTTCAATCTGTTTTTCATATGTTTTAGTTATTAGGCTGGGTGATAGGTACATGATTGTTCTCCCTAGGTAAACCCTCTTATATATGTCTGAAATATTTCTTAAAATGAAAAATCATTAAATGATTAAATGCCTTAGAATAAATGGCAATGTTGTATAGAGACTTCCATTCAAATAAAAACCCTGTATCTCTTTTCATGTATGTCTTTTAGAAATCCTTTCCTTCAGTGGAGCAAAAGAAAAATCTGTTGGAAGGAAAGCTATCATTGCATGTAATGCATCTTCCATTCTATTCACTGTACTTTTGCACCTGCTCTGTGCCTTGGAAGTCTGACCTGTACCAACTGCATCAACCGGATTTCCATGCCCTTTGGGCTCCGGTTGGGTTCAGCCAATAGTGAACCCACAGGAAGTCAGATGGAAGGGGGAAAGTGAGGTCAAGATATTATCCCTCTGATGGCCAACAGGCACATGAAAAGATGCTCCACATCGCTAATCATTAGAGAAATGCAGATTAAAACCACAATGAGATATCACCTCACACCAGTGAGAATGGCCAACATCCAAAACACAAACAACAACAAATGTTGGCGAGGATGTGGAGAAAAGGGAACCCTCCTATACTGCTGGTGGAAATGCAAATTAGTTCAACCATTGTGGAAAGCAGTATGGAGGTTCCTCAAAAAACTCAAAATAGAAATACCATTTGACCCAGGAATTCCACTCCTAGGAATTTACCCTAAGAATGCAGCAGCCCAGTTTGAAAAAGACAGATGCACCCCTATGTTTATCGCAGCACTATTTACAATAGCCAAGAAATGGAAGCAACCTAAGTGTCCATCAGTAGATGAATGGATAAAGAAGAGGTGGTACATATACACAATGGAATATTATTCAGCCATGAGAAGAAAACAAATCCTACCATTTGCAACAACATGGAGGGTATTTTGCTCAGTGAAATAAGCCAAGCCGAAAAAGACAAGTACCAAATGATTTCACTCATATGTGGAGTATAAGAACAAAGCAAAAACTGAAGGAACAAAACAGCAGCAGACTCACAGTACCCAAGAACGGACTAACAGTTACCAAAGGGAAAGGGACTGGGGAGGATGGGTGGGAAGGGAGGGACAAGGGGGAAAAAGGGGCAGTACGATTAGCAGATGTAATGTTGGGGGGCACGGGAGGGCTATAGAACCCAGAGAAGACAAGTAGTGATTCTATAGCATCTCACTACGCTGATGGACAGTGACTATAATGGGGTTGGTGGGGGGGACCTGATGAAGGGGTAGTTTAATAACCATAATATTGCACATGTAATTGTAGAATAAAGATACCAAAATAAATTATACTAAAAAAAGATATTATCCCTTTGTTTTCCTTCCGCTAGATTGCTTTGACTTAGCCTGCTCTTCCACCAAAACTCATTGCTCTGCTCTACACAACTTAAGACAATTCTCTCCCTTCTGGTTCCTTCTAGTAAAATCACTGCTTTCTGCTTCATCCCTTTGTGCCTATGAGTGGTGAGACTTGAGCTAGTAGTACTCCTTTGTTCCTACACTATTCCTTGTAAATTGTCCATTATTTAAATAAAATCTGGAGTTGTCCTTTGTTTATGTCACTAGTTTTATTCTCCTACCTTTAGATATTTTATACCTTAGTCTTGTTTTCCTTCAAAAACAATAAGAATCTAATGTTTCTTTATATATTCATGTATTCATTTATATAACAAATATTTATAATATGCTAGCCAGTTGCCTAAAGGTAAATGATTAGAAAAAAATTGTTATCATGAGGCCACAGACTATCTTCAAAGATGTCACAATCAATGAAGAAGACAGAATCACCATCAATGAATTCTTATTTGTATTATCATATTATTATATATTATTCTTAAATTCTATATCACAGTATAGGCAAGATGATATGAAATTTTGAAGAAAAGAGCACTGAATTTGAATTCATTATTAAAATATTTTAGAGCAGTTCCTGCTCAACTACATGAATGGTATACTGCTTCCTTCACCAAGAAAGTCTTGTCACAAAAATAATAATAACAGTAGCTGATGAACTAAGTTTATGTGCTTAATGATGTAGTTGATTGACATTTTGACATACATGCCTTACCTTCTAATGGACCTGCAACAGTTTTTAGAACAGGATTGGGCCACTTATTTTATAAAACACAACAAAAATGAGAAGAATGAGACAAATACCTGCCTTAAAACTTTATCAATAACTTCCTGTATATACATAGACGTTTACAAAGTGGTTGGCAAACCTTTTATACAATAATTTTGATGAGCTCCTATAATAAGACATGTGGTCACAATATGTGGAAATTAGTATGGCTCTCAATGGTCCTTTTTCCCCTCAACTTCATCGCCCTCAGATAAGAGAAAAAGAAGTCCATATTTGTGCAGTATCAAAGGTTTTCCTAACTACTGGAGGTTCAACCCAAGAATATCCTGACAGGAGCGGGGCACTGGCTTACCTACAGGAACACCACGAGAAGACGAATTCTTCTCACCTTAGTGTTACAGTCACTGGCTTTTTGCTTGTCAGTTATACCATAAATATCTCCGTTGCCATAAAAATGTGACACCATCCTGTCTGGGTAACATCATCTGAAAGAAAATAAGCTCTAGTTATGGGTCAGAGAAAAACTTTCATAAATTATATTAGTCAGTGTCCAGTCAGGATAACAGAGACCACCTCAAGCATTTCAAACAGAGGGAATTTAGTACAGGAAATGAGTCACAATGATGTTGAAAGATCTACATGAGCCAGCAGAGGTAAGTTCACCCAAAGATCAGTAACTGCAGGGAATCCTATCATGCCCAGGACCAGAGGAGTGCGGGGGAAATGGTACTACCCAGAACCAACGGTGCAGGCCTTGGAAGCTGCTGAGGACCCCCTTCTGCCAGCGCTGCTTCTGGGGCCTCCTGCACAGGGCCTGCTCCAACACTCCCTGCCACTGTCATCAGAGCCATGTGGCCTGAGCGGGAATCCAGAGCTCACTCTGGCGAGTGGCCTCTGCTACCAGATGCTCCTGTCAGAAGACAGGAGGAAAAAAATGGCTCTGCCCTCATCCCAATTCCCAATCGCTTGCCCATGTCTCCCACTGGTGGAACTTAACAGGAAAGCAACTGGCAAGGGACTCTGGGAAGAGTAGTTTGCATGCTTTCAGCCCCACATATGGGAAGGAGGATAGAGAAGGGCAGGGGTAGAACTGAGAGATCAGATACTCTCAGCAACTAACTAAACGTATTTCACACTTTCATATGTTCGTTTGCCTTCTCAGTAACAAGGTAAAAGAACAATTAGCTCAAAACTAATTTTTAGGTTCCTTCTCCCAGAAATACATATATGCATACATGTAGATACAGGTATACCCCACTTTCCAAAAGTTCACATTATCCTATTTACAAAAGCCAAAATACACAAACAGCCAAAGTGTCCATCAGTAGATGAATGGATAAAGAAATGTGGTATATATACACAATGGAATATTATTCAGCCATAAGAAAAAGAAATCTTGTCATTTGCAACAACATGGATGGACCTAGAGGGTATTATGCAGAATGAAATAAGCCAGGAGGAGAAAGACAAACATATGACCTCACTTATATGTGGAATCTAAAAACAAAGCAAACAGAACAGCAATAGAATCAGAGACACTGAGAAGTGATTGATGGTTACCATGGGGAGAGGGGTTGGGGTGGATGGGTAAAATAGGTAAAGGAGATAAAGAGGCACAAAATCTCAATCATAATATAAATTAATATAAATCAGTCATGGGGATGAAAGTACAGCATAAAGAATATAACCAGTGGTTTGGTAACATCTGTCTATGTTGACAGATAGTAACTACACTAGTTGGGGTGAGCATTTAATAATGTAGGTAACTGTCGAGTAGCTATGTTGTATACTTGAAATGAATATAATATTGTATATCAACTATACTGCAATAAAAATATAGTAAATGAGTGCATACATAAAATCTAAAAATAATAAAGCTTAAAAATTTTTTAAAGTTGGAGTTATGCCACATCACTTTTTTGAAAGAACTACATTTTTATGGTAATGGCTTTTGTTGTAAAAGTGAAAATCCTCTGGCTTTCTTTTGGTTAGCAAAACAGTTAGTACTAATGCAGATCTTTCAAAAGAATGAGGTGACATAACATGAACTTTAGGAATCAAGGGATACACTTCGCTTTATGCCGTTTCATCTTACCAAAGTTTTCACAGGACCACTCTACTTTCAGATAATGGGGGGAAACCTGTATTTTTTTTCCTGCTTTACTGAGCTGTAATTGATGCATAATATTGTGTAAGTTTAAGGTGTACAACATGTGGATTCGATACATTTAGATAATGCAACATGATTACCACCATAGTATCAGCTACCACCTTTATTCTTGTCACATAAGTAGTGTTTCTTTCTTGTGGTAAGGACATTTAAGTATATGGTACAGTATTATTAGCTATAGTCAACATCCAAGTACATAACACAGTATTGTTAGCTATAATCACCATATTGTACATTAGCTCCCCAAACTTGTTAATCTTATAACTGGAAATTTGTACCCTGTGACAAGTATTTCCATATTTCCTCCACCCCAAACCCTGGTAACCACCAATCTACACTCTGTTTTTCTGAGTTTCTTTTTTAGATTCCACATATTAGTGACATCACACAGTATTTGTCTTTCTCTGACTTATCTCATTTA
Organism: Smutsia gigantea; assembly: GCA_032199065.1. NCBI lineage: Eukaryota > Metazoa > Chordata > Mammalia > Pholidota > Manidae > Smutsia > Smutsia gigantea. Next base: position 174,307 of record JAVSCE010008554.1, on the reverse strand, counting down.
ACATAATGGCCTCAAGCTCCATCCATATTGTTGCAAATAAGAGATCTCCCTTGTCATGGCTGAGTAACAGTCCACTGCATATGTGTACCACATCATCTTTATCCATTATCTGTTGATGGACCCTAAGTTGTTTCCGTATCATGGCTATTGTGAGTGATGCTACAGTGAGCATGGGAGTGCAGACCTCTCTGAGATCCTCATTTCATTTTCTTTGGCTATCTGTATACCCAGAAGGGATTGCTGGATGATAAGCTAGTTCTATTTTTAATTTTTTGAGGAACCTCCACACTGTTTTCCACAGTGGCTGCACCATTTAACATTCCCACCAACAGTGCACTAGGGTTCCCTTTTCTCCACACCCTGGCCAACACTTGTATCGCTTGTTTTTTTTTTTTTTTGAAGTATCATTGATATACAATCTTGTGATGGTTTCCCAAAAACAACACAGTGTTTTCAACATTCACCCTATCACTTGTCCTTTTGCTGATAGCCATTCTAACTGGTGTGAGGTGATATCTTATTGTGGTTTTGATTTGCATTTCCCTGATGATTTGTGATGTTTAGCAATTTGCAATTACTAGTTAACGTATGGTTTGGTTGATAACTAGGTTTACACTTCCCTCTGCCTTCCACCTGATCATGGAACTAAGAAATATCACTCTGTGCTAGATTTATGCACATATTCTCCTTTAATCTGTTAAGATTAAATCAGGGTCAGAGACAGTTGTTTATTGTCTTATCACCTAGAATTCTCAAGGCCAGACCAAAAAGTTGGTATATAATATTAAAGATTTTACTCTTACAAATAAGTATTGCTTAAGTAATTACATAAGCAATAAAATATAAATATTTAGGAATGCCATGGAAAATTTCCTCCAATTAAATATGTCATAAAATAACATATTTCCAAATTTTAAAATCCCCTTGGCTTTAATGGACTAGACCCCTACAATATCTAAGTAGGTGTGTTCTTCAGAAATGAGATTACTAGAGACTTTTACAAATTTCTAACATTATTAAATACTAGAAAATTTTCAAGATCTCTTGTTAACACTTTCATCTTTCATTCAGGGGTCTTTTGGTCAAATCCTAACTGATATATTACATGGCATTTTTATTCCCAAATAATTTTTAAAACAACATTTTTTTTCTGTCTTTTGCTTGTATTAAATGTCTAAACTATGCATAATGAGGGGTAACTTAGGAGTGGCTCCTCAAAGACTATAGCCCCTTACACTGAATGCAAGCATGAGGGTGACACAGCTGAGGATGAAGGCTGGGAATTGTATTTGGAAACAAGAAGGCCATTGGTGACCTGCCCAGATGTGGGGGAGGAGCAGGTTGTGACAGTAAGAATGCAGGTTCAGAGGTCAGGCTACCAGAGCTTGAATCTTGGCTCCAGCACTTGCATATCTTTGATATTGTGCAAGTTACTTCTCTGTGTCTCATTTTCCTTATGTGAACAGTGGAGAAAATAGTACTATCTCACAGGGCAGATCGGATACAACAATACACTTAGAGCTCTTAGAACAATATGTAGCAAATAGTAAGCGCTCATTAAGTGTTTGCTGTCATCAGTATGAATACAGTGAGTTAAAGAACAGTCATGCACTGCTGGAGGAGTCCAAAAATGGCAGCACTCCATGGAAGGCAGTTTGGTGTTCACTTGTTATTCCAGGAATCCTGCCTTCGGAATTTAACTGCCAAAACTAAGGGCCTCAGGGAAAGGTCTTATTTGCATGTTCTGTTCATTTCTGTGCTGAACAGAATTTTGTTCTCAAAACTGGTGGAAGAGCTAGTTTTAAAGAACAGGTTTTACAAAAGAAATGGACCAAAGCTTAGAAGAAAAGCCACATCAACCCCTTATCATTCACTAGAATCTCTTCGTATACACCCAAGGAGTAATACGAGGCACAGAAGATACTAATACCCAACAAGAGTTTTCTTAGCCCCATAGATAGTTACCAGGAGCAGTGTTTGCTCATCTCTATCATATTCAATACAATTTTTCATTCTTTTTCTAGAGGATTATAAAAAGATTATAGTCCGATTAGTGGGAAGACAGTCAAATGTGGTGACTGCTGATACAGGTTTTGGAATCAGGCGCACTAGCTACACGATTGCATGAATACTACTTAACTTCCTTGAAACTAAGTTTCATCTCCACAGGGTTGTTGGGAAGGTTATAAGAATAGGGCAAGTACTCAGCATAGAACCTGGCACATAGTAGACATTTAAAATTAGCTGCTAATATTACTACGACATTTTACGGCCAAAATTGGTGATTATGTTCCTATCACTGGTGATCAACAAAATCTAAAATGCGGGCTCTGCCACAGCTCGTCTCTAGGGCAGAACCACTTGTAAGTACCACCATGGCTTACATCAAGCCTGGTATCTCCTTGTGTGTGCTTATCTGATAGCGGGCTACCAGAAGAGCCATGCAGGAAATGAAGCAGCCCCCTTCTCTCAAAAGAAGTTTAAAAAAATGAAGCTTGTAATACACATTTACGGAAAACATTATGGTGGTCTCTGATATCATCATTAAATCGGGTTCCATACTGCCTAGCAACTGTCAGACTAGTTCGTCTGTAAATGCTTCAATGATAACGTTGTAACCGTCGAAGAACAGGAAGGGGGCAAAACGAAGTAGCAGGAGGAAGGAAAACATCGCAGAGAAGAGCAAGAGAACTAGAGCAAGAGGAGTAAATCCATTTAAAACGTCAGAACTGGGACATGAAAGGAAAAGCAGCTTTGCTGAGTGTAATCCAGACCTGTGAGGGCATTACAGGAGGAGGCGCGAGATGAACCCCAGTCAGGCGCACAGCGTGTTCTGGCCCTGGCCAGATCCTCTGCTCTGCTGATGTGTTTACAAGAAATTGTACAGGTCTGCCTTAGTTCCTAATTAGGTTAGGATGGCTGCCAAAGAAAGTAGTAGTATTTTTAAATGAAAGGTTATGCTTACAAATGGATAGCAAAAGCCTTGACACTTAAGTGGCCATGACAATAGCTGTCAGCTGAAGCTACGTAATTGGTCCTCTAGGGTTGAGCCAGTAACTTGTGTTTCATTCTCACGGGGGCTGCGTCTGAAAGAACCACAGACCAGAAAGCGTGGTACGATGTTAACTCATGAAATTCATTGATGCTATTCACTTGGGGTGGGATGAAAGTTGATTTAAAGTAATCATGGACTTTATTTTACTATTGATCCCAGCACTTACCTGGGAAGAAGGTCCTTTGATAACGGTTTCTTTACAAATCTCTGATGTGTATGTACCCTGGGAGAAAAAAAAAATCAAGTGCTTTTATATAAAACGTATAGGGCCACTTTTTTTCCCATACAAGCCACTCCAAGAACTAAAGTAACTGACTGAATTCTCCAAATCAAATTGTTTTTTTTTCAGTGTAATTTGCTCTTATTAACCAGGTAAACAAATAATAGGAAGAGACCATTTGGAATCCTCAGTGGCACTGTCTCCCGTGAATGGTGCAGATGAAATTCTTGCAGATCACAAATCTAAATGCAATGTGTCTTATAATCCAACAAAATGTCATCAAGAGGCTCAAAGAAACCATTTTTACATTGCACTGCCAAGGAAAAATGGGCAAAGTTCAAAGTGTCTGGACAGCAAAAAAGTTCTTTGGAACCACTCTTGCCAATTAGCCCATTTATTTTATGTGACTAACATTTTTCTACCATTTATTTTCCCTAGTTCAAGGTTTTGCTTTTAATGAGCCCTAAAAATATTTATTGAGAATGGCACTTACTGTTAATGAAAATTCCTTCTTTCCTCCTGCAGAATTCAATGCTGGATCAAAAGTAACAAGTGAAATAACATGCAGATGTAATGCACCATTATCCTCCACTCCAGATTATACCAGGGAACCCACTGAAGGGCTGCATTTGTCAGCATGGGCATATTGTCAGCAATGTGAAAACATTAATCTCATTTCTAAAGAACACACCTACTTAGATGTTGTAGGGGTCTAGTACATTAAAACCAAGGGGATTCCTTTAAACTCAGTTTCACAGCTCTCAGGAAAGACGCAGGGAACTGTGTGACCCTTGAGCTGAAGAGAGTGACTTACCATCATTCTTTGCCTAGAACAGTGCTTCTCAATCAGGGGCTATTTTTCCCCCATGGGACATTTGGCAAAGACATTTTTGGCCATCACAACCGGGGGGGAGAAGGGGTACAACTGCCATTTAGTGGCTGGCATCTAGGAATGTTGCCCAATGACCTACAGTGCACAATGCATAGCCACCACCCATCAAAGGGAAACAAAACAAGATGAGGGAAAGTCATCTGGCCCGATATATCAATGGTTCAGAAAACAACATCCTCAAGACACTGTTAGAAATATTCTAGAGCTGTTTCACTGCAATCATGAGAATCCATTAGTTTCACTTTTATTTTTGCCAAAAGCTACATCATCCAGATCCTCAATGCATTGTCTTAACTTCAACAACAAAACAGCTCACACTTTGCTGGACAGTGTGCTATCCTAAGCATTTTCACACACTGTTGATATCCTCCCAGCAGTTCAATGAGGAATAAACTGTTGATTGTTGCCATTTTACAGTCACAAAAAACTGAGGCATAGGGAGGCTGTGATCTGCCCAGGTTACACAGCCACACAGTGGTGGAATGCAGACCCAAGTCCATTTGACTCAGATGCAAAGCCTCAACCCACAGAGCACCCCCAAAATAACAACAGAAATAGAAACCAGAGGAGAAAACTTAAAGGCGGTTCCCAAAAAAAGAATAAGATTTTTTTAATGATATGCTGGATGAGACTAACTAAATCATACTGCATCAGCTCTTTTACTGCCCGCCCCCTCCTCCACCACACCAGTGCTCGACCATGAGGAGCCCAGCCTCTGTTTCTAACACATGGAAAGACTAGAAATGGCCCCCAGTGCATATCCTGAATTAGCCTAATTTCCATCTGGATGGTGCTCCAAATCTCTCTAGCTTCACTTAATGGTCTAAAAAAGAAAAAACTGTTTCTAAACGAATTCAGAGCTGACTTGTCTATATAAAAATAACTAACATTTTCCATGGAATCTTGAAGCAAAATTTTTGGCCTGAATGAAGATGAATGGGTGGGGAGCAGCAGGCTGTCTTCCCCCAGCTATCTTGCTTTGTGTGGGAGATCCAGTTAGAACTACTCTAATCTAGCTCTGGCACTGTGACCTAACTCAGGCTAAACAAGAGAGTAGGGTGGGACCCTAGAGCCGCTAGCAGTTAAAGGATACACACACAAACACAACCGTAATTTGAAGTGGAAACAGAGCTAATTGCTGCCATCTGTGACTAAGAGAAACCGCCTTAGCCGTGGGCATGGGGCAGACCTGGGCCTTGAAGGGAGCACAGATAAGTTATGTAAAAAGAGAAGGGTCAAAACTGTTCTTCACAGGAGGGCAGTAAGTGGTTGTTCCCATCCAGCTGATAAGAACAGCCAGACAAGGTAGAGTCGACAGTGCCAGATCACTGAAGGGCCTTCAACCTGATGGTTAATAAAAACACAGTGGTGGTAATTTTTAAAGTGTAGTATAAGAGTGATAAAAAGAGTTTACAAGATTGGAACTACATGAGACAAGTGTTTCTAGACTATGTAGGTCTACTGCACCCCAAATGGATTTTCATCATGCTATGACTACTCTACCAATGTCCTGATTCTATCACGATGCGACCTCTATTGCGTCCCGCATCACAGAGAATCCCATATGTCTACTAATTTGTTAGTCTTCTTCATTAGGTTGTGACTCTCTTGAGAGCAGGGACTAGGCCATGTTCATATTTTTATCCCCAGGATATTCTATGGCATTTGGAACACAATGGATGCTTAGGAGAACATTGGCAAATGAAGTAATGTCATCACGGAGGAAGATCCTAGGGAAATGCAACAAGCTTATTACTGTTGAATATTTTTTATTGACTTGGATGAGGGTATAGAATGCTTGGTCATATTTTTAAATGGCACAAGGATGGAAAGGTTGATCAGCTAAATACGTTGAATGACAGAAATAGAATTTGAAGAATATCTTCACAGGCATGACGATTGGGCCAAAACTAACAAGATGGAATTTAACAGAGATAAATGTAAATCCTACACTTAGGTTCAAGCACTCAACTGCACAAATACAAGCCAAATTTGTCTTAGTCTAGTAGTACTTTATGTGACAAAGAACTTCAGAGACTTCACTGACAGAAATTTTAACATGAGCCAAGTCCATGATTTGGCTGCTAGAAAAGCTAGAGCGATCTTAGGCTGCCTTAGCAGAAGTGAGTTATTTACAATATGTAGCCCATTTAATGAGACAATGGTTTGGTGTGGCCATTAGCAGCAGTGTAACACACAGAGCAAGAGACGGAGAGGGCCCACTGCATGCCGTGCGGCGATGCCACATTAGTGCCCTCTGTTCTGCTCTGAGGGCCACATTTTAAAAGGGATATTGACAAACCCAACTGTCTGAAGATGACTGCCAATTGGAAAAAGCTCCAGAAACCAGATTCTATGCTCCTCTGCTGGGAGGTGGAAAGAAGTCTTAATTTTTTTTAACTGGAAAAGGAAAGGCTTTCCTTGAATATTTTGATGATTGGGTGAGGAAACTGCACCCTGTTCCCTGCCTTGAAATCTCCACCACTAGGGCCACCTGGGCACCATTTTTATTTACTCAGTATCTCTACTGTGCAGCATGTGGAAACACGAACCCTGCCCCTACCAAGGGCAAACTTAAAGAGCCCTGATTTAGGAACTCAGCTGTCTCGTCAAGTGAAATTGTTGGTGAGCCCATGCTGACTGTGTGGACTCCTAACCCCGGGACCAAACTCTAACCCATTCCCCATTTCAACATCTGAGTCCTTGCTTATTCTGAATGCTTTGCTCATCTTCCTGATGATGTTATCTCCCGGCTGTCTTCCTACCAGGATCCCTGCGTTTATTTCATTCACAGACTCCCTGTCACTGTGCTGGGATAGACATCACCTGGAGGGCCTCCTCCTTAGGTAACAGTTGACCCTGGAGGTGGTGCCACCTGCCAGGCTCCTAAACGCATCTACTCTCCAGTTCTCATCTGCTTGTACAACGGCTTTCCTGTTGCCTTTCGGCACTTATAATCTGTGTGACTGAGAAGGCTGGATAGGTCATAGGGAAAGAAAATAAGGTGGAGTTTGTTTGTTTGCTTGTTTTTCATTTCAGTTACATAGGAAAGGTTTCTAATAACCCAAGCTTTTAAAAACAAGGTGAGCTGCCTTAAGCTCACCAATAGCAGAAACACCCAAGAAGCCTAGGCTGATAAAAACAGTGCCATGAAAGGATTTCTATATTGTTACCAAACTAGGCTGTATTGATTTTAAGGTGGTCTCCCAAGTTTTGGTGTATCAAAAATCAGCCAGTGTCTTGTCGATGGGTTTCAGCCCCAGGCAAGTTCACTATGGATTCAGTGTGACCAAAAAAATTGACAGCAAAACATTCTTGGGGTGAAAGGGTTATACCCAACTTTATTTCCAGGTGGCAGGTCAGTCACTAAAATCCTGTTCTCAGAGCGAGTCTGCATACAGCAAGCCAGTCTCTGCCTCTGGGGGCCCTCTGTCTGCACAGCCGTCCCCCACAGCCGTCCTCTGGGCCTCTGTCCTCGGCACTGCCACCACTCCAGCCTCTGCTCTGCTCTCCTGCAGCCTTGTAGCCATACCACTGTGTCGTGCCCAGAGCATTGGACAGAGCTCTTTATATAGAGTCAACAGCCATGTATTGCCCACAGGTGTGCAGTGAGCTAATAAACCAGGGCCAGGTGAGAATCCTGGCCACAGGAGCTCTCATTTTATTCACAGCCAGAAAGTACATTTTTTTAAAAATGTAGAATTCCCAGAATCTAGTAGGTCCAGGTTGGAGTCCAAGAATCGGCATTTCTGACAAATCCATCCCATAGCCCAGGTGATTCTACCACATTCAAACGTAGGTCAGACTTTTTAAAACACTCTTAAAGGAAAGCAACCCACTTTTACTGAAAGCCCACTTTGTGTTAAGGGCTTTATATATTTTTTCATAATTAACCCTCAACATAGTTCAGTGTGAGCTATGGCATAATTATTAATAATTATGCTCAAGAACCAGGCTGCTAAGTTTCAAATCCCAGCTTCTCTATTTCCTAGACTTTTCTGTGTCTTAATTTCCTTTTCTACAAAAAGGGCTCATATAGTAACAACTTCATAGGGTTGTTATAAGGATTAAACTCTTCAATTCATACAAAGTGGTTAGAACAGTGCCTGGCAGACAGTTAGCCTCCACGTCACGATTACTCCGAGGTGGTACTCTAGTTCCCCATCTACACGTCAGGAAATTGAGATTCAAGGAAATGAAGTCAATTTGCCTCAGATCCCCCAATTAGTGATGACTTCAGTCTGTCTTCAAAAGTTATACATTATGCTGCTCTTCTCAACCCTGAGATGCTGTGATCCTACCAACCAAAGAGATCACTACTGATAGGATTGAGTGGGAAACTGATTCTAAAGATGGGGAATAGACAGTATCTCATATCCCACCACAAATGATTTTACAAACGAGGAAACTTTGGCTCAGAGAATGATGTGATATTGACAGGGTCTCAAATCAAGAAAGTGACCATAGTCTAAATCTGAACCCATGTTCCTTCTGCCACCTACCCTGTGGCTATAACCTAGAGTGAGTCAATAACGGCCTGGAATTCCTTTCAATCTAATAAACACAAATGTTTTAGAAACAAAGGTAGGAAACAAAGTGGATTCAGGGTGGAACTAGCTCTTGTATAAAAACACTGTTACCCACAAACATGGAAATGGCATGTTTCCTGAAAAATATTTATTTGCTATCACATAGCCATAGCCTAAGAGACTTAATTACTGACATCTCAAGAAACCAAAACACAGCAATGTAGGGAAAGAACTTGAGTCTCAAAAACAAGGCAAACAATAAACTGGCTTGGCTTTGGAAAAGGATTGGCTTGGAAACAGGTAACCTTGTGTTTGAAGCCTTGCCTCTGCCACTACTAACAGTTTACCTGGCCTTTCTGAAATTCTGTTTTCTCATTTACAAAAATGATCATGCCTACCTTGAAGAGTGGGAGGTTTCAAATGACATTTTAAGTAAAGCCTCCAGCCCAGTACTTGTTACTTGGAAAATGCTCAGTGATGGTAGCTGCTAATCTGGACCTCTAAAACTGTGATGATAAGGAATCAGTGCTCGTCTCCAGAGGGCAGGGAGCTCCTGTAACCAGTGGGCAGGAAAACGGGAGTCCAGAATGCTAGTGCAGAATGTAAAGAGAAAAGTTCACAATCTGCAGGCACTGCACCGAACCTTGGGATGGAGTTCTTCATAGGAAAGAACTTGGTGGACCTGAAATTACTGTGGTCCTCTGCCCAAGAAGGCATTTCTCTATAAAAATTCTTAGCATGACTGTCTTAATAACATGCAATCATTTCATATAATTGCTTGTGGGACAAACAACTTGTCCTACACATCTCTCTATCTCTAATGGTTCAGTGGCAATACTCAAGAAATCTTTTATAGAGTGAAAGAATAAAAGGATGAATAAATAAATTAATTAATGTAATTCAGCCTACTATAAAGGAGTCATATACAATCCTCACAGCAAATACACTCAAAGATTTCCTTTTTTTTTAACTGAAGCATAGTTGATATACAATATTATATTGGTTTCAGATATAAAGGCACAGCAATTTCAACAGTTATGTACCTTACTAAATGCTCACCCTAACTAGTGTAGTTACTGTCAACATGGAAAGATGTTGCAGAACTATTGACTATATTCTCTGTGCTGTATTTTCATCCCCATGACAAATTTATATTATAATTGAGATTCTGTGCCTCTTTATTCTCTTCACCTATTTCACCCACCCACTCCAGTCCTTCCCCCATGGTAACCATCAGTCACTTCTCAGTGTCTCTGAGTCTACTGCTGTTTTTGTTTTTCATTTTGTTTTGTTTTGTTTTGTTTTTAGATTCTACATGTAAGTGAAATCATATGGTATTCTTTCTCTGCCTGGCTTATTTCACTGAGCATAATACCCTCTAGCTCCATCCATGTTGTTTCAAATGGCAGGATTTCTTTGCTTTTATGGCTGAATAATATTCCATTGGGTATATGTACCACCTCCTCTTTATCCATTCATCTATTGATGGACATTTTGGTTGCTTCCAGATCTTGGCTATTATAAGTAATGCAGCATAAACACAGAGGTGCATATATCTTTTGGAATCAGAGACTTTTTTTTTCCTTTGAGTAAATTCCTTAAAGTGGAGTGACTGGGTCATATGGTATTTCTATTTTTAGTTTTTTGAGGAACCTCCATACTGCTTTCCACAGTGGCTGCACCAGTTTACATCCCCACCAACAGTGTAGCAGGGTTGGCTTTTCTCCACATCCTCATCAACAACTTGTTATTTCTCGTCTTTTGGATAGTGGCCATTCCAACTGGTGTGAGGTGATATCTCATTGTGGTTTTGATTTGCATTTCCACTCATGGATTTTCTAATCCAAGAGCCAGCAAACTTTTCTGTAAAGGGCCATAGAGTAAATATTTTAAACTTTGAGGGACCTGTCATGTATGCTCAACTTTGACATTGTAGCGAGAAAGCAGCTATAGACCATGCAAAAATGAGTCAACATGTCTGAGTGATTTATGGACACTGAAATTTGAATTTCACTTTCATTTGTCATAAAATGCTCTTTTTAGAATACTTTTCAACCATTTAAAAGTGTAAAGACTAGTCTTAGCTCATGGGCCACACAAACACAGGCCGTCTGTCCTAGAGTCTAGTTCAGGCCACAGCAGCTGTGAATGTTTCCATGCAAAGCTGCTTCCAATTATTTCCAGTAGGACTGACCTTAAACCCATTTCTCCAAAGCACCTACATTTTTTTTTTTGCATGGGACCAAACTCGACATACATACAAATGGAAACATTATTCAAGTTTTCAATCTCTAGTAGTTGACCCGATATGCCTGCATAGAGACATGAGGGCCTTTATTGTGAATGAAAGCAGAAGAATATACTCTGTTAAGAGATATGTTCCCTTAGATACAAACATTTCTTCTTCTAAGTGATCTCTTATTGGAAAAATCAATGGTTATTCCATGAATATAAGGGTAATCGAGTACCCCTCAGGATCTTCCCGAGGGAGCGTACATTTTTTTGTTGTTGTTCATTTTAAATTTATGCACAGAATCTAAGCGAATCAACTATATATGTTTCCAGAGTTCAGATAAGCACCCACCTTGTTATTTATATTGCATTTCTGTTATCTCTGGCGCTGTCTCCTGTAAAATGTCAACGCAGGAAAACACAGGAACAGGATATCTGTGAGATTTAAATCTCTGCTAACCTAGTCAGTTTATACATTGGCTGTAGAAAGCAAACTGAAAATCAAAACTATGAATAATGAGACAATCTTTTGCTATTTTAAAAATCGAACAAGCATAGTCCTGTGTGTTCGTTTTTACTTTAAAACAGCATTATTTATGGTTTGCCAGGGGGAAAGGCATAATCTTACAAGCTAATCTTAGTACCCAAAATTTAGAAGGAGAGGGAGGATTCTATTGAAATGGTTGTCTGGGGCCCTTCTTAACTTCACCACTGACTCACCTGAACTTTGGCAAGTTGGAACCTCCTGAGTCACAATTTCCTCATTGCTAACTTCTCATAGTTATTTTGGTCCAGATCTGGTGATTCAGAGAATACTCCAATGCCATTTCTTTATATAGACAGCAACACTGGATGAGAAATTAGAGCACCGGAGGTTGTGTTTTTGAGGCAAGCGTCAGGACTGATCCTTCCCGATCCCTACCACTAGATAAATCTTGAAGAGTCTGCCTTCAAGGTCCTTGCTTGCCGGCTGCTTATTCATTTCTTAATACTAATTCAAGTTGGTCATGAGTGTATAGACTAGTTATTAAACAGTAGAGAGGTACAGAAAAGAAATATTTATAATCTCCTTTGACACCCAATAAATCCCATCTCAAGAGATTATCAATATTTCTCTGTATAGTAGCTTATCTTCCATACCAGTCTCTGAACTCATCAAGGCAGAGTCCAACATATATATATCCATATATTGATTTTTTGTTTATTTCATTTTTTTAATTCAGATCATTTTTTATACGTTACTCTGCAACTTGTTTTATTTCATTTAAAAAAGTATCTTAGACATTCCTGTAGGTGAATATATAATTATATGTATGACATTCTGTTTTGATGCCTGCCACAAAGGAGATTTATTAAGATAAATATTTTCAATAATTCTCTAACTGGATGGATATTCAGATTTTTTTCCAGGGGCTTCCACTACAAACATCCATATGCACCTTTCCGTAAGCACTTGTGCAGGGATTTCTCTAGGTCATAGTTCCAGAAGAGGAGTTGGTGTCAAATAACCTTCCTGAAGTGTTAAGTGAGCTCACTCCAGGTATGAGTGAATGCTGATGTTATCAAGCTCTTTAATGTTTTCCGCTCTAAGTGAAAAACTCTATTTATTACTTGATTATACATATTCTTGTCTACTAGGAAGGTTGATTAGATTCTCAAATATTTGTTAGACATTTGACTTTATTAATCTTTCTCTATTAGGTTTTATTGTCATTTTGTTAATCAATGTGTAGCAATACTATAAATGTTTTTATAACCCTTTATTTGTCATTAGACTGGAAAATATTTTCCCTGAATTTATCTTTTGACTTTTTTGTGATATAATTCTACATATAGAAAAATAGAGTTGTTTCCTCTAGTCATCCATCTGTTTATTTCTTTAAGGGCTCTTTAGAGGAAAAACTTTAAAAATTCATTTACTTAATAAATACCTTAAGAAAGCAAATGTTTTTAATAAGGAGAGCAATTTTAGGGCTGGTTAATTACTACATATAATGGCAACTGACATTTTCATATAATAGTTTACCAGTGCCACTGCAGAAAACAATGGATTTGCCTAATGTGTTGCTTGGTCACTGTCAGAAACAGAAGCAGAGGCTGAATAGATCCCCATAGTCTCATATATTGTGTGTTTTATGACAGTTATTATTCTCTGTGTATAAGAAGAGTTATAGTAGTTATATCCCTTTTGACTTCAACTTTCTTTACATAATTTAGAAAGTCATGATTATGTTAATACAGGTAAAGTTTTCTAATTCTATTTGCTAAATTACTGCTGAATTCAATACGCATTTGACGGTGAAGCCTTCTTTACCAGCAACATAAGATGTGTAATTTCATAAAATAGAAAGTCACCACCTGAATTCCAGATCTTCCAGAATTTCTTCCTCTGTTCCTGAGGTTTTCATAAGCCAGAAGTTAAGGTCCAAAAAGAACATCAGACATTGCCTGGCAACCTTTTTTCTCTAATTTTCTCTCTTCCTTCAATTTTGGAACATTGGCAGAACTAGTCTAATTCCTCCTTTTACTAAACTGAACCACAGAAAACACTGTGTGTGATTGTGTCTTTACATATTTTTATTACTTTTTTTAATGGAGATAGCTCCATTGTAATGGTAAACTAAACTAGAAATTACCATCCTACTAAGTAAATAAGCTGTTTACATATGATGTTCCACAAGGAATCTAATTGAAGTATTTTTCGACAGTCCATTGTTTTGTACTTTTAGTGGTTCTATGGCTCTAGGCAATCATGAAGTGCTACCTGTCTCAGTTTCTTCATTTGTAGAAAAGAAAGTATATGCAAAGTGTAATTGTTGGGACCAAATGGGGTCAACACAACAATGTATGCAAAAGCACTTTGTAAATGTTTTAAAAAATTGTTAATACAAATACGCTTTGCCAGATACATATGACAAGCTTTGGCACAGAGATGGTAAAGGAAAGAAATTTAAATTTTTTTTTAAATCAAAGGAGACTAATCAAATTCACAGTAGCTTCAGTGGTAGGCAGCCTAGAAAATTAGTCACACAGCTACTATTTGATGACACTATTAGTGAAGAAGAATTCAGACAGGGGGATACAAAAATTCAAAGACAATTTGCATTAGGTCTGTCTATTTTTTACTCCAGCAGATATGCACTGAGCATTTCAGGAAATATACAGTCTGTATCCTTGGACTTCTGATTAAGAGACATTTTAATTCATTTTATAAATCCTTCCCACCAGTAGTTATTTTATTTTTATTTCATTTTACTACTGTCTCAAATTTATTATCATACCAAATGTACCTTTATCAAATTCTTCCTGAAAAATTCCATGATTTCTATCTCAGCTTCCACTGCATGTTTTTACAGTTAAGTCTGTGTCTATGTCAGCACTTCTATTATACATTTTGCTTTTTAGGAGTTTAAAACTCATCCATAAAAATTAACTAAGGCTGAAACTTGGCAGACAGCTTAGAAGCACATTTTGTTTTTACCAACCTTCAAGAAAGCCCATATGGCTGTTTCTCAATTCCTGTGTATCAGGCTTACATAAAATAAATCCTGGCCAACATGAAACACTTATTTGGGCTAATTCACTCCAAAACAGTTTTTTCTAATGCAATTATCCCTTAAGTGACTGTCATCTCTCCTCCAAGTCCCTTGGCCCCCTTCCTGAGCAGATGCCCTGTCACCCTGGCAGCTGGCCTGGCTGAACACCTAGATCCCAACACTTGTAACCATAAGATGCATAGCCAATGTTTCATGTTGTCACAGGACTGGAAAGTTTTCTGGGGCTGCCAGGTGAACGGTCACATCAGAAATTTCTCTGGCTCAGCTCTGCTTCCCTTCTGCCCCACCCAAAGATATGTCCCTTTTAGTACTGTGCCCACATCCATTAGCCCCCGAAAGCAGTGGATGAAAAACTCCTCACCTCTGCAGGTAGAGCTGCCTCTACTCTAACAATTCAGGCCATTGCTCTGAACTCTTGGAAGAGAATTCTCCACAGGTTTTTCCTGTTCCTGCACGTCTTGCGAATGAGGCCCTGACTGCTCTTTGTCCGGACCACTTTTTCAAAGATGTTTGTATAGTGAATAGCCTTGGAAGACAGAAATAGGTACTTCTTTGTGGAGAAAAGGCAGGCATGTCTCCTACCCAGTATTAAGAGGGACAATGTCTCTCTCCAAAACAAAGTGGCAGATACGCTTACCAACCATATAGACTCAGGCCGCTAAACCAAACAGGAGCATTCCGCTTCTGCATATGCCCTGCATATCGGACCCTCTTCCCACTCACCCTGTGGGAACTGGAGCTTGAGGGAACTTGCCTGTAAATGCTGCCCCTCTGGTAAGTGTTATTATTATGAGTAATGAGCTGTCTCTGCCCCACGGGTCTCATCTCCTCTAATAGTGTTCAAGAGACTGTGGCAGACTAGCCTGCTTGCAAGTAGGGTGGTACTCAGAACATACAGGCTGCCTCTTCTATGGGCGTGTGAGCTCCTTGCAAGCTGAGACCAGGTTCACTATTCATCACTGTGTTCCCAGCACTTAGACCAGTGCCTGGCAAACAGATGGTGCGCAATACATATGTTTTGAGTCAGTGTCAGGTAGAGACCTAAATTTTAAAAAGGGGGGCAACAATTCCTGGGTGCTCCCTTGTGACAAAAGTTTCCATGAAAAAAGTGAGATTTAAGGTGAACCCTGATTGCTCCCAGCAAACAGTCTCCCCTCTACTCTGGCTGTGAGAATTTGAAAATACGATTCAGAGCAAAAGCCTCTCCAAAAGCACTTTTGCCTTTTAGCTTTCTAGAAGAAACATGCCTTCCATATTTACTTCTTTGCTTCCGGAGGTTCACAGAACGTCACCTCAGAGATTGTTTCCTCTAAGTCAGAACGTGTGTGGGTTTGTTTCTCTTCAACCTCGGCTTCCTAACCATTTCTGCTCTCCCCCGCAAATGGCAGAATGGGTGACAAGGCACATGGTCATTTACACCTCACCTTAAAAGCTGTCTGCCAAGGGGCAAGCAGGTTGTACTACTTTAAAATGCTGAAATTAATTTCTTTCTGAATCTTTTCTGTCCCCCAAATTTAAAAAACCTGATGGTTCTTTGGTCTGACTTCATGACAATGCGTAATTGACTGCACTATTGTCAGAGAAAGGCTTTAAACTCCTATGAAGGCTTTAGGAAGTTTGAGGCAAATATGGAGACCCTTTTAAAACTGAAAGAGCCCGTGTTCTGATGTTCGAGAGCAGCCGTCACGTTAGGCAGAGGCAGGAGAGAACGGCAAGGTCAGTGGTTTCTGTCCCACAAACGGGAGGGACAGAAAATGAGGGCCCAGCTTGGCCTTGAGCAGAGGCTCTGGTGTGGGGCAGCAGAAGAGCCTACCAGGGAAGATAGATATTTTCTGTCTCACATGTAAAACCTTGCTGGACGCATGTCGTTAGTGGGTAAGAAAGCCCCTAAGGGTTCATGGCACAGAAAGAATAGAATTCATCAGTATCCCTCAGTCCTATAGAGCCGATCATCTTACTTTCCCCTGAAAGCTGTTTCAAAAGCTTCCCACTTTTCCCATTGCCTTGAAAGTCGCAGATGGGAAACCTTAAACATTCACACCTTACTTCCAACACACAAATGGCCGACAAGTCTGTGAATACCCTCGTGAGATGAAAATAAAATGTCTTTAAAAGTCGGCCCCCGCCCCAGTCCGCGGTCGCGCTTACTGATCAGCCAACTGTTTTGAATCTTTACCGATTCCAGCTTCGAAGAGCAAATACCTAATGAATTTGTTTCGAAATAAAACAAAAAAAGTTTGACGTGGATCGAACGTTCACAACAGAGAAGGATTCATGGGCTCGGCCTGCAGGAAGCTCACGGCCAGGCAGGTGGCCGGCAGGATTCCATGGGCAGCGCCAGCGCACCTCAGCTGGGCCCTGTTTGCGCAGCCCCTGGCCTCCTCTCCAGCGCACGTGCCAGTCCGTGCAAGCAAGCCAGACGCCGCGGTGGTTTCCTGATGAGGCCACGCAGGGAGAGAATGAACCAAGTAAACTTCTCTTGTGGCCAAAGCAAGGCTAAGTTATGATCTGAGACCTCCAGAGGCAAGAGGCTTATGGACTCACCAGCTGCCGTTTCGCTGCTCTTCACACGCAGCCTCGTGGTATGGCCATGCACAAAATACTCTTAAAAGTGAGGCCGGGAGTTCCCCTAAAAAAAGCTTTTCATTCTGGGCAGGGAAGCAATCTCTGGGTGTGAAGTCACATTTGAGGTTTACAAGCTATTGCTGACATCAATAAAAGGCTGCATTTGTTATCTCCTCTCAGTGTCCTGTAGGCATACTGGCATTCATTAAATGCTTCCTAAAAATAACATTTGGCAAACTTTCACGTTGTGTTCATAAAGGCGTACGTGCTTCATTGAGAGGGTCATTTTAGGAAGCTGCTGTAAACACGTAAGCACAAGCATTCACTGAACCAAGTTATTTCATTTTGATTAATAAGCAGAATTCTTCTCTGCCCTAAAGCACAGCTTATGCTCCCAAGGACTGCTTCTGGAGCTTCCCGGTGCCTCTATGTGACGCCACAGCTCTTTCAAAATGAGCCAAAGTTACAGGTCAGTGTACCAGCTTTTTTCCTCAGATAATGCTTGAAACATAAAGGGTAGGACACTTAAGAATTTGTCAGCAGGATGTTTCACTAATTAATTTGTCAATTAGATGTGCTTGCCTGCTTTCCCATCTGCGTGTCACGAGAGTCCAAAGCTGTCTTTTCCAGCTACAGCTAGAGAACAAGAACTGACCAAACCTGCTATTTATTTGTGTCAGGCTAAAAAGTAACCTAATGACCATCTTGTTTAACTAGTATGAGTAAGTGCTAAAGAACGTTGATCATTATAACCCTGGGGGTCCACAAGAAAAGACATGAGTGGAGTGGAAGGATTATCTCATTGCTGAGCCCCCTTTCCAGCCCTATGCCCACCCAGACAGCAGAAGTAGGAATAAACAGAGTGAGAGTTGGGGGAAAAAAAGAGTGAAAGTAGGGTGACTAGTTGAAAAAATGTTTGCAAAATACTTGCATTCGCTGACTTCCCCACTCCTTCATGTGCAGCAGGTCATTTGCACCCAAACTAAAGCAGAAAATTGTACTGTGAAGAAGGGGCTGGCAAAACTGAAAAGACACATTGGCATAATCGTGGTGTATAAATGACATCACCTGGGTAGCAGAAGGATCATTTGCCCATTAGACCCTAAATTGTTATATCTTTCTTTTCCCAATGAAAATGAGATACAGAAATTCTTTTAGACATTAACAAGAAGCTATCTGGAACATTATTAATATTTCTTAGACCAATCATGCTTTATCAACAACCCAAACCCATGTTTTCAGAGTATGCTAACATTATGTGCAAATACATTAATATGCAATCTGGTAAGAGGCGGGTATGTGTGTGTATATGCTAAAGGTGAGCAAATAAATTTACCCTAGATTCTGTTTAAAAAGAAAAGAAAATTATGCCATGAAGAAATTGAGCTATCTGCCTTAAAGGAATTAGGGCTTCCAAGTAGGGGACTGGGGCCACATAGTGGGTCCTCATTGTGTAGGGGAGTCTTATGGGACTGGAGATGGAGACTTCTGCCCTCGTGTCCTGAGCCTACACAAGCTGGAATGAGATCTTGCAGTCAACAAGCCGTCTTGCTACACAGCACTTAGCCCCCCCTCTCATTCAGGACACAGCCTGGTAAAGTCAGCACTTAAGCAGGATGAGTCAACCTCATTCTTCATTCACAAATATGAATAGTAAACCAAGATCATCAGATATGTGAGGAAGACTAGCAACACCAAAGAAAAGGATCAGGCTGAACAAACAGAACTGACCCCAGAAGAAAGAGAAATCATTCAGATTCAGTCAAGGGAATTTTTAATTAATGTCATCAAAGAAACTAAGGAAGATTTTGGTAACACATAAAGAAAAGATTTGAAAAGAAAAAAGAGAAAGAAGGAGCTCTTGGGAAAGAATAACCTGACAGTCAAAATAAATTTTCATTTAAAAGAAGAAAAAGTGAAAGTAATGTACAAGAAAAAAAAGTATAATTACTAAAAATATGAAAAATGACAAAATATAGAGAATCAATTGAGGATTTCCTCCAATTTCCTCTTAATAAGAGTTCCAGAAACAGATAAAAAGTAAAATTGAGAGAAGGAAGTAGTAAAAGAAATACTAGAATAAAATTTGCTAAGAAGTGAAAACAGAAGTTTCAAATGAAAATGTTTCACTGGTAGCAAAGGGGGATAAATTGACTCACATCCACACCTAGGCACACACAAAACTTCAGAAAAATGAGACAAAGAAGATTAATTAAAAGCCACAGGAACAAAAAGTTACCTACTAGGAAGCAAAAAAAAAAATAGTATCACATTTCCCATCAGCCACTCTGAATGTTGAAAACTAATGAAACAATGCCTTCATAGATAAAACAGGGCATCATTTTCAAGTTAGAATATGGTACCTAGTCAAATTGTCAATCAAAATGTGAAGAAGTTATAAAGACACTTTGCGCACACAGGTAATCAGGAAGTGTATTCCCTTTCTGTAAAAGAAAAAATTATCTGATGCACTATAGTTAAATTAAAAATGAAACCCCCAAAAAAGTCATTAAAATACAGGAAAGCCCAGAATGATACCTCTGCAAACAAGCCTGGGACACACACTCGTGCACCTAACAAAGAGTATAATTAAGAAACTGAATTATCTTAGGCATACAGGGGTTTTTTTTAAGGCACAAGTTCTCTCTGGAAAAAATACAATTTTTAATATAATTTGTTTCTACATAAATTGAGGCTCAGGTAAGGTTAGCTGCAACAGACTGAACACAGAAGCAGAGATGAGACTCCTCCAGTCTTGCATTAATCCCGACATTTAAAAATTCTACAGAAACACAGGAAAATACCACTCCTCTCACTACCATAGAAAAGCTTTTTTAATATTTTTCATTAAATAGCATTTTTAAATACCAACACATAATGGGTTTATTATTGTTGTTTTTGAATGAATTAATAAATGTTATCATTTTCTCAGTTTAAATTTCTAATATAAATATTTATAGATTAGCAAAAGCTCTTTGGGGTCTTCAATAACTTCTGAGAGCCTAAAAGGGTCCTGAGACCAAAAGGTTTTCTCTGAGGGGTAAGATGAGGTGGGGAAAGGAAAAACTCCCCTTCCCCATGTTTACATATCTAGATCACCTTACCTATTTGCGTGTCCATACATTCCTTTTCTTTTCTTTGATATATAATTGACATACAATATTATATGAGTTTCTGGTGTAAAACAATGATTTGATATATGTATATATTGTGAAATGGTCACAATAAATCTAGTTACTTTTTAATAGCAATTGTTAAATATACACAGAGAAGACAGTGGCGCTTAGATAGAAGAGGCCCTAAAATAATAGCTACATAAGAATGATGACAAATAAGCAGTCTCCTTATAGACTCTTGGTATCCTTCTGTGCAGAGGAGAAGACTTGGCTAGACGACTCTGTGGGTTCCTTAAGAACTCCAGGATACAGTGTTCCTTAAATTTTTTTAATAAGATGTTTATTCTTATTTGTCTTCCCTTTTCAAAAGATCATAGACAAATGGCAAGAGTGACAACAGGCATACTGAGAAATTATATAACCAAAGACTGATTCATTAGATGTGTCTACTCTATTCCCAAAGACATAAAAGAATTACACAGAAAGCTTGCTTTCCAGCTAATATTTGATATGAAGACATCATAGAACTGAACATGATTCCTTAGAGGCTGGGAATTACAACAGTAATAAGCTGCTTTTACTGAAAACCTACCAAGCACTAGACATTGTGCTAAGCACTTTATATTCACAGTTCATCAGTCCTCACAGCCACTCTAGATTAGATAAGAAATGTCATGCTCCAATTTATATATAAAACTTGCCCAAGGTTTCATACCTTCTTTGTGGCAAAGCCAGAATGCAAACCTGGATCTACTTAATTCCATAGCCCATGTCTTAACCACTTTGTTAAACATGAAGACTTATAGATGACACCCTACAAATATGAGCAAGAATTGTGAATCTCCAATTGTTTATCATCTATCATTTAGAATGGACACTTTACTCTGAACCCAATATACACAACGTATGCCATCTTAAGGAACATTTATCGAGTATCTTTTATAGTCACGACACTATAGTAGAATAGGCTAAGGAAGGCTATAAAGAGAGACAAGTAAGTCAGCTGATCTCAATGGGGTTTGTAATCTAGTGACAGAGAAAGTCATCCTAACACGAGATGAAGTAAATAAATGCAGAAAGAGGCATGCATCCTCAAACTGCAGAGGGAAGCTTCATAGTAGATGTTTAAGTGGGATCTCAAAGTGTGAATGGGATTTCTTAATTGAAGAATCAAGGACAGGGACACAGGCTGAGAGCAGAGCATTATTAAAGGCACAGATGAAAGAGGCACAGCAAGGGTCCAAGGGACACAAACTGTCCAATAGGGCTGGGTGTATAGACACTGTACAGACAAATGCAGCTAGAAAGATATTTTGGGGCCAGACTCCAGGAGAATCTCTATACCTTCATAAAGAAATTGGCAATTTCTCCTGGAGAAAAAAATGAGTTTACAGAAAGGGAAATGAATTGATGATATCAGAGACATGCAGAGAGAAGCCTTTCCTGTGCTGTGATAGCCAGCATGGGAAATGATGACAGGCTGAACTGGGCGATGACTGATGAAAAATAAGGAGGAGAATAACAAGACAGCTAGTGTGATGTGGTGATAAGAAGACAGCTCCTTAGATGCCTAGAAACTAAAATGAGAAATGCAGGAGAAGAAACAATGTAACAGATGTCGTTTGAGACATAATAATTTTGAAGTGCCTAAAGGAAAATCCATTCAAAGGTATCTAGTAACTGTTGGGAACTACAGTCTGGTTATTGAAAGAAAGGTCTATGTGAGAGGCATTATGTTAAGGATCAGCAGAATCAGAGCAGCCTCCCCTAGGTGGAATTTGAGGAAGAAGAGAGAGGGTAGGATTCTAGTGAACACTGATTTTGAAGGGGAAGACTAAGAAAGAGATGCTAGTTAAGGAAACAGGGCAGGAGACATCAGGAAACTAGTATTTTAATAGAATACTACATAGAAGGGAGGAGTATTTTCAAGAAGTAGTGAGTGATCAGTGCTGTATGCTCAGGGCGAAGAAACATGGACCCGAGATGTCCCCATAAGCTTTATGCGATGTGTCGCCCTTGCTTTCATTCACAGACACCACACGCTTCTCCCTGTTGCCTGTAGGTATTCTCAGAAGAGAGGTAGAGTTTCACTGTTCAATAAACATGTGTTTGCGTGGTGACAATGATGACATCAACTGCCTGCATAGGAAGCATTACGTCCAGGATCTGCTTCAATTTAGATCTTAGGAGTTTAGGAAGAGATTCATTTTTTTTCCCCCAGTTGGGCCTTTGTTCTGATACAATTCACCATCAGGTGTCTATTATAAGCAATTTGCAATTTCTCACCTGATCTTAGCATATGTTAAAGCCAGAACTAGATTCTTTGTGCTTCTTACTTAAAAAATAAATATTCCTTCTTATAGTAAAAGAGCTATATAACATTGTTGGCTTTGCTCTCAATTCAGTCATTCATTCTCCAACAAGCATGTATCGCGCACTTGAATATGCAGACGGCTGGGTGTGCGGTCGTAAGCTAAACAAAGCCCCTACCCACATGGAACTCACATTCTAGTGGCAGAGACAAAGAAGGAATGAATGAATGGATACTGGTGTGCAATCTCAGACTCTACTATCTAGAGGCTCTAGTGCTCTAGTGAAAACAGTAAAGCAGTGTGGTCTGTAAGGCAAGACCTCTCTCTCTGAGAAGACATTTGAGCTGAGACGGGAATGAAGAGAGCAAACGATCCAGACTGGGATTTGGGAAAGGAGCATTCCTGGCAGAGAGATCAGCAAATGCAAAGTCCTTGAAGCTTAGCACGGGATATTGGCACATTCAAAGAATAGCAAGTCCATTTCCTTTGGCTACATCCCCAGAAGTGGAATTGCTGCATTCATACGGTAGCTCTGAGTTAAATTTTTTTCAGGAGCCTCCATACTGTTTTCCATAGTAGCTGCACCAATTGACATTCCCACCAGCAGTGTAGGACGGTTCCCTTTTCTCCACATCCTCAACATATCTGAGGTGACAGCTCACTGTAATTTCGATTTGCATTTCCCTGATGATTAGTGATGTGGAGCATCTTTTCATGGACCTGTTGGCCATGTATGTCTTCTTTGGGAAAATGTCTATTGATATTCTTTGGCCATTTTTTAATCGGGGTGTTGGGTGTTTTTTGCTGCTGAGTTGTATGAGCTCCTTATATATTTTTAATACTAACCCCTTATCAGATACATGTTTTCCAAATAGTTTCTCCCATCCCACAGGTGACTATAGTTAACAATATTATATAGTATACTTGTAATATGCTAAGAGAGCAGATCTTAAGTGTTCTAACACACACACAAGGTAACTCTGTGCGGTAATGGACGTGTTAATTAATTTGATTGTGGCAATCATTTCACCATGTACACATATATTAAATCATCATATTGTACAGATTATAAAAACCCTATTAAAAAACCTAAATAGATGCAGCTTTTATTTGACAATCTCACCTCACCAAAGCTGGTGGGGGGTGGGGGTGAAGGCAGGGACAGCACCGTCTTGCACAGCCTCAAAGAGAAGGTGAGAAGACCTGAAGGACTCAACCCATTAGGTGGCAAAGCGCCCTGTTGGTACCACTTCCTCCAGCTTGGCCTCCTTGTACTTTGTTAGCTCTCCTTTCACTAACATGTCAAATTTCTCAGATTTTCTTCCCCAATACCGATTCTCAGAAAAGGGGCCTTTCTGATCTAATTCATTTATCTAATAAAATAAGAAGACGACTCTGTTGCACATACTATATATTTGTGGTTGTCCAAGAGAACAGCTAACCATTGACCACTCAGGAGCTCCTCCATGGTTCCATTTGCTAAACAGTTAACAGGTAGGAATAAATAATTTAGCACAGGTGGCTAAGGCACAGTTTGCTGGAGAGAGACAAACCCAGAAGATGTTCTAATCCTGAACTAAAACAATGTGTGATTTACACTTGTTAGGGGTCGATAACTTGCTCTACGTTGCGTAGGACTGGAGGGAAAATTATTAACCATTAAAAAACAAAATAGCCCAGAAGTAAAATCTTAAGCATGGTCACTAGGGATTAAAATTCATATTCCTTGGTTTTCCCATTATCATCCAAAGAGAAAAACATAAATTCACTCTTCAAATGTCAAAAACAAATAACATTTTTCATGGAGGTGTCAGGTATGAAGCTTGGTTGGACAACTGACTTATTTAGGTGGGGGAAGGCAGCATGTAATACCCAGCTCCATGCCCTCACAGAAGATGATCTGTCTATTCCACATAGATACTATCTATCCATCCGTTTCAGACTCAAGGAATAGACTTATAGCCAGATCTGAAAATATAAATTAATGTCATGAAGAGCTATTTGTGATATAATTAAAATGTGTCTTTTTCCAGTGGAAAACATACATAAATAAAAAATGAATACTAAAAATACCAAATATACTAAATACAAAAAAACCTAATATTTTAATATAATCAAATAATAGTTAAATACTAAAATATTAAAAATATAATTAAATGATTTAGATAGACAGATTCCACAAAGGACCTACAAAGGAAGTGGTATTTGTTCTTCCTGGAAGCAGAATTTCACCTGTTACTAAACATAACATTCAATTCAACTCTTGGCCCTTTTTTATGCAAGGGTTTGCTCCCTGTTAAAGAATGAACAAGAGTAGACACCCACAGATGCTATCTGAGGCCCTGATAAAGTGCAGTTTGGCAAAACATCCCATGAACTACACAAGGAAAGGAAAAACAGGTACAACAAATTCTATTGTTTTATATAGCCATCTGTTAGCATCTCCTGCCACATAATATGAGACTATCGATTCCTATAAGTTCCCAGAGAGTGGGATCAGACAGACCTTATATTTGCTCTCGCTTCTTTCAGGAATGAAATGGGCATTTGACACATTTGTCATTCCACATCCCATCAGCAGGAGTAAATGAACCAGTTAGATATGTCCATACAATGCAACTGTTAGCTATAATCAGAGTGAATTCGTGTGCTTTTATGTTAGGTTCACTATTATGACCCACTTTGCTCCCCTAGGACAAAACTGATTCTTTGCAACTTTAAAAGAAGGAAAGCCCTTCAGATTAAAGTTTAAGAAAGGAGGGTCATTTTACTAAGATTCTTCCTCCAAGATCAAAGTCTCTGGAAATCTGATAGGTATTCTTTGCCCCAAATGCTGTCTCACTAGAACAAATCTTAAAGTATCCAATGTTTGGGATAGTTTAAGCTCTGTGGAGCTTTGGATTTGCATTTCATGAGGAGTGGGGTCATCTATAAGAGAAAGCCAACACACCTCAGGCGTGCTTTACAAACCAGAGCTTTGGGAAAACAGGAGCAAGGAGTGTTGTCAGAGACTTATTTTTCAGCCAGGTAAACCTGGAGTGTCTGATTCTCAGCGAAAACAGTACATAGTACATGGGAACTTTATAATTACTCAGCTCTAATTTACAGAGGAGTAGAAATATGTTTCATGACCTCTAAAAGTAAATTTCTCAACATTAAAAAATAAGCAACTGGAAAATAAACCATTAAAAAAGATTTCTTAGTGAAGTCCTTTGTCTGCAATTTCTTATGTCTTATTGAAATAAAACTAAGGAAGAATATAGGAAGGTAACAAATTCTGTATTTTGAACATACTAAAATCTATCAAGGCCAAACACATAAATAGATAAATTATATTTTTTAAGAGTCAGAAGTGTCCAATTTTCTCTTTGTTAAAATGATCAGCAATTAAATAAGCAGTATTTCAAAGAATGAACTCACTATTAATGGCAATCCCTAAAAAACGGAAGCCCTGCCATGGTTATTTATTTCATAATTAATGTCTTACTGCTGTTTAAGTATTTTTCATGTACTTTTTAACGTAAATTTTTAATGCACTAGGATATCTAACTGCTCCAGTTTGCAGAGAAAGCCGTCCCATGTCCCAGGAAACCCCTCAGGCCTGGGCAAACGGGGATGGTTTTCTGACTACAGCTAAAATTCCAGAAGCTCTATATGATCTCAATAACAACTTTTATAACTCTCCATGAGAAAACTAGGTTAAACAAATATTTGGGGCCTGCATCCTCCTCATGACAAATATATAGGCAATATCTGTGATTGGATAGCAGAAGTAATTTAGGTTGACAGGAGTTTAAGGTAAACTTGGAAAGTAAAAAGATAGATACTGCAGGCTAAGGAAAACAAATGAATTTCCACATAACATTCTTTCCATCAGTATTCATGAACTATGCTTTAAACTGAGAAAACGTTAGTCCTAAATTCTTTAGCATAGGAATCACTAGTCTTAATAATATGGAAAGAGCAAGGAAAGCATGGAAATTTCCATAGGAATATTAAATTTTCCTCAATCATATTGATTTATTGAAATGCTTAACAATGGACTTCTAAAATATATTCTTACCACAGGCAATTCCCTGAAGGGAATTACTTAAGAGATCAAGGTTATCCATTTTAAGTGAATTTAACAATAATAAACTGTTTAGTAGTTTTATGGTCAACAGAGACAATAATTTCCAGAGAATTTTTGGACCCCCAGCTAAGGAGCATAGCCAATTTTTTGAGAAGTCTAAATAATGTGCAATTCCTTCAGTACCTGATGCCAGTGAATCTATTATTTCTCAGTTTAAAGCCTTTGTTGTATCTGCTTTTCATTTAAACTCAGGAGAAAACATTTTGTTTCTGGAATTGTTTCTTGGAAAAAGGAGTAAGTCATTCAGTACACTACCAAAACTGAAGGCTTTATTTCCTTCCCTTGCTGCAGCACCATATATTGCTGCCTGAAAATATCCCACACATGTGGCCCTGCCATTTGGCAATAAAAACATCTGATTCAACAGTGACGAAAGATCGATGTTTGAAAGAAAGCAATCTAAGATAATTTCACTGCTAACACTTAAAGAAGATCCAAATAAACTTGACAACACAGCCAGTATAGGAAATTCATGAACAGAGAGAGTATCAGTACCACAAGACGCATTGTGTCCAAGTACTTTTCAAAATGAGAAACTTATGCCAATGAAAGTAATGAACCCTTTCTTATATAGAACCAAAGGGAAATCAGGGGTTGATGTGAAGGACACTGGCTCAAATACTAATCTGTTTTCGATTATTAATGTGTTGCTCATTCTAAGACAAACGGACATGGCAACATTCAGAAAGGAAGAGAAAAACCTTCCAAACTAGAATTGTTTTTCCTGGATAAATAATCTAACAGATTATTCCTTAGGTGGTTTATAACTTTTTCTGATCCTTCTGGAGTTTTTTTTTTTTCAAATACCTGCTGAATGCATTTCCATGTGACTCTCTCATATGCCCAGAAAGCAGAATGGACCTGGGAGTAAACACTGCATTTCAGCTTTCCTTGGGTTCCAAGGGGAAGAGACATGATTCCATTTATCTCCTATATGTAAATAAAGTCTGCACCAAAGCCTAACAAGTGTGGGAAAATATATGTTTGAAATATAGTCTACTGAACTCTAAGTAATTCCAATAATAGTACTAATATCTTATGTTATAGTTGTACAAAGCACTCATATATATACATATACATATATATATAATTTTATTTGAACGTCACAGAATCCTTTTAAGTAAGTGGAGTAATACCATCATCCTTCATTTATAAATGAGGAAATTGAGGCTCACAGATCCCACACCAGGGACACTTTTTAACACCTAATTCAACATGCATGCCACTACACTATGCCACCTCTTTAATTAAATTAGCGTACATTTTCTAAGGGTTTCCTATGCCCTAGGTGCTCTGTCAGGGAGCTATGAGGACAGTGATGAACAAGAAAACCTCAGACTCTTTCCTCAATAGAGTTTTAATAAAAATTATCATTTAATTATTTACACAAAATAAGTCATATGGCAATTAAGTCCTTTGAATGAATACAAAATTTACTAGGCAAGCTGGAAAGCAGAACACCAGAAAATCATTAAGGTTCGAGGGGTTTCTTTACAGTTTGAAATGTATTTACCAGCCTCCATTAAGAACACAGGCCTATATAAAGTGACATGTTTTTACATAGACATAATTCAATGTCATTAAAAGAAGTCCGTCTCAGGATGTCAGTATCAATGTCATGTAGAACTATCAAACCTGTGTACGACTCTTCTTTTCAGAGCATACTGGCATGACTTCAAGAAGTCTTACATCCAGAAATTGGCTCAACTAAGTGTTCTCCAAACTTCTTTCACCATGGAAACCTTCATTCAATGTAACACCTGTTAACTTTAAAAAATGCTAGTTAGGAAGGTAGGTTTTAGAATTAGAATAACAAGGTCTGAACCCCAGCTCTAGCAGTGTATTCATTAAGGTAACAGACTGCATTTGCAACATATTAATCTCAAATTTTCAGTGGCTTGACACAATATAATTTATCTCTCCTTAATGGAAAGTCATTCAGAGATTAGAGAAACTGGGGAAAAGAAGGTAGCTCTACTCCACATAGACATTCAGGAATCAAACAGGCAGAAGTTCAGCTGATTTAACAGGTGACTCCCAGGGTTGCCAAATGGGAAAAGGAGTGAAGAAAAATTAATGTTTTCTATAGGTCCAGTTATCTACCTATAGTCCATTATTCAAAGCTGTATTTCCTGCAAAACTTAACTCAAGGGAATTTGGAAAACATAGACCAGTGGTGCACAGAATGAAAGGGAAACTGATTTTCTCAACACATCACTTTTAAGCTGTGCTATTATGTTAGATGCCACTAGGAAATATATAGGACATCCTGACTTAGCAATGTTAAAATATTAGGGAGAGGAGGCTAGATTATTGGAAAATTAAATAAAACAATGTCCTAAAAAATAGATCATGCTGCAGAATCACTGTGGGACTCTAAGTTATTAGTCAAGTAAAAACATAGCCACATCCCAACCAAAACCATACCCAACCTACATAAAAACAAATCTTGGTTTGGAAATAAAGAGCAGATATTGAGGCATTCTTCCAACTGTCCAAGTCATGGCAGACCAGCCCTGAGTACCGCCACTCCCTTTCCAATCTTTCCTGTGACCACGGCTCCCTGTTGAACCACCAAGACTCAGGAAGAGGAAAGGAAACCAGCAGACTGCAGCAGACAATAGTTGCCCTCCTTGTAATGTTTGCTGCAGGAACGCTCCCTGACCTTGATATGGATCGTTTAAAGTCCTAAGTAGAATGGTGCTGAGCACCTTAGCTTGTGTTAACCTTAAAAGTAAAAACTGTCAGTTATTTTAATAGCAAAATGCATTTACTTGGGAATAACAGAGACTTGCAATTAAGAACAAGCAAGCTACAGCAAAACCATAGGGAAGTCTGGAGAATGAAGGGGAGGAATGCTCTTTCATTGAGGAAAGGGGTAAGTTGGAAGGGCTCTTACAAACAAAAAGTCCATTGGAGTAAACTGGGAATTTGAAGTACGGTGGTTTTCATCCGTTGAGTTGTGACAGTTTCTCCTTGGCTGGGCTGTTGCCAGGGGAAGAGAAACCTTTCTCTTTCCTGCTGGGGTAGTAAAGTAGTATCCATTTTCAAAGATACATCTCCTGCGAGTTCTGCAATTGAGGACGATTGGTAGTGTGTGAGAGAGCTCCCCCTTCTGGCTTCCCAACCCCATTTTAGTGAGGTTTTCCTTTATTAATTTTCACAATTATGCAATGGGGATTGTGTTTATACTTCGAGGCAGAACAATATAATAGCCCACAGAAGTTGCCTCTAAAGTCAAATTACCTGAATTTGAATTGCAGATCCTCCAAATCACATAACTTCCCTAGGACTCTGCCATCCTCACGCATGGAAAGGGGATACTGATGGTACTCATCTCTAGATGTGAAATGCGATAATCTGTGTGAAGTCCTTAGCACCACATACTGCTTAGAGTAACTACTTAATGAGCACAGCTGTTACTTGGGCCTACACCTCCTGTCCTCTTCTCCTGTGCCTTAAGGCTCCTTGGTTGTAAGTTACCACCTATCAGGAATCACACAGGCTCGCAAAGAGCCACTGAAAGCAATGCTCTCCACATTTTTCTCCACTTCTCTACGTGAACCCAACAACTAGAACAATAGCACCTCTGCAGTCCTGGGCCCACCATTACTTTACCCCTGTAGGCTTTTCCCAGAACTGCTGGGAAGGAGATCCTATGTTCCTGTGTTTTGTCCCATCAGCATCCTACAAATCATGACACTATTGTCTCATTTCTTGGACCAAAGTAAAAACCTTGAAATAAACATCAAGTAAAAACCACACCCCATAAATCACTAGAACTTTGGTGGGTTTTTTGTTTGTTTGTTTTCCATTTTAAAATCATTCCTGAAAACATTTATCCATCAAGGAGCTAGATGATACATAGATAGATAGATAGATAGATAGATAGATAGATAGATAGATAGAGATAAAATGTCATGCAAGGCCACCATAAGATTCTAAGTAGTCACTCAACCTCAAAAGATAAATTGATCTGCCAACTGAAAGCATGCATATACGCACACATTCTCTATCTATAGAGCAATAATATACGATCTAGTGATCATTGGATGGAATGTAGAAGGAACATCTGGTGATGTAGGTCTGCTGACCAACATTCCTCACGTTGATCAATAGACACATTATTCCACTGGATATCGGTCAGCAGCACTAGGTCAGGGGGCCCTGGGTAAATGAATTGCATCCTATGATTGCTGATGACATGAACTACAAG
Source organism: Smutsia gigantea (assembly GCA_032199065.1). NCBI lineage: Eukaryota > Metazoa > Chordata > Mammalia > Pholidota > Manidae > Smutsia > Smutsia gigantea. The sequence continues at coordinate 143,481 of JAVSCE010008554.1, read as the reverse complement.
TAGTTTACTAACTAGCCTATTGGTGTTTTCATTAGTAATAACCTCACAAATGAATTAGTGGACCTCTTAATTCATCAAGGGTGTGAATCCTGCTTCAGGCAAAGGGAGATACCACCTAAAAATCAGGTGATCATTGCTAATTTATATTCATTTTAGTGAATCAATTCATTTAGTGGATACATTCATTTACTGCCCCTCTGGCACAAGCAGCATAATCCTACAAATAGTCAGTCACACCCCCTAGTGAACTGTCTGGATATCTTTTCTCCACAGGACAAATCCACAAAATAGTTGCTTCCAGTACTTCATTACTAGTGAACCTACCACAGAAGTACTTTTTTTTAAAACACAGTACTTTTCTATTACAAACATTCTATCTCAATTTTTCTGATGATTAAAGGAGATTTTAATTATACAATCAATGAGAAAATAGATAGAAACCATCTGGACATTCCTCTGTTTTCTGCCAAAGAATTTTCTTTTGTTTTACATGTGAATGACTTAAGCTAACAAAGGAATTTCAGTGCCAGTCATTTGTCCTTGGCAGGGCTAGATCTTTTTTATGTTATGAAAGATCTTTTAAATTTACTGATTGAGAGTCAAATTATCCCACATGGTCAGCGAATTAACCTCAACATTTTCCTACACATAAACTAAGAACAAAGGGTATTTCTAATTACTTGATCTTTAGAGCATACAAACTTTAAATCATTTTGTGCTTCAATGTTTTTACTAATCAGGGTGGTCAGAACTCAAAAACACATTCTCTTTTTTTGAGGTGCTGATGGGAAATGCTTAACTAGTAAGATACTGAGAAAAATACTCTTGGTTTTAAATGAAATAAGACAATGGAGAAGGGGATGGCACTCAAGAAACAAAGAAAGTCTTCGGGAAGTTATACTGTGATGACGCTGGGTGGCCAGTCTGTACAAATTAAACCCCTAGGGAACACTAGCATAGAAGGGTCTTTGGGAGAGACTGCCCAGAAATCTAAATCCAAGTGTGACGCGTAAGTGTGAACTACACCACAAAGAAAATCACATATGAGGTCAGAAAGCAATATCTCTTCTGCCGTTTGTCCTAGAATGGAAGAAAAGAGACATAGTAGCAATGGACTTTGCTTAGAACTTTGTCACATTTCTCAGTTGAACTCAGTGATTCTGACTTTGAAAGGGGGGTTTTGTTTCTTAACTCCACTCTCTGTGAGGAAATACACAAAATAGAAAATAAGCCCTTCAATGAAGGCAAAGAAGCAATAAGATTTGTTCAATATTCTATAGTGGCATCTCGGTAGCAGGCAGGATTTGTTGGCTTAATAGATGGGTCTAGAAAACAGTAGTTTCTGGGACTTGGAAACTTAGTGGCCAAAGAATTCTAAAGAATTACATTATTTTTTACAGCAGGGGGAAGAGCCACGGTATGAAAATTCAGTTCACAGCAATATATGTTAGAGATAATTTGTGGGACTGACGCACAACAGTTTCTCAAAGATAGCTTAAAGATTTCGGTGAAGTAAGGAGAGAACCAGAAATTGGTTTGAAATTCATTGAACTGTCAACAGCTCTGCACAAAAAGAATCTGACTGAGAAACATTTTCCCCCTTTGGGACCTCTTTTTAAAAGAAAAAAAACAAAACAAACTATGATCTGTTTTGGGCTAGAAACAACTGTGGAAACTCACGGCAAAAAAAATATCAAGGAGAGAAAATTACCTTCAGTTTGTTACTATGTTGAGATCACTTTACTATCCTCATTTAAATAAAAATGAACTTCCCAATTTACCATATCCAGATGAACTTGTTTGATTATGTTATTGCTTTCAAGAAGTGTTCCCCCAAGTACTTCCTCAAGTAAACGGAGGGCAGAATTTAATGACTCTTTAGGTGGGTCTAAGAAACTGATCTCAATCTAAAGATATATATTTTATTATATTGTAAGGATATTTGATAAAGAGATTCAAAATTAAATTAGAGAGCTCCTGATTAACATAATGAAATTATTTTGTCTTCACCTTAATATTTACAGAGCCTTGATGATGGCCAGATTTTAAGTTGTACAACTCCCTGCAAATTACATACAACATATTAAAAGGGATGACATAGGTATTCTAAAACAAAAGAAACACATTTCCAAAAAGCTATGTGATAAGGCATGTTTTAGGGATATCTGCTGAAGGGATACTAGAAATATTAATATGGGAAACTAAACAGAATGGAAACGCTGGGGGGCAAGGACGGGATGTGGCGATGTCAAGGGAAGAGCATGGCCTTCGACCATAAACTGCTTTGTGCTGGAGACCTGGCCTGGGCTCTTGCCACCTTGGACAAGTTGCTCTATACACTTTAGTTTCCTCCCTCTTCTTAGCACTGTTTTGAGAGTTAAGTAAGATCATATATGTGCTCTTCCTACCACAGTGTCGGCACATCAAAGATACTCAATAAATGTGAAAGCTCTGCCCCCTAAACTGAAGGACTGAGGTAGGAGAAGGGAGGAATGAAGGAGAGGGATGTGGAGGGTGCGAGTGGATGATCAGCTCTACCTGAGACAACAGAGGTGGGGGTGGAGGCTGTGAGGTGCTTCCCAGAGTCCTTGCTCCCACGGCCGCCAAGGATGGTGACCGCTGACAACCCATGGCTGAGTCCCTTTCAGGGACTGACCCCTGACTAAAGGGAAGTGTCACTCCCAAAGTCATGCCCGTCCCTGGAGGCAGCGCATTCAGTGACCAGAGGAAAAGGGTACAAAGGCTCAATTCAGGACATTACTGACGTGCTACCCCAGCCTCAGAGTGCCGAGTGGGATCAATGGAGACTTTTGTTGCAAAGGCGTCATAGATCAACTTCTCCCGCTGCGTGGCCGATGTCCCTCCTTCCTTCAGAGGAGTTGCTCCCCAGAGCACACCCACACCCAAATAAATCTCTTATGTGCAAACTGCCATCTCAGAGTCCATTTCCCTAAGACAAAAGATAATTCAGGAGATGCAAAGGATGAGTTGAGCTGTGAAAAAGCAGGGTTTTTCCCAGATGAGAAATGATTGATCTTCTAATTTTACTAGATCTTCTAATAATCTCCCAAGATAGAAAAGGCCAGAAGCTTAGAGAGGAACAGCAGTGAGCTTGCAGTGCCCAGACTGCAGGCCAAATCCTGAAACCAGATAGTTTACCTAGTCCACTAAGCATGAGTATTGTAAGTAAATTTACTCAAGTGGGTGTTATTTCTCTCTCTCTAAGTATTGATTTAATTTTTCCTGGACCAAATGAAGTCATTTGTTTGAATTGGTCACCTCCAGATGATTTATCTGTTTCAGGAAGTTTGATATCACAAATCAAATTATGAACAAGCAAAGCTAATTGAGTTGAAGAAAATGAGATCTTAACATTCTTTGATGATTCAATGAAGCGAAGAGTTGTTCATTTTGTTGCTTTCCCTCCCACCGTAAAGCATTGCCACTGAGGCCATTTTTCCAAACTGCTTTAAAATCAATTGTTGGGTATTTTGTATATGCAGGAAGCTTTGTCTCTACCTGTGATATAAGGAGTGTAGAAATATCTTTAGCTCCAATTTTGCAGACTGGGAGAACTCGAGTCCCTCTGCTAGTTGGACATTCAGTGAAAAGCTAGTTGCTTCCTCTACACACTGAGAGGACGGGTGGGTTTCCCAGATACACAGTCATGGCAGCATGGAGATGCAGAGAGGAAAATCACGTCAGTGTAACACCCCACATCCTCCCCAGTGGCGCTTCTACTTCACAGCCTGAAGTCGCAAGCAGATCTCTCCATGTGGTTCGAAGTTCTAAAGGTCTTAACTAGCAGGTGGCACTAGACCCCTGTCCCTGAATTTTGTCCCACAAGATGAGAATCTTGAGTCTTCTCAACTTAAACATCTTTCAAGAGCATAGTGATCTGGCTGTCACATCAGCTATACCCACTGAGCAAAAAGTTATCTTACAGGTGCTTCCATTTCGGTCGCCATCTCTTCTCTATCTGCCATTGCTCTTCCCCAACACTTCTTTCTCAGTTTATCCCCGAAGGACACTATGAGCCCAGCATCAGAAAGGGATATGTTTTAGAGTTTGATGTTTTTGTGTCTTTACTTTTTGCATCCTAGATTTAGTCTTGGGTCAGCAAACTTTGTTTATAAAGGGTCAGAAAGTATTCTAGGCAAGGGCCATACGGTCTCTCAGACGCCACTACTCAGCCTGCTGGTGCGCTGTGAGAGCAGCCCGAATCCGTATGCGAACAAATAAGCATGACAGCTCCCCAATAAAAGTTTGCTTACAAGAACAGGTGAGAGATCAGTTTTAGCCAGAGTTGATGATTCTGATCTAAAACTAAAAGGTTGATGAGGGCAAAAAGTTACCTCCTCCTGGATCCCTAGCACCTAGCAACAGTGGGTACTTAAATCTGTTAATTAACTAAATGAATGAAAATACATTTCTAAGGATCAAGGAACTATTCTGGATTAGTCATAATAGCAAGGTATACTGTTTCACACCTGTCAGTGTGGTACCCAGTAACGGGTCAGTAGAGAAGCATATACTAAATAACTGGAATTCAGTTTTATTTCATACTAAAGATCAGTCTCTGGCTTTTATTCTTCATTTATCCACTGGGTTATCTTTGAGGAACTTATTCTTGGTTCAAAACATCGTTAAAAGATGCATTAAACTTAGGCTGTGGCCCTGCACGTATTTGCTCCTTTAAAAAGGAGTCCAAGAAGAAACAGGCACATTGAAGAGCTGTTGCTTTTCCATGTGTTCCACTCACATGTTGTTTTAATTTCTCCGTTTCATCAAGGCAGGTAGGTTGCCATCTGGTTGATTATTGACAGTTCCCAGAGGTTTTAACTGATATTTTAGCAGTGGATTTTTTTTTTAATGAAGGCGGCCAATGTTTTGACAAAATTTGACCCTCCCTCCCTAGAGAAATTATTGAGCTTTTAGAACTTGTTTTCAGACCAACTTTTCCCAGAAAGGATTCATATCTTCCCTTCTCTTTCAGGAATTCTCCCTTTTTGCAATCGACTGTCACAGCTGAAGCTTAGAGGCTATAAAGGGACTTTTTAACTTTCAGTACAAAAATAAACAACATGACATGGCAAGTAAACCTTATGAACTGATAAGCATAATATTTTTAAGGGCATTTTCACAATATCCCCTATCATTAGATGCCCAGGTGGCAAAGTAAAAGAAATCAGCATTATAATCACCCAAAATAAATTATTTTTCCTGTGGTTAAATAGAGAAATGTCAGTTTTAAATGTTTATAACTAAAATTTGCCATAAACAAAGATCTTATAGTTTCTCTTTTTTTTTCTGCTTAGCTTTCTTCAGTTTTTTCCCAGCTTTATTGAGGTATGAATGACAAACAAAACTGTACCTACTGAGGGTGTACAACATGATAATTGACATACATAGGTATACATTTTGAAATGATTACCGCTATCAAGCTAATTAATATAACCATCAGCTTTTGGTGTGTGGTGAGGAAACTTAAGATCTATTATCTTAGCAAAATTCAAGTATACAGTACCTTGTTATTAACTATATCCACTGTGCTGTACATTAGATCTCTAGAACTTATTCAACTTACACCTGGAAATTCAGGCCCTTGACCAACATCTCACCTCCTTTTCCTCCAGCACCCAGCCTTGGTAACCACCATTCCACTCTTTACTTCTACAAGTTCAACATTTTTAGATTCCACAAGCAGAGGCCTATCTAATTTTCAACCAAAAACTCTCAATATTCAGGGGAGAAAAAAAATGTACCTGACTTCCATTCCTTTTTCTTATTTGTCTTTTTTAAGTACTACTATGACATCTTTCTTTTCTTCAAATATTTTTAATTTAAAGACTTCAGAAAATGAGCGGTGGGAAAACTAGCAGTGCCCTAAAAAAAAAAAAATGTAGGCTGCATCTCCCTTATCCTACATTCAAACCCAGATATGCCTGGCTATTTGAAATGATCTGGTCCGCTTGCAAAGCATACAGATGACTGGGCCCCACCGCAGGGCGGGCCTGAGGTGCTCTTCAGGGGGCCCTGGTAGTATTTCAGATTTGGGAACCCCTGCCCAGAGGGCTCCTTCCCAGCAAGCCTGCTGCATCTGGTCAGTGCTTTAATGATGATTCAAAAGGCTCCAGATTCCTTTTCTCAGCAGTGGGTAGATTTTCTTTTCATCCTTTTGATCTTCACCAAAAATTAGGTGCCAGTTACAAAATCCTATTTACTCTTACTGTAAGCTCAGCATCTGTGTTAACAACCACCCACAGACCCTCTTTCATTTCGTAGCTGTTCCAATCTTTGAAAACAGAGGCGATGTTCACACACTAACGTGCACTTTTCAAAAAGCCACAAAATAAAGTGACCGTTTCTAGTTCTGAGTGAAGAAAAACTATGTGTCAGTTTAAATATCTCCTGCCTAGATTATACACATCAGTTTTTGAAAATATTTATGGAACCTAAGCATGAGATTCAATGTAATAATGCGAATTCTGCTACACTTGTGAAATTCAGACAGATAAGTACTAATGGTTAAAATGAAGGAAAACAATGATAACAAATATTTCCTGAGCATCTGTATGGGCCAGGCAATCAGAGATGAATAAGAACCTTTGTTTTTTTTATAACCACATTTTAATAAGAGATTTCAGTGCCATGATTAATGAATTTGTTCATTAAATTTCCCAGCAAGTATTTCAGTTCCCTCAAAGAAGTAATATTTAGATGTGGACATGGTTGGTTTTTCTTTTCTTATTGCTGATATTTTAAAGATATTTTTGTTATTGCAGATTCTACAAAACTGTTGATTTGTGTTTTATATTGTGCATAGCTCATTCATGCACCTTTGGTAATTCAACCAATTTTCCAACCATAACAGATTTCTTTTTCCTATGAAAAGTTTAGTATGTGTTCTTGTTTTCCTCAGGTTCTCTGGCTTAGCTTATGAGAGAGTTTATGTACTAAGAATAATTAGAAAGCTATTTAATGCTTTTCAGAAGCAAGACACCAAAGGCTGAAACTAAGACAACAACAGTGACAAGGGTGCAGAGAGGCAGTGAAGAAAAGGAACTATTTAGTAAGTCTTCAAGATTGATTCTGGTTGACAGAAACCTGGCAAAAACCTGGGAGAGTTGTGATACTGTATCTATCAAAGTAAAACATACATAAAGGGCTACTCTGGTGTGATAGAGAGGGGTAGAAATGATGATTTCAATCATAACCACATTGCACGTGTAATGCCTACAGGACCAAATGCCTTCAGGTGAGGTATTGAACTGGTAGAAGAAACTAATACACCTAGTTGAATTCTCAAGAGCAAGGTCAAATGCAAGATATGCAAAAATGTTCTAAAAGATTATGTACCAGTTATCAATTTGCCACAATGATGCTGCATAACAAACAGCTATGTAATTCGTGGCTCTAAATAATAAGCAATTATTTGTTTCAAGATTCTACTGGTGACTGGATGGTTCTTCTGGCCTCAGCCAGACCCACTCACACTTTTATAGGCAGGTGTCAGCTGTCTTGGCTAGGTTTAAAGCTTTGGCTTCAACCACTGGATTGACTCAACACTGCTCTACAAGATCTCTTCTCCTCCAACAGGATCATTCTCAAAGAAGTGGCCAGGTTTAGTGAGGCTTACAAGGCCTATTGAGGCCTGGCTCAGAGCTGTGTAGTGTCACTTCTGCAAGTTATAAGGTCAACTGAGATTCACAGAGTAGGGAAATAGACTCTCACTTATGACAGGGAGAAATTCAAAGTCACACTGCAATGGGTATGATGCAGGGAAGGGTAGAGAACTTGTTTTCAGTTGTATGAGAGATCATAATTCATTGATACAACCTATTTCTTTTTCTTCACCTTAGAAAAAAAGAGAAAACTTAAAACTTAGGTTGATCGATAAAACTTAAGAGCTGAAAAGGAACTGAGTGGTTATGCTCTCAAATCCTTTTATTTACCCATATGAAACCTGAAAGTTTATGACTCATAACCAAATAGCTAAATAGTTACAAAGCCAAGACAAAAATAAAGATTTTTCTATATTATTTTATTTATCTATGTTATATTCTTTATCTTATTATAGTATCTTAATTATATCGTTATTTAATTTATCTATATTATATGATTTAAATTCTACAAAACCTCTATTTCAATTCCTTTGTGGTCTTGACTACTTCCAACACCCTGGGCTATGCTTAACAAATGTTAATTTAACAAAATCTCAACAACGTTGCAGGGATATAGGCTCTTTGCACCTTGTTTCTCTGCCACTTGCTGGAAGTCTTGCAATTCTCTAATGTCAGCTAGAGGAGGGGGAAAGAAAAAATAGAGAAGACATGCCACTTCTTAACCTCCTTAGTCCAGAAATGAAGTAACTCATGTTCCCTATTACCCACTGGTGGGAACTAATGACATATCCCCACCAACACCTGGGAGGGTTGGCAGGCAGCTGCTTCTGTGGAACAAGTTGACCCTGTGGTGGGTGGAACAAAAGTCCCTGGTAGATAGCTGGCCATTCCTGCAATTTTATGGGGGCACTGGTGGGAAATTGGCTCTTTTTCCTAACACATTAAAAAAATACCTGATTGCAAATCTAATTGATGATTCTCTCTGGGTATTAGAAAAACTTGGTCTTCGTTAATACTTCTCTTTAAATCCTAGGTTCTCTGAGACATGTGTGCTTTTGAAACTAGAATCTGTCCTAGCCTTAATTAAAATAAATTATGCTGACATTTTTTTCTTCACATATGTAAATTAACACCCTTTTAAGGCTTGTTAATTAATTCAACAAACATTCCTGGAGCTTCTACCATGTCCTAGGGCACATACTATTCAGGAAACAATGATAAGAGAAGATCTGCCGAGTCACTAGAGGAAGAAGCTGAATTCTGTAATTAATCTAAATTGAGATCCTAAGAATAACTAAAAGAATATATTAAAACAATCTGTTGCCAAATTTTACATTTGAGACACAAACCATGGAAGTGCCTAGGGTATCCAGCATGGCCAAGCATAAAACTCTTGGACAAAGAGTGGCAGAGGGTGAGGTTGGACCTGGAAATAAAAGAGACAGACTTAACAGATGTTCTAGATGTAGAATTAATAAGATTCTGTGATCAAAACAATGACTCAAAGGTATCCAAGATGGAAAACTGGGTGAGTGATGGTGCTATTGATGGAATTAGAGAAGCCCCACAAATGATAGGATTTTGAGAGTGAATGCAAGTTTCATCAAAGTATGTTGAGTTTGAGATAACTGTAGCTATCTATATAAAAATTGGCACATAAGGGAAATTATCTACCCACAAGCAGATAAGTACAGTCTGAATTCAGGTCTTACTCTTCAAACTTGTTTTCTCAAATCAGTGTGCAGGAGAGAAAAAAGGAAAGAAAAAAAAACAAAAGAAAGTAGATATCATTGTGTCTTTATGATACTAGATTTGGCAAGATCAAGTCCTCATTTTCAGAAGTTCTAACTGCATTTTGCATATCAAGCCAATTTCTTATAACAAAATCAACTGACTTGGTCTTAGTTTGAATATTGAATATTCATCATACATTTTGAAACACCAAAAGGCATACTGCCTTTCAGGGACCACCTACACTTTAAAACAAAACAAAGGTACCAGTTCCAAGCAAATCTGGATTCATTTTAGGTTTGGTGTGAAACCCATAAATGTGGTGGTTCTGCTATATTTCATCTCCTGGAAGTTATATTTTGATTTCAACTGCACATAGTTTTTGCTTATTCAAACTCACATACCAGGATCAAAATAAAAGGTGAGGAGGGAAATGACCTATATTAATAAAAATTTTAAAGGAGCCTAACTTAAGCTTTTCTAAACTTAGGCAGCAAAGCTTGCACTGTTTTATTTGTAAACATTAATAACAGCAGTAAACATTTGTGTAGTACTCGCATGTTAGGCACTATTCTAATGCTTTACGCAAATTAATTCATGCAACCTTCACAATAGCCCATGACATAAAGACTCAAATAATTGTAATGTTAAAGATGAAAAAACTACACCACAGAAATACAAAGAATTATTAGAAAATTCCATCAAAAATTATATGCCAATAAATTGGACAACCTAGAGGAAATGGACAAATTCCTAAAGAAATACAACCTTCCAAGATTGACCAGGAAGAAACAGAAAGCCTGAACAGACCAATTACTGGTAACAAAATTGAACTGGTAATCAAAAAACTCCCAACAAACAAAAATCTAGATACTAGAGGGCTTTACAGCTGAATTCTACTAAACATTTAAAGAAGAGTTAATACCCATCCTTCTTAAAGTATTCCAAAAAGTATAAGAGGAGGGAATACTTCCAAACTTATTCTATGAGGCCAACATCACTCTAATACCAAAACCAAAGGCACTACAAAAAAAAATTACAGACCAATATCCCTGATGAACATAGATGCAAAAACCCTCAACAAAATATTAGCAAACTGCATTCAAAAATACATCAAAAGGATCATCAATCACAACCAAGTGGGATTTATTCCAAGGATGCAAGACTGGTACAATATACATAAATCAATCAATGTGATACACCAAATTTAAAAAAGGAAGGATAAAAAACATATGATCATCTCAATAGATGCTGAAAAAGCATTTGACAAAATTCAACGTCCATTCATTATAAGAAGTCTCAACTAAATAAGTATAGAGAGAATATACCTCATCATAATAAAGGCCATATATGGCAAACCCATAGCTAACATCATACTCAATGGCAAAAAGCTAAAAGCTTTTCCTCTAAGATCAGGAACAAGACAAGGATGTCCACTCTCACCACTTTTATTCAACATAGTACTAGAATCAGACAACACAAAGAGATAAAAGGTATTCAAATTGGTAAGAAAGAAGTAAAACTGTCCCTATTCAAAGATGACATGATACTATAAATACAAAATCCTAAAGGCTCCACCAAAAAACTATCAGAACTAATAACTAAATTCAGCAAAGTTGCAGGATACGAAATCTGTTGCATTCCTATAACTAACAACAAACTAGCAGAAAGAGAAATCAGGAAAACAATTACATTTACAATTCCTTCAAAAAGAATAAAATGTCTAGAAATAAACCAAACCAAGGAGGTAAAAGACCTGTACTCTGAAAACTATAAGACACTGATGAAAGAAATTAAAGAAGACACAAACAAATGGAAATCTATCTGGTACTATTAGATAGGAAGAATTAATATTGTCAAAATGGCCATCCTGCCCAAAGCAATTTACAGATTCAGTGCAATCACTATCAAAATACCAATGGCTGACTCTATGGCACCTCACTACACTGATGGACAGTGACTGCAATGGGGTGGGGGGGGGGGAACCTGATGAAGGGGGTAGTGTAATCACCATAATATTACTCATTTAATTGTAGATTAATGATATCAAAATAAACTTAAAAAAATACCAATGGCATTTTTCAATGAACTAGAGACAATAATCCTAAAATTCATATGGAACCAGAAAAAACCTGAATAGCCAAAACAAGCCTGAGAAAGAAGAACAAACCCAGGAGTATTATGCTCCCTGACTTCAAGCTACACTACAAAGCTACAGTAATGAAAACAGTATGGTACTGGCATAAGAACGGACCCACAGATCAATGGAATACAATAGAGAGTCTAGATATAAACCCAAACATATTTTGTCAATTAAAATATGATAAAAGAGCCATGATATACAATGGGGAAAAAACAGACTCTTCAATAAATGGTTTGGGGAAAGTAGACACTACATGCAAGAAAATAAAACTATCTATATAACCCATACTGTCTATAACCCCATACACAAAAGTAAACTCAAAAGGGGTCAAAGACCTAAATATAAGACATGAAATCATAAACTCTTAGAAGAAAATATGGCAAAAATATCTTGAATATAACCATGAGAAATTTTTTTTGGACACATCTCCCTGGGCAAGGGAAACAAAAGCACAAATGAACAAGTGGGACTACATCAAACTAAAAAACTTCTGTACAGAAAAGGACACCATCAACAGAACAAAAAGGCAACCTATAATATGGGAGAATATATTCATAAATGATACATCTGATAAGGTATTAACACACAAAATATATAAAGAATACATAGGCCTCAACACCAAAAAACAAATAACCTGATTATAAACTGGACAGAGGATCTGAACAAACATTTTTCCAAAGAAGGAATTCAGATGGCCAACAGGCACATGAAAAGAGGCTCCACATCATTAATCATCAGGGAAATGCAAAATAAAACTGCAATGAGATATCACCTCCCAAGACTATCCAAAAGATGAGAAATAACAAGTGTTGGCAAGGATGGAGGCAAAGGGGAACCCTCCTACACTGTTGGTGGGAATGTAAATTGGTGCAGCCACAATGGAAAGCAGTATGGAGGTTCCTCAAAAAACTAAAAATAGAAATACTATACATCCTAGTAACTCTACATCTAGGAATTTACCTGAAGAAAACAAAATCCCTGATTCTAGAAGATATATGCACCCCTATGTTTATCACCACTTTATATACAGTAGCCAAGATATGGAAGCAACCAGTGTCCATCAATAGATGAATGGATAAAGAAGAGGTGGTACATATACACAATGGAATATTATTCAGCCATAAACGGAAAGAAAGCCTGCCATTTGTGAAAACTTGGATGGACTTAAAGGGTATTATGTTAAGTGAAATAAGCCAGGTAGAGAGAGACAACTACCATATGATTTCACTTATTTGTGGAATTTATAAACAAAACAAAACAAAATGCAAAGTCTACTCTGAGCAGTAGACTCAGAGACACTGAGAAGTGTGTGGTGGTTACCATGGGGGAGGGTTTGGGGGTGGGTGGGTGGGATGTTGAGGGTAATAAAAGGGCACAAAAATCTCACTGATACTTCCGGGAAGATGGCGGCATGGGCAGGGTGGCGGAAATCTCCTCCCAAAACCAAATATATTTATGAAAATACAACAAATACAACTATTCCTAAAAGAGAGACCAGAAGATACAGGACAACACCAGCCTGCAGCTACACCCGAGAGGATTCGGCACCCTGTGAGGCAGGTAAGATACAGAGCCGCGACCCAGCAGGACCCAAGCACTCCCCCACCCCAGCGCACCGGCAGGAGGAGAGGATTCAGAGCCGGGATGGAGTAGAAGTACACCCCGCAAAATAACCAGCCCCAGTGATCTGTGCGGGGAGCGCTGACACACATCACACGGTGTATCGGAGATTGGAGAGACAGAGGGTGCAGATTCCAAGATGGCAGGTCCATCCAGCTGGTTCCCCGGGACAAAAGAAAAGCGCGCATTTTTTTAGGGGTCTTAAAGAGACAGGGGCCCAATGGAGGAGCAGGATCGTCCCAGTGCACTCAGCCAAACAGGCTGGGAGTCCTGGGGAATTTTGGTGCCCTTGGACTGTGGCTGGGAAAAGTAGTCGCAGGGAGACTTCCCATAGAAATCAGCAGCCTCACATTCGTTCCCTCCCTGGCCAGAGTCACAGGGGGCCCGGTGGAGCGGCGTGGTGGTGGAATAGTGGAGCAGCAGCGCCACCTAGAGGTTCCTCACAGAAACTACAGGGGCAGGCTTTTTTTTTTCTATTTTCCTTTTCTTCTTCTTTTTCTTTTTCTGACCACTTCTATCGCTATGAAAAGACAGAGGAATATACTACAAACAAAGCTTACCCAGACAACCCCAGACCAGACAACCCCAGAGAGGGAGCCTGATGGGATGGACATGCACAATCTTCCTGAAAAAGAATTCAGAATAAAAGTCATAACCATATTGACGGATCTACAGAGAAATATGCAAGAGCTAAGGGAGGAAGTGAGGGAAGTGAGGAAAGACAATGCAGAGATGAGACAAGCGATCGACAGGCTTAGCAGCAGACTGGATGAGTTGCAAGAGACTGTTAATGGAAAATAGAAATCAGAGAACAGGAATACAGAGAAGCTGAGGCAGAGAGAGATATAAGGATCTCTAGGAATGAAAGAATTTTAAGAGAACTGTGTGACCAAGCCAAACAGAACAATATTCGCATTATAGGAGTACCAGAGGAAGAAGAGAGAGAAAAAGGGATAGAAAGTGTCTTTGAAGAAATAATTGCTGAAAACTTCCCCAAGCTGAGGAAGGAAATAGTCTCTCAGACAATGGAAGCCCACAGATCTCTCAACACAAGGGACCCAAGGAAGACAACACCAAGACACATAATAATTAAGATGGCAAAGATCAAAGATAAGGACAGAGAACTGAGGGCAGCTAGAGAGAGAAAAAATATCACCTACAAAGGAAAATTCATCAGACTATCATCAGACTTCTCAATGGAAACCTTACAGGCCATAAGAGAATGGCATGATATATTTAACGTAATAAAACAGAAGGACCTCGAACCAAGAATATTGTATCCAGCATGATTATCATTTAAATATGATGGAGGGATTAAACAATTTCCAGACAAGCGAAAGCTGAGGGAGTTTGCTTCCCATAAACCACCTCTTCAGGATATCTTAAAGGAACTGCTCTAGATAGAAGCACTCCAAAGGCCAAAAAGAGGTCACCAGAGAAAATAAAATCATAACAAAGAAAGCAGACCATCCAAATACTAACTAAAGGCAAAGAATAAAACACCTAGTATATAAAGAATGGAGGAGGAAGAATAAGAAGGGAGAGAAATAAAGAATCATCAGACTGTGTTTACAATAACTTAACAAGAAAGTTAAGTTAGACTCTTAGATAGTAGAGAAGCTACCCTTGAACCTTTGGTAACCACGAATCTAAAGCCAGCAATGGCAATAAGTACATATCTATCGATAATCACCCTAAATGTAAATGGACTGAATACACCAATCAAAAGACACAGAGTAACAGAATGGATAAAAAGCAAGACCCATCTATATGCTGCCTACAAGAGACTCACCTCAAACGCAAAGATATCCCCAGACTAAAAGTGAAGGGATGGAAAAAGATATTTCATGCAAACAACAAGGAGAAAAAAGCAGGTGTTGCAGTACTTGTATCAGACAAAATAGACTTCAAAACGAAGAAAGTAGCAAGAGATAAAGAAGGACATTACATAATGATAAAGGGGTCAGTCCAAAAAGAGGATATAACCATTTTAAATATATATGCACCCAACACAGGAGCGCCGGTATATGTGAAACAAATACTAACAGAATTAAAGGAGGAAATAGAAAGCAATGCATTCATTTTAGGAGACTTCAACACACCACTCACTTCAAAGGACAGATCAACCAGACAGAAAATAAGTAAAGACACAGAGGCACTGAACAACACACTAGAACAGATGGACCTAACAGACATCTACAGAACTCTACACCCAAAAGCAACAGGATACACATTCTTCTCAAGTGCACATGGAACATTTTCCAGAATAGACCACATACTAGGCCACAAAAAGAACCTCAGTAAATTCAAAAATATTGAAATTCTACCAACGAACTTCTCAGATCACAAAGGTATAAAACTAGAAATAAATTGTAAAAAGAAAGCAAAAAGGCTCACAAATACATGGAGACTTAACAACATTCTCCTAATTAATCAATGGGTCAACGACCAAATCAAAACAGAAATCAAAGAATATATGGAGACTAATGACAACAACACAAAGCCACAACTTCTGTGGGACGCAGCAAAGGCAGTTCTAAGAGGAAAGTATATTGTGATCCAGGCCTATTTAAAGAAGGAAGAACAATCCCAAATGAATAGTCTAAAGACACAATTACTGAAATTGGAAAAAGAAGAACAAATGAGGCCCAAAGTCACCAGAAGGAGGGACATAATAAAGATCTCACTATGCTGATGGACAGTGACTGTAATGGGGTTGGTGGGGGGGAACATGATGAAGGGGGTAGTTTAATAACCATAATATTGCACATGTAATTATAGATTAATGATACCAAAATAAATTATTAAAAAAAATCTCAGTGATAATATAAGTTGGTCATGGGGATGGAAGTGCAGCATGGAGCATATAGTCAGTAATTCTGTAACATCTTTCTATGTTGACAGATAGTAACTGCACTAAATGGGGTGAGGATTTAATAATGTGTGTAACTGTTGAACCACTGTATGGTGTACTTGAAACCAAAGAATATTGTGTATCAACTATACTCCAACAAAAAATAAATAAATAAATAAAAAGAAAGAAACTGAGACACAGGAAAACTAAGTGATTTGCAAAGGGTTCCACAGCTAACAAGTGACAGAGGTTATTTCTTATCTTTTGGATAGTGGCCATTCGGACTGGTAGGAGGTGATATCTCAATTTAACCCCTAGGGGGTCCAGCTTTGGAACCTGTTCTCACAACCCTTGTGCTCTATTGCTTTTCCACTTTAGAGTAGTATTCCTCTTTTTCTGTCTTTTGTGTATTTGAAGATTTGCTCTGAGACGCCGCCAGGGCATAAAGTGCAAACCCCTTTATTCACAAGGTATGTAACCCAAACTACCCTTGCCAAATAAAGATGCCGGACCCTAGTCACCATGATCCCCTTCCTTTTCCAATCATCTAATTAAAAAACAGTGACTGCTGAGAGTTAACAGAACTCATCTGTTGGGGAGGAAGTGGCGAAGATAACGGAGAGCAGGGAAGACCCCCCACCTCACAGCTGTTTCCTTCCTACTTTCCTGCAGTGCTTAGAAGTTAATGACTGCCTGTCAGAGAAATGTAAAGAGGAGGACCATGGTGGCAGTTTCACACTAAGAATACATAATTATACCCTTCCACAGAGAGAAATGTGGCTCAGACAGGATAAATAACTTGCCCAAGATAATGATGTTAGAATTGAAACCCAGCTCTGCTTAAAGTCCAGGCATGCTCTTTACACACTAAGAAGCAAGTGCAGAAGGGAGAGGACAGCTCTGATATCTGTATGTGTCACTGAGTCTTAACTCTCCTTCTGTAATAATGACACAATGAGTAATTTTCAACACTGTTTCTTAGTTGGTATTAACAGTAAATACTTACTGTCCATTATGTAATTCATAGTGTGCAATATATGAAGAAGTGGCTTTAAAAGTAATCTTGAGGGAACAGAAAGTAAGCAATAATTAGGGTAGTGATGTAGCGATAATAGCCATATATTTTATTGACTGCCTATACTGACCTGGAATTCTTTTTTTTTTTTTAATTAGCTCTCAATGTGAACATATATGCTTGATTGACAGATATTTTTGTTCAATATAGCCACTTAAATTTTTAAATAGTTATGCTTATTTTCTCCAGATTAATGTATAATAGAATTCGAAACATTTCTTAAGAAAAAACAAGCAAATAAAAAGCATCAATTTTTAAATTTTACAAAATGTCTGCAGAAGGGCTTTTGGGAAAATAAATGGGTTAATATGTTTAAAGAGTGCTTAGTACAATAGGAGGTTATAAATGACCAGTTAGTGGTAGACATTTTTATTAGGAAATACTATAAAATTCAAATATTTAAAGTACTGCTTCTTGAAATGTTTTCATAGTGTTTTAACCCATTTAAATTATAAGTTTTGACTCCTGTAAATAGCAAACTAACAATACTTTTCCAGTTACTTTTTTGTGCACAAGTGAAGTATTTTTCTAAGGTTCCTATTGCCTACATCTATAAAATAAGTGTTTTTATTCATCATTGGTACAATGATTTACCCAAACAAAAGTGATAGCACATAATTACAGGTGGTCTTCTCAGAATACTATGGGATCACTTCCCGCATTTTAAAAAACAAGTTGCAGAGATTCCAAAAACATCTTTCTATTGCTTTATCCTGATCTCCAATGCTATGAAGACCAGAAGATACTGGTTTAAAAAGTAAAGTTCTGGACATACTTGTAAGCAAACATCCTCTTATAATGCCATCATTAGAATCATTAGGGTCATGGCCACACACAAGCATCAACCAGAGTGGTTTGTGGGCTGTCAGAAACACTCCTGAAGACAAGGGAAGGGAGCAAGATTCTGTGGCATTTGTGACCTCTAGAGGCCAACATGGACGTAATATACTTTATTCATTCAACAGTGCCTTGAAGTACAATCTTTAGGAGTTTAAGATTTATAGGCTTTAGAAAATAGAGCAAATTCAAGAGAAGAGAGGCTCCATTTTAGGTTGACAACCACAAACCACAAATTAAAGTTTTAAATAATAATCTGAAAAAGCCTCAGGCTCTTGGAGAACCTTTATGGGAAATGAAAACCTTGCCTACTTCATTGTAAAGCTGTCCAGCCTAACTCCTTACTGTGAATAACCATCATATTGCGGATGAACACGGCAAAATGCACCCACTGGACCCTGAAGTTAAAACTCAGTTCTTATGTGTGCTAGTTAGGTGTCCTGGAAAATGTGACTCCTCTGAGCTTCAGTGTCCATTTGTAAGTGAAGTAGTCGTAATAATACTCACCTTATGTTGTGGTTTAAAGATTAAACGAGAATATATATTAGGAATGTATCTTGAAAACTGCTGAGCATGAAACCAGTAGCACAAATTTCATTATGATCATATCACTTTTGTCGAGATGCTTCTATTTTTCTCTAAATGACATGCTTTTTTCCCCACAGTGATAAATCCAAACCAAAACATTGGTCTAATAAAGACTTCTTTCAGTTAAAAAAAAATGCTTTGCAGTAATGTTTGGTGCACTCTCTGCCTGCAACGCCCAACGACCCTAATGACCGAGTGGAATCAAGCACAGAGCAGCACAGCGACTTAGCCTCAGATTTATCTCCCTTTGTCTTAAAGACGGTGATTACAAAATAACCTGTGACGTGGCATTTCTTCACGTCTCAGCTTGTTCAGAAATGGCACCCACCTCCCACATACGCTGCCACTGTGGTCAGGAGCTTTCTTCAAGGGCTGAACCCCCCAAACTGGCTCCTTTGACAGGCGGAGCCACATCTGTATTGCTCACACTGTCACGTTCATACAGTTCATCTAACAGACTGGGAAAGTCCACTAGAAGGTGGCTAAGGGGTACTGCAAAGCCCGCTTGTCTGTTCTTTATTCCCATAAAGCGAAAGTCTAATTATGGATTCCTCTACTCTGAACCTTCTTCCACCCCAGAGAATGCTACAAGAGGAATTCTTATAATTCTTGACTATTATAATCATGGAATCTTGATGTTACTCCCAAACCCTTATTTGCCGGCTCTCTCGTCTCACTATACCCCCTTGTTAAACCTTCAACACCCACTTCAAACTTGCTCTGCTAAACTCTCTTTGTTATTCTCCACAAACTAGTTCTGCTTTTATTTTACAGGGAAAATTAATGTCTTAAGACATCAGCTCTCTAAATTTCCCACCATCTGTCCACCAGAGCATCTATATGCACAACCATTATTCCACCCTTCTCTCCGGCCTCAGTGAATTAGGTTTTCTTCTGCCTGAACTGACTCTAACCTCCACACCACACCCTAATCTATCTATGTTCAGTCACAGTTAAGTTCAACTACAAGTGAAGGCAAACACAAAATGACAGTGGCTTAAACAGAACAGAAATTTGTCTTTTGCAAAAACTAAGACCCTACATAAGCAAATCAGAGCTAATATAATGCCTCCACAATCATCAAAGATCTGGCTTCTTTTGACATGTGTCTACATTATTCTCAACATATGGCTTCCACCTCACAGTCCAAGATAACTACTGAAGCTTCAGGCAATGTTTATGCATTCCAGTTAACACACAAGGCATTAACTCTCCTCCCATTGGCCAGAACCTAATCAGGAGGCCCACCTAGCCACAAAGGAAGCTAGGAAATGTGTTCTTGATGTGGGCAATTAGGAAGCCAGCTAAAAATCAAGGGAGGCAGAGAGAGGAAGGATGGATCTGGAGGGAGAAGGAACAGTCTCTACCACAGTCCTCTTCTGCCTTCTCATGCTCATTATGGGCTGCTTTTCATCTCATTTAAGAAATACTTTCCCATTGTATTGTTGCAAAGATATTCTCCAGCTTTTTTTTTTAGAATAGCTTCAGAGTTTTGTCTTTTACTTTTAGTTCTCTAGTCCATTGGGAGATTATCTCTGTATTGTTTGTGGTGTAAGTTTTAGGCCTATTTTTTCTCCAAATATTTTGCCAATTTTCACAATACTGTTTTTTAAATAATCTACCATTCCCTCAATGATCGACCAACAATTCACCAAATTCCAATATAAACATGAATTAGCTTTAGATTGTATTCTATTCTATGCTTATTTTTGACATTTTTAGTATCAGTACCACACAATTGCTATAGCTTGGTAACATATCTTAATATCTGGTAAGATATTTCCCCACATTGCTCCTCTTTTTAAGAATTATTTTAGTTATGTATGGATTTTTGTGTGCCAAATTCACTTTTGCCGTTCTTTTTTTAGCTACATTAAATCTATGCTTTAATTTTGGAAGAACTTAATATCTTCTCAAAGCTGAATCTTCCCTCCACAAGGATGGATTTCTTTTTTACTAGTCAAGTCTACTTTTATGTCCTTCAATAATGTTTTTAAATATTTGCCATAACAACTTTCGCATTCTTAAGTCAATTCCTAGACACTTTATAGATTGCCATTTGGCCTTGGGAACATCCTATTACGGCTGTTACATTTTATAATAGGTGTTGACATAAAAGAATTCTATTGAACTTGGGGATTTATGCTGAAGCAACCATGCTGAACTCTTTTTCTAGCTTTAATAGTTTGTTGATTCTCTTGGGTTTCCTATGTAAATCATTAAGTCATCTACACATACTGGCTGTTTTGTCTCTTCCCTTATAGTCTTATCCCTTATTTCTCTTACTCCTCATATTTCATCGACCAGCACATCCAGTCCTTTGTTGGCAGAAAGGGTCACAGCAGGCATCCTTGTTTGTTACTGACCCTAAAGGGAAGGCTTCTAAAGTTTCTCCATTAAGTGTGATATGTGAACATTTTTACCGGATCTGCCACTTAGGCAAGACAATATCTAATGGTGTGTTTATTAATAAAGAAATTGAAAACCTCATCTTGAGAGACGGAATTCTTGCCAATGTAACACTAAGTTCCAAACTAAACTAAAACTTTGAACACATTTTCCCAACTGAAAATAGTTTTAATTGTGCTTTTTACTTCCTGGTTTTTCTCATTTCCCTTTGCCAAATTTTGACCAAAATGATACAGTGCTATTAGCATCTGAAAAAGGACTAAAATAATTTATGGTTTCACCAGAGAGGCACACTTTCTGTGCCACTGTATATGAGGTATATAAGTAATGGATTTTACTGGTTTTTACTATCATATATTAAGGTCTTTTTTCTATTATTAATATACAATTACATGAGCAACATGATGGTTACTAGACTCCCCCTATTATCAGGTCCCCACCACATACCCCATTGCAGTCACTGTCCATCAGCATAGTAGGATGTTATAGAATCACTACTTGTCTTCTCTGTGTTATACTGCCTTCCCCGTATCCCCGCACCCCACCCCCAACCCTGCTACATTATGTGTGCTAATTGTAATAGCCCTTTTTCCCCCTTATCCCTTCCTTCCCACCCACCTTCCCCAGTCCCTTTCCCTTTGGTAACTGTTAGTCCATTCTTGGGTTCTGTGAGTCTGCTGCTGTTTTGTTCCTTCAGTTTTTTCTTTGTTCTTATACTCTACAGATGGGTGAAATTATTTGATACTTGTCTTTCTCCACCTGGCTTATTTCACTGAGCATAATACCCTCTAGCCCACCCATGTTGTTGCAAATGGTAGGATTTGCTTTCTTCTTATGGCTGAAAAATATCCCATTGTGTATATATATCACATCTTCTTTACCCATTCATCTACTGATGGACACTTAGATTGCTTCCATTTCTTGGCTATTGTAAATAGTGCTGCAATAAACATAGGGGTGCATATGTCTTTTTCAAACTGGGCTCCTGCATTCTTAGGGTAAATTCCTAGGACTGGAATTCCTGGGTCAAATGGTATTTCTATTTTGAGATTTTTGAGGAACCTCCATACAGCTTTACACAATGGTTGAACTAATTTACATTCCCACCAGCAGTGTAGGGGGGTTCCCCTTTCTCCACATCCTTGCCAACATTTGTTGTTGTTTGTCTTTTGGATGGCAGCCATCCTAACTGGTGTGAGGTGATATCTCATTGTGGTTTTAATTTGCATTTCTCTGATGACTAGTGATGTGGAGCATCTTTTCATGTGCCTGTTGGCCATCTGAATTTCTTCTTTGGAGAACTGTCTGTTCAGCTCCTCTGCCCATTTTTTAATTGGATTATTTGCTTTTTGTTTGTTGAGGTGCGTGAGCTCCTTATATAATTTGGATGTCAACCCCTTTTCAGATATATCATTTATGAATATATTCTCCCATACTGTAGGATGTCTTTTTGTTCTACTGATGGTATCCTTTGCTGTACAGAAGCTTCTTAGTTTGATACAGTCCCCCGTATTCATTTTTGCTTTTGTTTCCCTTGCCTGGGGAGATACGTTCATGAAGAAGTCGCTCATGTTTATGTCCAAGAGATTTTTGCCCATATATTTTTCTAAGAGTTTTATGGTTTCATCACTTACATTCAGGTCTTTGATCCATTTTGAGTTTACTTTTGTGTATGGAGTTAGACAGTAATCCAGTTTCATTCTCTTACATGTAGCTGTCCAGTTTTGCCAACACCAGCTGTTGAAGAGGCTGTCATTTCCCCATTGTATATCCATGGCTCCTTTATTGTATATTGATTGACCATATATGGTTGGGTTTATATCAGGGCTCTCTAGTCTGTTCCACTGGTCTATGGGTCTGTTCTTGTGCCAGTACCAAGTTGTCTTGATTACTGTGGCTTTGTAGTAGAGCTTGAAGTCAGGGAGCATAATTCCCCCAGCTTTATTCTTCCTTCTCAGGATTGCTTTGGCTATTCGGGGTCTTTTGTGGTTCCATATTAATTTTAGAATTATTTGCTCTAGTTCATTGAAGAATGCTGTAGGTATTTTGATAAGGATTTCATTGACTCGGTAGATTGCTTTAGGCAGGATGGCCCTTTTGACAATATTAATTCTTCCTAGCCAAGAACATGGGATGAATTTCCATTTATTAGTGTCCTCTTTAATTTCTCTTAAGTGTCTTGTAGTTTTCAGGGTATAGGTCTTTCACTTCCTTGGTTAGGTTTATTCCTAGGTATTTTATTTGTTTGGATGTGATTGTGAATGGAATTGTCTTCCTGATTTCTCTTTCTGCTAGTTTATCATTAGTATATAGGAATGCAACAGATTTCTGAGTATTAATTTTGTATCCTGCAATCTTGCTGAATTCAGATATCAGATCTAATAGTTTTGGAGTGGATTCTTTAGGGTTTTTTTATGTACAATATCATGTCATCTGCAAACAGGGACAATTTGACTTCTTCCTTGCCAATCTGGATGCCTTTTATTTCTTTGTGTTGTTTGATTGCTGTGGCTAGGACCTCCAGAACTATGTTGAATGAAAGTGGGGGGAGTGGGCATCCTTGTCTCGTTCCCAATCTTAAAGGAAAAGCTTTCAGCTTCTCTCTGTTAAGTATAACATTGCCTGTGGGTTTGTCATATATGGCCTTTATTATGTTGAGGTACATGCCCTCTATACCCATTTTGTTGAGAATTTTTATCATGAATGAATGTTGAATTTTGTTGATACTTTTTCAGCATCTATAGAAATGATCATGTGCTTTTTCTCCTTCTTTTTGTTGATGCAGTGGATGACGTTGATGGATTTTCAAATGTTGTACCATCCTTGCATCCCTGGGATGAATCCCACTTGATCATGATGGATGAACTTTTTGATGAATTTTTGAATTTGGTTTGCTAATATTTTGTTGAGTATTTTTGCATCTATGTTCATCAGGGATATTGGTCTGTAATTTTCTTTTTTTGTGTTGTCTTTGCCTGGTTTTGGTATTAGAGTGATGTTTGCCTCGTAGAATGAGTTTGGGAGTATTCCCTTCTCTTCTACTTTTTGGAAAACTTTAATGAGGATGGGTATTAGGTCTTCAGTTAAATATTTGATAAATTCAGCAGTGAAACCATCTGGTCCAGGTTTTGTTCTTAGGTAGTTTTTTGATTACCAATTCAATTTCTTTGCTTGTAATTGGTCTATTCAGATTTTCTGTTCCTTCCTGGGTGAGCCTTGGAAGGTTGTGTTTTTCTAGAAAGTTGTCCATTTCCTCCAGGTTGTCCAGTTTGTTAGTATATAATTTTTCACAGTATTCTCTCATAATTCTTTGTATTTCTGTGGTGTCCATAGTGAATTTTCCTTTCTCATTTCTGATTCTGTTTATGTGTGTAGACTCTCTTTTTTCTTGATAAGTCTGGCAAGGGATTTATCTATTTTGTTTATTTTCTCGAAGAACCAGCTCCTGCTGTCATTGATTCTTTCTATTGTTTTATTTTTCTTTATTTTATTTATTTCTGCTTTAATCTTTATTATGTCCCTCTTTCTACTGACTTTGGGCCTCATTTGTTCTTCCTTTTCTAGTTTCATTAATTGTGAGTTTAGACCGTTCATTTGGGATTGTTCTTCTTTCCTGAGGTAGGCCTGTATTGCAATATATTTCCCTCTTAGCACGGCCTTCACTGCATCCCACAGATTTTGTGGTGTTGAATTATTGTTGTCATTTGTCTCCATATATTGCTTGATCTCTGTTTTTATTTAGTCATTGATCTACTGATTATTTAGGAGCATGTTATTAAGCCTCCCTGTATTTGTGGGGTTTTTTGTTTTCTTTGCATAATTTATTTCTAGTTTCATACATTTGTGATATGAGAAGCTGGTTGGTACAAGTTCAATCTTTTTGAATTTACTGAGGTTCTTTCTGTGGCCTAATATATGATCTATTCTTGAAAATGTTCCATGTGCACTTGAGAGGAATGTGTATCCTGTTGCTTTTGGATGGAGTGTTCTGTAGATGTCTGTTAGGTCTATCTGTTCTAATATGTTGTTCAGTGCCTCTGTCTCTTTACTTATTTTCTGTCTGGTTGATTTGTCCTTTGGAGTGAGTGGTGTGTTGAAGTCTCCTAAAATAAATGCATTGCATTTTATTTCCCAATTTAATTCTGTTAGTATTTGTTTCACAGACGTAGGTGATCCTGTGTTGGGTGCATAGATATTTATAATAGTTATATCCTCTTGTTGGACTGACCCTTTTATCATTATGTAATGTCCTTCTTTGTTTCTTGTGACTGTCTTTGTTTTGAAGTCTATTTTGTCTGATACAAGTCCTGCAACTCTTGCTTTTTTCACACTATTAGTTGCATGAAATATCTTGTTCGATCCCTTTACTTTCAGTCTGTGTATGTCTTTGGGTTTGAAGTTAGTCTCTTGTAGGCAGCATAGAGATGGTTCTTTTTTTTTCATCCATTCAGTAATTCCATGTCTTTTGATTGGTGCATTCAGAGCATTTATATTTAGGGTAATTATTGATAGGCATGTACTTATTGCCATTGCAGGCTTTAGATTCATGGTTAACAAAGGTTCAAGGGCAATTCCCTTACTATCTAACAGTCTAATTTAACTTACTTCATATACTATCACAAACACAACTTAAAGGTTCTTTTTTTTGTCCCTCCTTTTTCTTCCTCCTCCATTTTTTGTATGTTATGAATCATATTCTGTACTCTTTGTCTATCCCTTGGGTGACATCTATTTAGCCTTAGGAATACTTCCATCTATAAGAGTCCCTCCAAAATACCCTGTAGAGGTGGTTTGTGGGAGGTAAATTCTCTCAGCTTTTGCTTATCTGAAAATTGTTTAATCCCTCCTTCAAATTTAAATGATAACCTTGCCGGGTAGAGTATTCTTGGTTCAAGGCGCTTCTGCTTCATTGCATTAAATATATCATGCCACTCCCTTCTGGCCTGTAAGGTTTCTGTTGAGAAGTCTGATGATAGCCTGATGGGTTTTCCTTTGTATGTGATCTTTTTTCTCTCTAGCTGCTTTTAAAAGTCTGTCTTTATCCTTGATCTTTGCCATTTTAATTATTATATGTCTTGATGTTGTCTTCCTTGGGTCCCTTGTGTTGGGAGATCTGGCACCTCCATGGCTTGAGAGACTATCTCCTTCCCCAGATTGGGGAACTTTTCAGCAATTACCTCCTCACAGACACTTTCTATCCATTTTTCTCTCTCTTCTTCTTCTGGTACCCCTATAATGTGAATATTGTTCCATTTGGATTGGTCACACAATTCTCTCAATATTCTTTCATTCTTAGAAGTTATTTTTTCTCTCTGTGCCTCAGCTTCTTTGTATTCCTCTTCTGTAATTTCTATTCCATTTACCGTCTCTTCTACTACATCTAATCTGCTTTTAAATCCCTCCATTGTATGTTTCATTTCAGATATGGAATTTCTTAATGATTGAATCTCCAACTTAAATTCATTCCTGAGTTCTTGAATATTTTTCTGTACCTCCATAAGCATGTTTATAATTTTTATTTTGAACTCCCTTTCAGGAAGATTGGTGAGTTTGGTTTCATTTGGCTCTTTTTCTGGGGTTTGTGAGATTTTGTTCTGAACCATGTTCTTTTGATGTTTCATATTTCTGTGTGGTGCCCACTAGTGTGCAGAATCTCCCGTCTCTGGAGCTGCTCAGCCCCTAGAGTGAGGTTGGGGGGTCATAGTGGAGCGGAGCTGGTGCTTGGGGGGGGGGGGGGAGATCTGTTTCCTGATTCCCGTCTGTGGTGCCCATCTCCAGTGTCAGAGCCAGTGGGCCAAGCACACACGTGTAAACCTCTGTGCTTTGCATCTCTAGGTGTTGTAGGTGGGGCCTACCTCTGGCTGGCCTGACGCCTGCCCAGTGACTGCGGGTTTGTGAGCAGGTGCCTGCAGGCCAGTAGGATGGCTGTGTGTCACAGTGGGGGGCATCGGAGCTGAGCAGGCAGCCAAGGGGATGGAGCACCTGAAGCTCCCCAAAGTTCCCAACCAGCTGGGCAGAGCGCACCCAGACAACCTTGTCCAGCTCTCCCTTCTCCCGCACAGCAAGCTCCGTGCAAACCCCACACCTTCAGCAGCCCTCTGGCTGCTCGGAAGCCTCCCAGACTACCCACCTTTCCTCCAACACAGAGCGGCCGGGTGTGGATCCCCTCCTCCACGAACAGCCGGAATGTCAATTTCTCAAGCGCTCCGCCTGTCCAAGCTCCCCAGCGCCCAGAGCACCACACACTATAGGATTCTTCTCACAAAGCAGATCTCCAGGGCTACGTGTCCAGCAGTCCCAGGCTTCCACACCCTCCCTGCTCCGTTTCTCTTCCTCCCACCTGTGAGCTGGGGTGGGGGAAGGGCTTGGGTCCCACCTGAGTAAGGCTTTCATAGTTACCCTGTTTTGTGAGGTCTGCTCTGTTCATGAGGTCTGTATGCAGTCTGGTTCAGCCTTCTTTCTTGTTGCTGTTTTAGGGTTAGTTGTATTAATTAACTATATTTTTGTACTATTTGTGGTTTCGGGAGTAGTTCTCCGTGTCACCTCTCACGCCACCATCTTGAATTTCCTAAGTTTTTACATTTATGTTTTCAGGGAAGATTGGTGTTTGAATACTCTCTGTATCCAGGAAATAACTAGCTATGTGTTTTACTTAATCTCACTTAATTCACTTTCTCCTTCTGTAAAATATGGATTATATACATGTCAGCTCATAGGGTTGTTATAATGGGACCGATAATGCTTACCTTATAATACTTTTGTGAGAATTGTATAGTCTAATGATTACAGCACTTATGATGATGTTTGACATAAAGTTATTGTTACTATTTCACAAATATTTTATTTGAATCTCACAAAAACTCTATGAGGCAGGCAAAGCGTATATGAGTATTTTTTTAACTTATTTCACAGATGAGGAAAGTGAAATTAAATTCCTAGTCAGGGCTAATATTCAGTGGGTATACAATGGTATATTCTTATCAGTTATTAAGATATTGAAATTCTTCCATATGAATCACTGCCTAAGGACCCCAAGTTCCACTAACCTCCCATTCTCCAGCTTCTCCCCTGAGACCCATGACCTCTCCATGATACAACAACTAAAAGGCTGATACCTGACTAGCAGAAGGGCTTAGAGAAAGACTGGTTGGAGACCATGAGTTTCAGATTTTTAAATATTTTGAGTATCATATTTGTTTATTATAAATGTCAACCTAAGATTCAAACCCAGGTCTTCATGACAACAAGTTCTACTAAACATAAAGGACTAAATAAAGAGGAAAGCAATGTACTATAGTTTCAATGTACAAACTTCTCCTAAGTAAAAATGTAAGAGAATCCATAAGGAAGAGAATGTCAGTAGTGCCTTCCTATTGATAGAATTAAATCAACTAAGTAGTGTTTTAAAGTACAATATAACAAAAGCTGAACATTAATAGAAACATATATATTCCATATTTATTATAAGATCCTTTTTAGATTTTCTAGTGAAATTGAATGTCTACAACAAAATATGAAGCTATTATTGCTTTTATAGTCGCTGTTGTATCAAAGTCTTGGAAACATGCTACAAAGGGACTGGATCATAGTAACAACCACCTGTTTAATTGTACATCTTAATACTGAAAAGTGTTGTATTTTCAGCATGAAATTTAAGGAAAATTGTGGAATAGAATAAAAGATTAAAAACATACTACCATGTTTGAAATGTCCAATACCAAAATATTTTAAGATAAAAATTACCTGTTGGAGAAAGTAGCTGGAGCTAATTCAGAAGACCTCAGTTATCACAAGACAATAGGCAGCATTAGCCAGTCGCTTGTGGATTTAGTGTCAATTTCACTAGGAACTATAAACTTTGTATAATAGTAGAATTGAAAACTAAGCTGTCTCATTGAATTAAAATTTCTATTACATCATTTTAAATAGTTTGTAACACATAAATAAACAAACAAATATTCACATGTCTTACTACCATTCTGGGTACCAAATGGTGATCTTGGAACATATAAACTTAGAACTCAGAATACAGTTGCCTGTTGCATAATTTTCTACTTTATTTTCTGGTTCCTTGCATTCTTATCATTTCCCACTTGAAATTATAAACCCTTTGAAATCAGGCCACATCGGCACTCTTCATATTTCCTCAAGGGACATAGCACACTTTACTATAGATAGTAGGTACCACCTATAAAGTAATGAAGAAATGAATTATTCATAAATGAACTGGTAGAAGAAACTGATTAATGATGATAGATTTGTAGACTAGCCAACCTGATTCCCCAGTTAAATTCAATAAACATTTAGTGATCACCTACTCTGAGCCAGGCACTTTAACTTTGTAAAAGTTGAAGACTTACAATATAATACCAACTACTCTAATCAGCATTCACTATGTTTTTTTAATACATTTTGGGTTCCCACATCTTTAAAGTAGAAAAATATATCCTGTTACTTCTTTATTTGATATTCAATATTTCCATAAAAGAAAGCAACTTCCACAACTCCAGAGCTACTCTTCAGGAAACACACGCACATACCACATACACACACAAACACACACACACTAAAAACTAATGAAAAGGTACACAAAATAAAAAGGCACCTCTTGGCTAATCATAATTAAATTTGATTATGATTAGCTTGCTGCTCAGATCTTTATTTGGCACAACTTCACTCTCCCCGATAAATAAAAGATGGTTTCCCATCATATTTAAAAACAGGAGGGAAAGCTCATCGAGGGAATTTAATACCTCTTTTGCATACTTTCAAAAACGGTTTAAAATAGCAAGTATTTGCCAACCAACCAAACCAAGAGCTGTAACTAAGACCACAGCACAGCGTGGTCAGCCTTCTGACAAGCTAATGACAAGTCTTCCATTAGGATGGGTTACACTGTCATTATTAACACATCATTGGTCAATCTGCTTAGAGTCATTATCTATATCATTTACTCTCTGAAGGCATGAGGGTCACATAGCACCACTGTGTTAAATAGCTCTGGGAAATCTGTAAAATGTTTAAGGTGAAGAATATGACATGGTGTATAATTTCTTACTTGCAGTTTTATAATATCAGACCCAGCACACATGGTTTTCTCATCATTAGCATGAGAAAGTTCATAAACTTAATCATAAGTAATATAAGGATCAAGGTTCAATTTGCTTACAGTCTCATCAAAAATAAATTTCTTGGTAGCTTCCTAGTTCCAGAGTCAATTATTCTCGTTAGGAAACCAAAGCCAGCAATGATATGAGCAGAGCTGAGAATGACTGCTTAGGAAAAACTCAGTGATTGTCAGTGGATAGTGGGTGGAAATCGGCCTAGCCCTGGCTTATCCAACTGCATCTTGTGAGTTTTTTCCAGCTAAAGCCTACTTTTTAAGGTGATATTTAAAAAGAAACTCTCTACCAGCTCTCTCTAAAAGTTGAAGGATGTCTTAACACATGGCCTATTCATTCATGTGAAATTACAAGACTTTTCAAAAGCCTCTATTTGATGTTGTATGGATTTAAGATGTAAGGGTCAAAGTGTTGGAATATTCTATCACAAAAGTGATTCTTTGGAAAGATTAAGCATGTGATTCGTAGATTCTCCCCATTAGCCCAACAAAAGCCAATGAATAGGGATGGGATTATCTAGGAAAGACCTATGGAAGGGCCTCGGGTCTAATGGAATAAATCCTAAAACATACATGAGTGGCCCACAAAATTCTTAAGAATTTTATACAAGCTGAACCAGTTTTGACTGAAAGAGACAGTGAGGGAATGAATAAAAGAAGGCTGCCAGACTCCCAAAATTCTACAAGCAGAACACAGACTGATAAAACTACTTAGCTCGGAAAACAATACCATTCATGGAAAAGTAAGGATGACTTTGAAGGTGGAGCTGTAAATCCACAGAGTGGAGGCAAAAACCACCGAGTATTAATCCCAGAAATTGAGAAATAATGTTGTTTGTCCACTAGGGTCAGAATTGCTTGGCACTGGTGATTCCTTTTTCCTTCCATTTTCTCCTTTTTGAATGGAATGTCTATAACTGTTATCCTATGCCTGTCCCACAACTGTATTTTGAGAATAGTTAACTTGTTTCATGAGTTTCATAGGTACTAAGGTGGAAAAGAGTTATGCCTCAGGATGGATCAAACCCAGAGCCTCACCATAACTGGTTAGCTTATGAGATCTGGGGCTTTTAAGCTAGAGATTTAGATGAAGTTGTTTGGACTTTGAGTTGCTGCTATAATGAGTTGAGATTTATGGAGATGTTGGGGTAGATGAATTAATTTTCTATATAGGAGAGATATGAATTTCCAGGGGCCAGAGGGTAGACTGTGGTAGACAAAATAATGACCCCCAAGAGTGTCCATGTCTTAATCCCCCAAATCTGAGAATATGTTACATTACAGGGCAAAAGGGACCTTGCAAGATATGATTAAATTAAAGACCTTCAAATAGGGAGATTACCACAGATTTTCTAGATGGACATGATGTAATTATGAGGGTCCTTATAAGTAGAAGAAGGAGATGAGAGAGAAGGAGTAAGAAAGAGATTTGGAAATGGATTTAGGGCCCAACCAATGTAGGTGGCTTCTGGAAACCAGAAAAGGCAAGAAATAGATTACCTCCTACAGCCTCCAAAAGGACTATAGTCCTCCTGACCCTTTGATTTTAGCCCATTGAGATTTCTGACCTGCAGATCTGTAGAATAATAAATTTGTGTTGTTTTAAGCTAGTAAGTTTGTGGTAATTAATTAATAAAGTGGTATTTATTAATATATTATTTAATTAATGAGTTTAAATAGACTAGTGAGTTAACGCAAATTAGGAAACTGATATGCCCACCTACAGTTTCTTTTCAGTGTGACAGCCAGAGTGATCCTATTAAAACATCACTTCTCCCTTAAAACCCTCCAGTCCAGTAGCTGCCTTTCTTTTATCACAGAGTAGAAACTGGAAGACCTTACACTACCTCCAAGACTCTACACAATCTATTCCTCCCTCGACCCCCAATACCCTTCTGATGCATCGTCTTCTATTTTTCACTGTTCCCCTTCCTCCGCGCCCTTCTTCCACTGCACCTCTGACATGTACTTTAGGGTTCTTCTCCCTTCCAGGCCCATCAGAGTCCGTCTGTCTAAAACACTTTTCCCTCAGTTATTCCTTTCTTTCTCAACTCCTTTAGGTCTTAGCTCCAATGTCACCTCTAAGTAAGGCTTTTCCTTACCATCTCATTTAGAACTAGACATTCTCTACCTCAGCCCCAACACCATCTACTCTCCTTTCCAGCTTTACTTTTTTCTGTTTTGTTCCTAGTGCTAATCACCCCTGACATACTATATTTTACTTATTTGTTTATTGTCTTTCTTCTCCCACAAGAATTAAAACTCCCTCAGAACCAAACACCACATGGCACATAGCAAGTGCTCAATAAATGACTGGAACATAAATAAAGTCAATATATTATCTTTAGTAACTATGACACAGAACTTCCACAGGACATTTCTAAGCTCCTTGCGGATGAAAACCAGGTCTTATATTGCTGATGGAAATCCCCACTTCAGGACTAAATATGGAGCACGTGTTAAATATGTACTTATGCCATTTTTAAATTATTTCATTGTGATAAAATACACATAACATAAAATTTACCATCTTAACCATTTTTAAGGGTACAATTCTAATGGCACTGGTACAAACACATTATTGTTCAACTATAGCCACTATCTGCATCCAGTACTTTTTTCACCTTCCACCAGCTGAAATTCTGTACCCATTAAACACCAACTCCCGATTATGTGCTCCCCCAGTCCGTGGAAACCACCATTCTACTTTCTGTCTCTATGAATTTGATTACCTAGGCACCTCATATAAGTGGAATCATACAACGTTTGTCCTTTTATGACTGGCTTCTTTCACTTAGTATGATGTTCTCAAGTTTCATCCATGTCATAGCATGTATCAGAATTTTCTTCCTTTTTAAGGCTGAATAATATTTCATCATATGTACATATGTATATACATTTTGTTTCTCCATTCATCCATCACTGAACCCTTGGTTTGCTTCCACTTTTAGTTATTGTAAATAACGCTGTTATGAACATCAATGTACAAATAATAGGGAGAAAAAAGTAGGAGTAGTAGTACTTATACCAGACAAAATAGACTTCAAACCAAAGAAAGTAACAATAGGCAAAGAAGGACATTACATGATGATAAAGATATCAGTCCAACAAGAAGACATAACAATTGTAAATATTGATGCACCCAACATAGGAGAACCTAAATATATAAAACAATACTAACACACCTAAAGGGGGAAATAGACAGTAATACCTTCATATTAAAGGACTTCAACACCCCACTTACATCAATTGAAAGATCATCCAGATGGAAAATAAATAAGGTAGCAGAGGCATTGAACAACATATTAGACCAGATGGACTTAACAGATATGTACAGAATGTTCCACCCAAAAGCAGCAGGATACACATTTTTCTCAAGTGCACATGGAATGTTCTCCAGAATAGATCACATATGAGGACACAAAAAGAGCCTCAATAAATTCAAAAGGGTTGAAATTGTATCAAGCATCTTATCAGATCACAATGGTATGAAACTAGAAATCAATTACATGAAAAAAAAAACCCACAAGCACAAGGAGGCTAAACAATATGCTTCTAAATAATCAATGGATCAATGAACAAATCAAAGAAGACATCAAGCAACACAAGGATATAAGTGAAAACAAAAATACAACAGTTCGAAGACTTCCGGGAAGATGGCGCTGTGAGCAGGGCGGCAGAAATCTCCTCCCAACACTATATTTATCTACGAAAACACCGAAAATACATCTATTCCTAAAAGAGAGACGAGAATACACAGGAAAGCGCACAGCGTGCAGCTACACCCGAGAGGACTTGGCACCCCAAGAGGCGGGTAAGATACGGAGCCGCGACCCGGCGGGACCCGAGCCCTCCCCCACCCCAGCGCACCGGCGGGAGGAGAGGATTCAGAGCCGGGAGGGAGTGGAAGTGCACCCCGCGAAGTAGCCAGCCCCGGGTGATCTGCGCGGGGAGCGCTGACCCACATTGCGCAGTGCAGCAGAGATTGGAGAGACAGAGGGGCAGGATCTGAGCGGGGAACGCGCCAGGGTGCTTGCAGCCGGCTCCGGGAAGGAAAAAAAAAAGTGCGCGCTTTCCTCAGCGGTCTTAAAGAGACAGGAGCCCAGCGGAGGAGCCGGATCGCCCCAGCACACTCAGCCCAGCAGGCTGGGAGTCCTGGGGAGTTTCAGACGCCTTAGCTGGCGACTGAGGAAGCGTAGCCATACTTAACACTTCTCACTGAGATCAGCAGCCTCCTATTCGTTCCCACCCCTGCCAGAGCGATAAAGGGCCCTGCGGAGCGGCACAGTCACAGCTGTTGAATAGTGGGGCAATAGCGCCACCTAGAGCATTCCCACAGAATCTACGTACGGTGGGCATTTTTTTGTTTTTTTTGTTTTGTTTTGTTTTTTGTTTTGTTTTTGTTTTTTCTTTTCTTTCTTTTTTTTCTTTTTTCTCTTTCTTTTTTTTTTCTTCTCTTTTTAAAGTCTTAAAGAGCCCAGCTGACATACGTGGCAACTATCAGTGACCAAATTATACAGTCATGAAAAGACAGAGGAATATGGTTCAGACCAAAATCAACCAGACAACCCCAGAGAGGGAGTCTGAAGGGATGGAAATGCACAGCCTCCCTGAAAAAGAA
Source organism: Smutsia gigantea (assembly GCA_032199065.1). Classification (NCBI taxonomy): domain Eukaryota; kingdom Metazoa; phylum Chordata; class Mammalia; order Pholidota; family Manidae; genus Smutsia; species Smutsia gigantea. The sequence goes on along the minus strand of JAVSCE010008554.1, from coordinate 108,857 downwards.
TTTAGAATAAAAGTCATAACCATGCTGATGGACCTACAGAGAAATGTGCAAGAGCTGAGGGAGGAAGTGAGGGAACTGAAGAAAGACAATACAGAAATCAGACAAGCGATTGACGGGCTTAACAGCAGAATGGATGAGATGCGAGAGACTGTTAATGGAATAGAAAACAGAGAACAGGAGTACAGAGCAGCTGAGGAAGAGAGAGATAAAAGGATTTCTAGGAATGAAAGAATATTAAGAGAACTGTGTGACCAATCCAAACGGAACAATATTCGCATTATAGGAGTACCAGAGGAAGAAGAGAGAGAAAAAGGGATAGAAAGTGTCTTTGAAGAAATAATTGCTGAAAACTTTCCCTCGCTGGGGAAGGAAGTAGTCTCGCAGTCCACCGAAGCTCATAGATCTCCCAACACAAGGGACCCAAGGAAGACAACACCAAGACACATAATAATTAAGATGGCAAAGATCAAAGATAAAGACAGGGTATTAAAGGCAGCTAGAGAGAGAAAAAGATCACCTACAAAGGAAAACCCATCAGACTATCATCAGACTTCTCAACAGAAACCTTACAGGCCAGAAGAGAATGGCATGATATATTTAACGTAATGAAACAGAAGGGCCTCGAACCAAGAATATTGTATCCAGCACGATTATCATTTAAATATGATGGAGGGATTAAACAATTTCCAGATAAACGAAAGTTAAGAGAATTTGCTCTCATAAACCACCACTACAGGATATCTTAAATGGACTGCTCTAGAGGGAAGCACACCTAAGGCTAAAAAGATGTCACCAGAGAAAAAAAAAATTATAGCAAAGAAAGCAGACCATCCAAATGCCAACTAAAGGCAAAGAATAAAACACCTATTATAGAAAGAATGGAGGAGGAGGAATAAGAAGGGAGAGAAAGAAAGAAACATCAGACTGTGTTTACAATAACTTAACAAGAAAGTTAAGTTACATTGTTAGATAGTAAAGAAGCAACCCTTGAACCCTTGGTAACCACGAATCTAAAGCCAGCAATGGCAATAAGTACATACCTATCAATAATCACCCTAAATGTAAATGGACTGAATGCACCAATCAAAAGACACAGAGTAACAGAATGGATAAAAAAGCAAGACCCATCTATATGCTGCCTACAAGAAACTCACCTCAAATCCAAAGATATACACAGACTAAAAGTGAAGGGATGGAAAAAGATATTTCATGCAAACAACAAAGAGAAAAAAGCCGGTGTTGCAGTACTTGTATCAGACAAAATAGACTTCAAAACGAAGAAAGTAGCAAAAGATAAAGAAGGACATTACATAATGATAAAGGGGTTAGTCCAACAAGAAGATATAACCATTATAAATATATATGCACCCAACACAGGAGCGCCAGCATATGTGAGACAAATACTAACAGAATTAAAGGAGGAAATAGACAGCAATGCATTCATCTTAGGTGACTTCAACACACCACTCACTCCAGAGGACAGATCAACCAGACAGAAAATAAGTAAAGACACAGAGGCACTGAACAACACACTAGAACAGATGGACCTAACAGACATCTACAGAACTCTACACCCAAAAGCAACAGGATACACATTCTTCTCAAGTGCACATGGAACATTTTCCAGAATAGACCACATACTAGGCCACAAAAAGAACCTCAGTAATTTCAAAAATATTGAAATCCTACCAACCAACTTCTCAGATCACCAAGGTATAAAACTAGAAATAAATTTTAGAAAGAAATCAAAAAGGCTCACAAATACATGGAGACTTAACAACACTCTCCTAATTAATCAATGGGTTAACGACCAAATCAAAACAGAAATCAAAGAATATATGGAGACTAATGACAACAACAACACAAAGCCACAACTTCTGTGGGACGCAGCAAAGGCAGTTCTAAGAGGAAAGTATATTGCAATCCAGGCCTATTTAAAGAAGGAAGAACACTCCCAAATGAATAGTCTAAAGACACAATTACTGAAATTGGAAAAAGAAGAACAAATGAGGCCCAAAGTCACCAGAAGGAGGGACATAATAAAGATCAGAGAAGAAATAAATAAAATTGAGAAGAATAAAACAATAGAAAAAATCAATAAAACCAAGAGCTGGTTCTTTGAAAAAATAAACAAAATAGATAAACCCCTAGCCAGACTCACTAAGAGAAAAAGAGAATCTACACACATAAACACAATCAGAAATGAGAAAGGAAAAATCACGACGGACCCCACAGAAATACAAAGAATCATAAGAGAATATTATGAGACTCTATATGCTAACAAGCTGGAAAACATAGAAGAAATGGACAACTTCTTAGAAAAATACAACCTTCCAAGACTGACCAAGCAAGAAACAGGAAAACTAAACAGACCAATCACCAGTGACGAAATCGAATTGGTAATCAAAAAACTACCCAAGAACAAAACCCCTGGGCCTGATGGATTCACCTCTGAATTCTACCAGACATATAGAGAAGAAATAACACCGATTCTCCTTAAAGTTTTCCAAAAATAGAAGAGGAGGGAATACTTCCAAACTCATTCTATGAAGCCAGCATCACTCTAATACCAAAACCGGGCAAAGACCTCACCAAAAAAGAAAATTACAGACCAATATCCCTGATGAACGTAGATGCAAAAATACTCAACAAAATATTAGCAAACCGAATTCAAAAATACATCAAGAGGATCATACACCATGATCAAGTGGGATTCATCCCAGGGATGCAAGGATGGTACAACATTCGAAAATCCATCAACATCATCCACCACATCAACAAAAAGAAGAACAAAAACCACATGATCATCTCCATAGATGCTGAAAAAGCATTTGACAAAATTCAGCATCCATTCCTGATTAAAACTCTCAACAAAATGGGTATAGAGGGCAAGTACCTCAACATCATAAAGGCTATATATGACAAACCCACAGCTAACATCATACTTAACGGCGAGACGCTGAAAGCTTTTCATCTAAGATCGGGAACAAGACAAGGATGCCCACTCTCTCCACTGTTATTCAACATAGTACTGGAGGTCCTAGCCACAGCAATCAGACAAAACAAAGACATACAAGGCATCCAGATTGGTAAAGAAGAAGTCAAATTGTCACTATTTGCAGATGACATGATACTGTACATAAAAAACCCTAAAGATTCCATTCCAAAACTACTAGAACTAATATCTGAATTCAGCAAAGTTGCAGGATACAAAATTAACACACAGAAATCTGTTGCTTTCCTATACACTAATGATGAACTAACAGAAAGAGAAATCAGAAAAACAATTCCATTCACAATTGCATCAAAAAGAATAAAATACCTAGGAATAAACCTAACGAAGGAAGTGAAAGACCTGTACTCTGAAAACTACAAGACACTCCTAAGAGAAATTAAAGAGGACACTAACAAATGGAAATGCATCCCATGCTCTTGGCTAGGAAGAATAAATATTGTCAAAATGGCTATACTACCTAAAGCAATCTACAGATTCAATGCAATCCCTATCAAACTACCAACAGCTTTCTTCAATGAACTGGAACAAATAATTCTAAAATTCATATGGAACCACAAAAGACCCCGAATAGCCAAAGCCATCCTGAGAAGGAGGAATCAAACAGGGGGAATTACACTCCCTGACTTCAAGCTCTACTACAAAGCCACAGTAATCAAGACAATTTGGTATTGGCACAAAAACAGACCCACAGACCAGTGGAACAGAATAGAAAATCCAAACATTAACCCAAACATATACAGTCAATTAATATTTGATAAAAGTGCCTTGGATATACAATGGGGAGATGACAGCCTCTTCAGCAGCTGGTGTTGGAAAAACTGGACAGCTACATGTAAGAGAATGAAACTGGACTACTGTCTAGCCCCATACACAAAGGTAAACTCAAGGTGGATCAAAGACCTGAATGTAAGTCATGAAACCATAAAACTCTTAGAAAAAAACATAGGCAAAAATCTCTTGGACATAAACATGAGCAACTTCTTCATGAACATATCTCCCCGGGCAAGGGAAACAAAAGCAAAAATGAACAAGTGGGACTATATCAAGCTGAAAAGCTTCTGTACAGCAAAGGACACCATCAGTAGAACAAAAAGACATCCTACAGTATGGGAGAATATATTCATAAAAAACGTATCTGATAAAGGGTTGACATCCAAAATATATAAAGAACTCATGCACCTTAACAAACAGAAAGCAAATAATCCAATTAAGAAATGGGCAGAGGACATGAATAGACACTTCTCCAAAGAACAAATTCAGATGGCCAACAGGCACATGAAAAGATGCTCCACATCGCTAATCATCAGAGAAATGCAGATTAAAACCACAATGAGATATCACCTCACACCAGTGAGGATGGCCAACATCCAAAACACAAACAACAACAAATGTTGGCGAGGATGTGGAGAAAAGGGAACCCTCCTACACTGCTGGTGGGACTGCAAATTAGTTCAACCATTGTGGAAAGCAGTATGGAGGTTCCTCAAAAAACTCAAAATAGAAATACCATTTGACCCAGGAATTCCACTCCTAGGAATTTACCCTAAGAATGCAGCAGCCCAATTTGAAAAGGACAGATGCACCCCTATGTTTATTGCAGCACTATTTACAATAGCCAAGAAATGGAAGCAACCTAAGTGTCCATCAGTAGATGAATGGATAAAGAAGATGTGGTACATATACACAATGGAATATTATTCAGCCATAAGAAGAAAACAAATCCTACCATTTGCAACAACATGGATGGAGCTAGAGGGTATTATGCTCAGTGAAATAAGCCAAGCCGAAAAAGACAAGTATCAAATGATTTCACTCATATGTGGAGTATAAAACAAAGAAAAAAACTGAAGGAACAAAACAGCAGCAGACTCACAGAACCCAAGAACGGACTAATAGTTACCAAAGGGAAAGGGACGGGGGAAAATGGGTGGGAAGGGAGGGATAAGAGGGAAAAAGGGGCATTACGACTAGCAGATGTAATGTTGGGGGGGCACGGGGAGGGCAGTACAACTCAGAGAAGACAAGTAGTGATTCTATAGCATCTCACTACGCTGATGGACAGTGACTGTAATGGGTTTGGTGGGGGGGACCTGATGAAGGGGTAGTTTAATAATCGTAATATTGCACATGTAATTGTAAATTAATGATAATAAAATAAATTATATTAAAAAAAAAATGAATTAATCATTTCTACCCCCTCAAACTTGTCCCCCATCATCCCCTGATGGCTGGGGGTAGCTTTTAGACCCTAATAACGACATTGTAATATAAAGTGGGGCTTCTCAACATCATCACTATTAACATTTTGGGCCAAATAATTGTTGGGTAGGGGAGAAGGTCCTGTGCTTTATAGGCTGTTTATCAGCATCCCAGCCTCCACCTACTAGATGCCAGCAGCTTCTCTCACTGTTACGACAATCAAAACATGACTCCAGCCTTGCCAAATGTCCCCTAGGAGGCAAACCCCCCACCCTGGATGAGAACCACTGATACAGGCGGTTGACATTTTCTTAATATTCTATAAAATGTAGTAACAAGCAACTTAGAAAACCCAGTCAGTTTCACCGAGCCATAGGCACCATCTGTGTAAACATCTCAAGCTCCTGACACAAACGCACTTTGAAGTAGACGCCCTGGCAACCCCTGCCAGCCAGTTGGCTTCTCCCAGTGGGTCACACACAGCGATCCCGGCGCCACTGCCACTCTCACCAACCCCCTTCACCCAGAACAATGTAGTTCTCTCTGGTTCTCCAACCTTCTCCACACCCTCCACTTAACTCTGTTTTCTTGAACTGGAGGAGACCTTTATGTTGTGGGCAAGCGTGTTTGTGCTAAGGCAATTGTCTGCCTGGCCTCCAGCCTCATGGCACATTAATACATTTACCCGGAGTTTCTCAACCACAGCACAATTAACATTTGGGGCCAGATAATTTTCTGCTGGGGGCCACCTTGAGCACTGCCAGGTGTTTGGCAGTATCACTGGCCTCTACCCATGAGAGAAGCCAGTAGCAGCCCTCCCCGAGTTGTGACAACCAAAAATGTCGGTAGATATTGCCACATGTCCTCTGGGGTACAGAATCATCCCCAGTGTGGAACCATTGTCAAACTATCCCACAAACCTCTGAAGTTGGTAATTCATCATCGTTTTATAGACGAGGAGACCAGGCTTTATGGAAATAGGATGATTTGCCCAGATGGTAAAGAGCAAAGTCAGGGATTAGAATTGATCTTTGAAACCAATGATTCCCCAATTGTGCAGCTGATAAATCCTTAACAGAGGCCCCAGCCCCTCCCGGACCCATTGCATCAAACCTTTATGGGAGGGGCTGGTAGTTTCTGTATTCCTACAAGATGGCTTCCCAGACACCAGCAATTCTCAGGACTTCACATCCCACATCTTCTGTCTTCACAGCTTTTCTCTTCATATGCACTCCCAACATTTTGAAATTACCTTGCTCATTGAACAAAGTCTTATTTTAAAGTAATAATTCTTGCATCTTCCAAATGGGATTGGCTGGATTTGAAAATCAAGTAATAAAGTAATTGTGACTCATTGAATGTCTATGAAAAGAACAAAGGTGTCCTCATAACAGATAAGCCATTAGTGTTTGTCTAAGAATTGTTACTCTAGCTCCTGCTAAATGTTGGGCCCTATAGCTGGGTTGTTTTGAAGACCCACAGCAAACATTGGAAAGTAAGAACCATTCCCATTTTAAAGAATAAACTGAGGCATAAAGAGATTGAGTGACTTGCCCAAAACCACATAGAAAGTGGGAAAAATATTATTACATGCTTTAAACTGTTTCTGGCAACTATATGTTATAGAGTTATTGTAATCCACTTAGGTTATATAAGAATTATGTGTGTGTGTGTGTGTGTGCATATGAATAGATACACTCACTTGAGCACAGAAAATTGGGAAGACCCCCAGCCTTCTTCTTAAACACATGGCCATACAATGCCTCCCACCCCCAACTGAGGTTCTGTAAGCAAAAGGGAAGGGGCAGGATGGTTCTTAGATAGGCAACCACCAGTGTCTGCCATATTCCTCCTTCATTTTATATGTGGGAAGGGCCCACGGCATGTTAATTGTCAGGACTGGACCTGAGCCCATGGTCTGGGCCAGCAGACTGTCCACACTGTCTGTCACAACTAGGGACTGAAGGGCTGTTTCCTTGGGAACAGCAACCAGCCACTAGCCACAGAGCCATGCAGGAGCCCCCATCTCCTGACAACCCACCCCCAGAGAGCCTTCCCAGAAACCACCTGCTTAAGGAACAGAAGGTGACCCCCTGGTCACTAGGGGACTCGTCCGCACAAAACCCTGTGAGTCATTCTCTGAGGCTCTAGAGAAATAGAACTCCCAGAGAGGGGCCCATCCCAGAAAGAAATAAAACCTTGGCCCAAGGCCCAGACTTTCAGGGAAACCAGCTGGCCCATTGGGAAGCAGCAGGGGTGGGGGTTGTCACCTTGAATTGAGGTCTCTCTGGACAGAACTATTTTCTTACTCAATCATTCATCAGTTATTTATAATTATGACTTTTATTCCCTCATTCAACAAATGTTATTGGGAGGGGTAAGGTAACTCAGTTTTAGCTATACACTTGACTTGTTTGCACTCATTATTACAAAAAGCACGTGGTACTTTTTTTTGTTAAGTTTTCTTTTAATTAATTTTTAATAATAAGTGGGGCATTCTCCTTGTAACCACCCACGATACCAGGTAATTTACACCAGGATACATGGTGGTATCTTTCCAGACTTTTTTTGTGCATTTCCATGTGGACCCATAGAAAAGTTACAGAATTGTTTTGGGTGTATCTGCATATATGCTGTCATGGGTTAGCTTGTCATTTTTAAAAAAGAAATTAAAAGTGAATTTATTGACGTGTTTTATGTGCCAGGCATGACTAAGTGCTAGAGATACAGCAGTAAACAAGATACAATTGCTCCTTGTGTCTAGTGGGAGATACAACCAAATAAAGAGATCATTAGAATACAATCCAGTAAGCACAATGAAAATGGAGGGAAAGGGGCTATGTGGAAGTCCAAAAAGGGGTACCTACCCTAGCCCAGGTATGTATGAAGTTGGGAGTATTAGGTATATTTAAGTTATGACAGAATACTAACTAAAGTAGTAAAATAAATAAAGGGGAAGGAGGTGATTTATTGGTTTATGAGAAATATTATAAAACTGACTTCAGGCATGACTGGATCCAGAGGCTCAAATAATGTAAAAAAATTATATGTCTCTGTCTCTTTCATCTCTCTCTTTCTCTCTCCATCTTTCAGCTCCATGTTCCTCTGTTTTGGATTTACTTTCAGATAAGCTTTCTGCACATGGTGGCAGAGACGGCCAGCAGCTACTATGTTCTTGTAAGCAGCAACCCCAGCAGACAGGGAAATCCTTTTTTCAGACAATTCCAACAAAAGTCCAGAAATGAGTCTCATCGGCCTTTTGGGAATGGCATGCCCATCAAAGCACCAATCACTGTGGCCAAGGGGATAGAATATGTTGACTGGCCAGCTCACCCATAGAGTCAGTGGCCCATACCTGAACCCCAAGGATAAGAGTGAGCGAAAGAGTGGTTTCCCCAAAGGAAAATTCATCCAGAGGAAATAAATGTTGCAGAGGCAAGAATAAAGATCTCCACTGTAGAAAGTTTCCTGGAGAAGTTGATGTCTAAGCTAAAAACTCAAGGCTGAACTAGACCATGCCAGGTGACAGGGAGAAAAGGAACAGAAAGGGTGCTCCTGGCAGAAGCAACAGCATGTGCAAAGGTCTGGAGAGCATTGCTTGTTCTAGAAAATGCAAATGATTTAGTCTGACTGATGGGTACTGTGGGAGGAGGGAGAGGAAGTGATGAAGTCAGAAATGAAGACAGATTGCCTTTAGAGGATTTTTATTTTATCTGGGCCCGCTCCCCTCCTGATCTTCCTCCCACCTCCCCACCCCTACCCCGGTCCTGGGACCATGACTCAGTCATGGGGTTTTCACACTCTCCTACTTCAAGCTTAGCACAGTTTCTATATCTCAGTGAATGTGTCATTTATCAGTAGATCACATTGCCCCGCTGATCCATTCTGTGGGTTCCTGAATGTCAGCTGATCATCACGGAATGGACCACAAATCTTCCAGAGTTTCACATGACAAAGGAATTCCAGTTTGAAAACCACAGGAGCATCAGTACATACGCTGCAGCCAGAGGCACAGGGCACAGGCAAGTTGTGTTCATTTTGAAAGAGGGTACAGCTGGGTCTGTAGCCCCCTTTATTGAGTATGTCCTGTCTCTAGTAGCTGAGTCTCCTCAGAAGAAGAACCCTATGAGGGAAACGCTTTTATTATCCCCATTTCACAGATGAGAACTGAGACCCAGAATTTAAGAGATTTGCCCCAAATCTCTTTTTAATCCTTACAACAGTGCACCCCCATTTCAAATACAGGAAAACTAAGGCCCAGAGAATTGAAACAACTTGCCAGAGTCACATAGCAAAAGTAAGATGTGTGTGTTGGGGGGTGGGGGGGTGGGGCGGCTCCTACATGGCTCGTGGAAATAAAAAATGGTGCAGCCACTTTGAAACAGTTTGGAAGTTCCTCCAAAGGTTAAACATAGCATTATCATATCATCCAGCAATCCCACTCCCAGATATATCTCCAAGAATGATAAACATATATCCACACAAAAACATGTACATGTAGGTTTATAACAGTATTATTTATTAAATCTCAAGATAGAAACAACCCAAATGTTCAACAACTGATGAATGGGTAAATATACACTGTGGTATATCCACACAGTGGGATGTTATTCAGCAGTAAAAAGGATCCCTGAAAACATGTTAAGGGAAAGACCCAAAGGAGTACATATGCTATGATCACATTTATGTGAAAAGTCCAGAAGAGGCAAATCTATAGAGGCAGAAAGTAGATTAGCAGTTACCAGGGGGTGGGTGGGGTGCGGAGGGGTTAGAGGGAAATGGAGAGTGACTAGTAATGGGTATGAGGTTTCTGTTTAGGGTGATGCAAATGTTCTAAAACTGTGGAGATGGCTGCATGACTCTGAATATACCCAAATCCATTGAATTGTACACTTTAAATGGGTGAATTATATGGTATGTGGATTAGTCTCTCAATTTTTAAAAAATGTAAACAAAATAGAAAAAGCAAAAAACTAAGGGGATGGGGCTGTGGCCATGAAGACACTACAACTGATGTTTGGCCATATACTACTTTGGGCTTAACTACCCTGAGCCAGTGAAAGGGGGGAAGGAGGCAGAATATATTAGCTCACCCAATGGAAAAGTCCATGGACATTTCAGGCATAGCTGGAACCAGGAACCCAGCAATGTCAGTGGGGCTTTGTCATGCTCAGATTTGCCTGTGCTCCTTCCTTCTCAAGCAGGTGTCAAAGAGGGCCTTGGAAGCTCCAGGCTACCTCACTCTTACATCTCCACCACTTTGGGAAAAACTTCTTTCTGTATAGTTTTAGTAAAGGTTTGAGGGAGGGTTCTCACTGATCTGACTGGGGTCACATTTGAATTAATCACTGTGGCCAGGAAAATTTATTGCTCTGATGGGTCAGGTCTGTGACATAACCCACCCTAGAAACCAAGGAATGTGGTCAGCTCCAACTAATGACAGAGTCTGAAGTAGGGGTGGGTGCATCCCCAAAGGATAACTGGGGTTCTGAGCAGGTGCAAGCCACAGATACCACTTGTAAGTCAAGGGAGAGGAAATCCTGGGGCAAAATACCTCTAAAAACCAAAATCAGTCAAAGGGAGAAATAAAGTTTAAAATCCATTTTTTGCTTACAAACTGCAGTCCTGGGCCTTCTCTCTTTCCTGCTCTGGAAGAAGCAAACCAGCCCCCTCCCCTTCACCTCTCAGGTTCAGACAGGCCCTCGGTTGCCTAGGTAATCACCCACTGATAAGGGAGATGAACTTCTCTCCACCCCTGAGGAATGATGCAAATGCCCTAAAGCCATACTTCTCTTCACCCTTGAGCATCTGTTGATATGCAGATGTACTAAAGCCAGGAAAGACATTCTGGAAATATTACAATTTTACCCACACCACTGTAGTGGGGGGACAGTGGACCCCCTGCCCAGGTTTGACACCTGTTTCCTCCAGGTGCTAGCTGTGTGACTTTGGCAAAGTACTTAACCTTTCCATGTCTCAATGTCTTCATCTGTAAAATGGAGATAGTAATAGTATGTCCCTGAAAATATTGTTCTGAGGCTTAAGAGATGAATTCAGTAAATGATTTAAAGGGATGCCTAGCACACAATGAACAGTCACTATATTATCTAATATTATCACACACATGCTATAGAGCCATCGCCCGTTACCCATGTCTTACAGGACAGCAGGAAAGCAGGTAATAAAATATCAGTTACTGGTCAAATAGGAGTTTGGAGGCAATGGTGAGGAAAGAGAAGAGAGCCCCAGACTTGTTCTGTGACTGGACTCGGGCCTCCACTTTCCCTACAGAGCAGCTGTCACTGTGCTGAAATCGCTCAGTCCCATCAGACTGCAAGCTCCCTCTGACTCTTAATGGTAGGGTTCTGAAGTTCATGTAATTTTCGAAAAAGAATACAAAACTATAAATATGAAATAGGTAGGAACACGAGTATTTATTGACAAAAACATAACTCATCTCAAATTATTGGACACTTGGGGAGTTAGGACCCTTTTCTTCTGAGATCTCTTTAGGCAATTTATATAGAAATGCTTTCCTGGCTGCCCCTTACTCAACCAGAAACTCTCTAGAATTCCTAAAACCTCCCAGTACTGGTCAGTCTGCTTTAGGGCCTAATAAAGATTTTCAATCAATGTCTGTTGAATGACTAATTGGTCAAATAGCTACACCGTGATTAATCTTCACAATGGACAACCCACACCCACATAGCTAAGAGCCTGATGCTTTTTCTCTCCTTTAAACAATACAAAAGGTTTTGAGAAATCTCTTGTTCATAAAGGCGAAGATCCTGCCCAACTGATTTTGTGGCCTCTGAGATGAGACTGACCTGGGTTCATTCCTAGTTCTGGGTTCAGTCGAGAGTGAATCACCTCCCTTTTTTGAGCCTCAGTTTCCTCCTCCATTGCATCCACAGAGGAGAGGAATAAATGAGAATCATCTCAAGCATGTGAATGACTTCACACAGTGCCTAGAATATGTGTCCAATAAATGAACTTAAATATTTCACTTTTTACTGATTTATTTGACTGCTTTAAGTGAATAATATATATTTCACTTTTTACTGATTTATTTGACTAGGTAATATTTCCGAAAAGTACAAAAGGATGAAAAAGTGAATCTTCCTCCCTGTTCCTTTTCTCACCCATCTCTCCTCCCCAGATGCACCCATAATTACAGGCTGCAATATAGTTTCAAATTTATAGAAATGTTACAAGAATAATTCAGAGAATTCCAGTGTACCTTGTACGTAGATTCACTAATTTTCAGTATTTTGCCGTATTTGTTTTGTCATCCTCTCTTCATGTAAATATGCATATCATTATTTATATTTATTTTTCTGAACCATTTGAGAAGATATTACATACAACATGCCCCATTTACTCGTTAATATTTCATATAAGAGGCATCTATTTCCTACAAACAGGATATTATTGTATGTAACTAAGCACAGTTACCAAATTCAGAAAATTTACCTTGACACAATACTTCATCTATATTCCAATTTTATCATTTATCATGGTTTATGTTCTTTACAGCATTTTGTCCCTCTAGTACAGGATGCAGTTCAAAACCATGTTTTACATTTAGTTATGTCTCTTTAACTTTCTTTGACCTGGAATGCTTCCTCAGCTTTTCTTTGTCTTTTATGAAATGAACAACTTTGAAGAACACAGGCCAGTTATTCAATAGAATGTTCCTCATTTGGGATTTGTCTGCTTAATACTACTGTGTAACAAATTACCCGCAATTCCTATAGGTCAGGAATTCGGAAAGGGCATACTGGAGAAGGCTTAAATCTGCCTATGGCTGGGACCTCAGCTGGAAAACTCAAAGCCTAGGGGCTGGAGTTATCCGAAGGCTGGTTTACTCATGTATCTGGCAGAAGATGCTGGCTCCCCGCTGGCACTTACCACAGTGCCTGGTAGGTGTTCAATTAATATTTATCACATGAATTAATGAATGAATGAACCATTTTTGTACCAACCATGAACCTTGCCCAGAGTATACATAGTGGGTGTCCCCCAAATTGTTGGAATTAGTGAAATAAAGAATGGACAGCACCAAGCGCACTTCTGAGATCAATGATATGAGGCTGCCATTTACAGACACTTGTTAAGATTTCCCTGTCTAAACAAGTCTCTCCCAGGAGCTGATAATATGGACAGTCAGGCTGAGAGGCATGAGACTGGACCCAGATGTGGTAATCAAGCCACATCACAGGGGGAAGGGTAACTTTGTGACCAGAGGCTCCAAGGGTGGGTGCCAAGTCAAGCATTTGGAAGGGAAGCAATTGCCTGTACCTTGGGCTGAAACAGAAACTGTGGTGGCTGGCAAGAAAGGATTCTCCAACCTGTACCTCTTGGCCCCTCAGCCTCTGTTGGCTTCCCATAGACCACAAATACTTTTTGGAGGAAACTTTTTATTGAAGTGTACCATACACACAGAAAAGTGCACACAAAAGCTCAATACATTTTCACAAAGGCAACACATAAGGTAACGAGCTCCCAGATCAAGGAACAGAACATACACCATCCCCTAAGAAGCCTCCTTCTAGTCTAGTCTGTTCCACCACCCTCAGTGGTAACCATTATCTTGATTTCCAACACCAATGTTATGTTTGCAGCAATAGCCTTTTCACCCTGCCTCGTCCTCCGTGAGCTCAGAGTGGAAATGGGAACCTAATAATAATTCACCTTGCTTGACCAGTTCAATGAGCCAGCCATTCTTTGAAGCCTCAGAATCTTTAGTGGGCTGGAACTTTTATCACTCTCATTTCACAGATGAGGGCACAGAGAGATTATAGGAAGTAGAAGAGTCTGTATTTGAGCCCAGGTTGAAAGCTCACGTTCTTATCCACCATATACATTTCTTATCAATAAAATGATCAAGTACTGAGGACTCACTTTGAGCAGGACATTGTGCTTGATCTTTCTGTCCATTGTCTTATCTGATTTTTCCTGCTTTATACTCCATGAGTAATATACCTTTATCTCTGCTTGACAGATGATGAAAGCAGAATTCAGAGAGGTTAAATAATCTATCTAAGGTTACACAGCCTAGGAAGACTTGAAAATAAAGATTTAAACCTAGTGTATTGACTCAAAGTCCATGCAGGGAGGTACTGGTACTCAGCATTTATGTGCACCTTTCAAAGATACCTAGTGGAATTTCCAAAGAAGAGACAATAGTAGTTATCTTTTTAGAGCTTCTCTGAGTCAGATGTTTTGGGGAATGATTAGGAATGACTGTCTCTGCCTCCTCTCTCTTAGTAAGAGAACACCTGATTTTTAACTGAATACACTAGCCAATGGAAAAGCTCTTCCTCCGCATATCCACAGGACCCACATCTGTATCCTGCACTTTACAAGGAATCAGTAATGCTCTTCCTTTATTCATCCCCTGCCTGCTGGCTGAAATGACAGACATGCTGTTGGGGAGCCGTCCTGGACCATGCGGACAAGGATGCTCTCTGGGGATGGAGGAGCCCCAAGGTAACAGGAGTCTGAGCCACCCCCACCCCCCCGGGGCCATGCTGTCCTGGTCCTGGAGCACTGACACCCACATAGTTCCAAGAAAGAATTTTCAAAAAAATAAAAAAACTTCTCTCTTCACTGAATTGTATGTTTTCTTAAGTGACTAAAATGTGAATGTTATCTCAGGTTTTAAAAAACAAACTTTTCCTTTGGGAAGCCATGATTATTTGGGGTCTTCAGTTTGTACTCTACTATAGAGCACCTTATGTTCATAATCTTTCCTTCTCCGATCAGCCTCATAAGAGAAGGAGCATGGTCTCTCTTTAATAGCTGAGGGATGAAGGCTCAGAGATGAAGGGATTTGCTCTAGATTACACAGCTAGGAAGTGCCAGAGCCCACTGTCTGTGACATCAAATCTTGTGTTCTTCCATTATACCAGGGATGGCAAACTGGCCTGGTGGCCCTCTAAGGATGGCTTTACATTTTTAAAGAGTTGAAGAAAGGAAGAGGAGGAAGAAGAACATGCAAAGACCATATGTGATCTGTAAAACCTAAAATATTTACTATTTGACCCTTTACAGAAAAAGTTTGTCAACCCCTGCATCACACCATTTAAAAAAATCTCTCTGTTTCTCTGCCTGGGAAATGAGGGTTTAAATATTTAACAGATGCAGGAAGATATGTGTTAGAGTCACATAGGGCATGGATCAAGAGAAGGAGCTAGAATGGGGGGACACTAAAGGGTTTGTGTTGGTCAAACAGACCCTATTTATTGCGAGGCCACAGCTCCTGGAGCAGAGACGCTGGGGTAAGACAGACAGGCTTGCTGCTTGCAAACTGAATGACCCGGGCAAGTTCCTTCCCCTACCTGGGGTGCTGGTTCTCATCTGCACATGGTGGGGTCAGACAACATCTGTCCTCTTGGTTTTTGTCCATTTCATCTATTAATTCCCTATCCTCTCATAACAGCACCCCAATTTCCCTGGCAACTCCCTTCCTTACTCTCTGTCCCTGTGAGGCATATGGGGCTAACTCCATCCTTGGCTCCAGGGGAGGCCAAATGCCCTAAGCTGGCCAGCAGTGCTTCATTCCTCTGCCCCCAGAGATTGGTTCAGGGATGGGCATGCGCCCCAAGTAAACCAATGAGTCAATCTTGGGTTCAGGAATCACTGACACTGCATTGTTTTCTTTCTGCTGTGCTAGACGAGTGTGATGAGGGTCTGTAGCTCTTGAGAGACTCAGCCGCATAACTGATGAATCCCTGAATCTAGCTGTACCTGGAGCCACTAGGCTTAGACATGTTATTCTCCAGGAACCAATATGGTTCCTTCTTTGGATTAATTCCCTGTAGCAGACTTCCTCTGCCTGTATGCCCTTGGCACTCACCATTTGACCCTCAACAACCTGATGGCTTCCAATTGGCAGCCCCTGTGCTCTCTGCCTGAGGGCTTTGCCCCCTTATGCATTCAGCACAAACAAGCCTAGGATGCTGCCAGTTCATCCTACCATAGGAGCACCATTTAGCCCAACTGGCAAGAGTTTGTGGCTAAATACCCCTACTTTCTTGCCCACTGGGTGGACAGTTCTGTTGTGTGTTCTATTCTCTATGCTGGAGTTCCATGGTACGGTTGAGCCTCAGTTGCCCAGAGTGATAACCTGCTCAGTAGTTCTCTTTGTATTGGCTTCTTTCCCTTTCCTGTAGGCCTTCCTGCTTCCCCCAGTGGAGCTTCCTGGGATCATTTCCTGGATGGACTACTGGTACACAAATCTTTGTCTCAGATCATCTTCTGCCGGAAATCAGCTGAAGCATTTCTTAAGATCAGTTTTCTGTCACTCACAGCCAAAAGTGCTCTGGCTGACACACAGTTCAAGCATTCTTTAAGAATATTTGACTTTCCTACACTGTTAGTGGGAATGTACATTAGTTCAACCATTGTGGAAAGCAATATGGGGGTTCCTCAAAAAACTAAAAACAGAATTACCATTTGACCCAGGAATTCCACTCCGAGGAATTTACCAGAAGAAAACAAGATCCCAGATTCAAAAAGACATATGCACCCCTATGTTTATAGCAGCTCTATTTACAATAGCCAAGATATGGAAGCAACCTAAGTGTCCATCAGTAGATGAATGGATAAAGAAGATGTAGCACATATACACAATGGAATATTATTCAGCCATTAGAAGAAAACAAATCCTACTATTTGCAACAACATGGATGGATCTAGAGGGTATTAATCCCCAGTGAAATAAGCCATGTGGAGAAAGGCAAGTACCAAATGATTTCACTCATTTGTGGAGTATAACAATAAAGCAAAACTGAAGGAACAAAATAGTAGCAGACTCACAGACTCCAAGAAGAGACTAGTGGTTTCCAAAGGGAAGGGAGTAGGGAGGGAGGGAGAAGAGAATTAAAGGGCATTATGATTAACACATATAATCTAAGGAGGGCACGAGGAAGGCAGTATAGCACAGAGAAGACAAGTAGTGATTCTATAGCATCTTACTATGCTGATGGACAGTGACTGTAATGGGGTATGCGGTGGGGACTTGATAATGTGGATGAATGTTGTAACCACAATGTTGCTCATGTGAAACCTTCATAAGATTGTATATCAATGATACCTTAATTAAAAAAATTTAGAAAGAAAATAAAAAATACTTTGACAGGGAAAAAAAAAAGAATATTTGCCTCATAACTCTATTTTCTAACCTGCTTTTCAGCTGACAGGTGGTGCATGCTCTGGCCTACTGGTGTGCATGGCAGAAAGGGCCCCAACAAGAGAAGGCTGGCCCTGGGACAGCTCAGTGATCCACTCATCTGCTCTCTCCTTCACACACATCCACCTTTCCCTGAGCGCATTCAACCCATGGATCCAGCCAGCAACCCTGTCTGCCCCAGGAGAGAGCCTCAGTTCCTGCCTGGAACTCTTTCATCTGTAAGGCCACAGTGTTCCATCCTGCCAGTGATAAGGCATGCTGCGTCATCTCCCTGTCCCTGACCTTTGAAAGAATGGTACCCATCCGGGGCCTGTGACGTTACTTCTTGGGGATAAAAACAGTGAGAACAGGGAGGTTCCTAAGAAGTCACCATTCATTCATTCATTCATTCATTCAACAAATATTTATTGAGTGCTTAGGGCAAGCCATTCGGAATTGCAGACAATAAAATCAATTAGAGTCAGCTTAAATAGCAAGGGATTTATTAAAGGTATTAGGTAGCATCCCAGATGCTTAACCACCACACACAGTGCAGGCAGGAGCATCACAGCCAGAAGTACCTACTTCCCTGCTGAACTAGTCCAACAGAAACATCACTGCTGCACTGCAGCCTCGCCCAGGCCTGAGGAAGCTACACACTGGCTGCTGGAACTCTCCTACTGTTCTCTAGAAGGACCAGGTATCTCTACCACTGAGCTTGCCAGCGATGTCACCACTTGGCATCCCACAGCTTGTTACTGCCTCCAAGGCTCACCAGGGGAACCTGGGCCACATGACTCACTCCTGTTGCAAGGAAGTCTGGGAAATGTGTTTTTTTACTTTCTAACCTTAAAGGTATTGGAAACCACATTCAAAGGGGATTGGAATAAGAGAGGCAGGCCTGTAATGCCTGCCATAGGTCCACAATAATGATAAAGTCAGAAAAGTTCCCTGCTTTCCAGAAGCTCACAGTTGAGAGGGGAGAGGAACACTAAAAAAGTGATTCCAAGAGGGATAATAAGCATTACTTAAGGGAAATGTTAGAAAGTGATGAGAACACAGACCAGGAGGACTTAACCCATTCCAGTGGGACCTCCTGAAAGAAGGATAATTGTATGCGACTCGTGAAGGCATTCAGAGGCTAACCAGGTAAAAGAAGAGCAGGAAGGAACAGCATTTCCTGCAAAGGGAAACTATTGTGCGCAGAGGCCCAGTGTCAGGGAAGAGGAGGGCTGTGGGAGGAACTGACACTCAGTTGACTTGAGAACAGAGAACAAAAGGAAATGGGGAAGGAGGTAGAGGGGTGGGAAGGGAACAAACCATAACCTTGTAGTCGGTGCTGAGGTATTCAAACTGTCTCCTAAGGAAAATAGAGAACTAAAAGACACATCAGAGCAGTGATGTAAAAGCTGCTAATATTCACTGAGCACTTATTCATTGCCAAACCTTTCTCTAAGCTCTTACCACATATCATTTAGTATATATTTGCAATGATCCCTTAAATTGGGTTCTACAGACCATGAACAAGTTTCTCAGACCCTCAATGGCTCAGTTTCCACATATGTACAATGAGAGTAATAATAGGACTCACAAAGGATTATTATAAGGATTATAATGAGTGTGGCACGTGGAAAACTATGTATGGGTTTGCTTTTGCAACCATTACTCCCATTTGATAGATAAAAAAGCTGAACCCCAGAGAGATTAATCAACCTGCCTGACAACACACAGGTAATAAGCAATAGAAAGGACAGACAGGGCTGGGTGGGTGGGAGAGCTGGTGAGCATGAAGAAGCCACATCTTTACCCTAGTGGCAATGGGAACCATGGCCCACCCACTGGGACCCATATGGTCAGCCTCGGTTCTCATTGGTTGGTGTCTGTGTCACGTCAGTTGTTAAATATTTCAATACCACCCTTCCTGTTACTATAGATATGTAACATTATGTTGTGGCTTTAACATTTACAGGAAAGGTATCATACTAAGAGTTTACTTCTGAAAGTTTCTTTTCTCATTCAACATTAGATATTTAAGACCTATTTAGATCTGGCTTAATCATTTTTGCTGCTCATTGGCATTCCTCTATGGGAGTATGTCATAGTTTATTCACCCACTCACCCACTGACACCTAACCAATTGATTCCACTTTTGGCCTATTATGGGCGAAGCTACCATACCCACTCTTGTACATGCTAGAGCTCCTCTAGGGTGGATGCCTGGAAGTGGGATTGCTGGACACAGGGTGGGTGCATTTCAACTGCCAAAGAGCAGTGTATGAGGGTTCCCGTTTCCTGGCTTCCTCACCAGTAATAGTATACCACCATCACACACGGCACTAATTGTATGCCGGGCAGCTTTCTCAGCATTTAACATGAAATAATTCATATAACCCTCCCAAGAAACTCTGATATAAAGACAGTCATCATCCCCATTTGACAGAGAAAGAAATGGGGGCACAGAGAGGCGAAGTAACTAGCCCCAAAGCACTCAGCTAGGAATGGCAGTGTGTGGTGTGAACCCAGAGAGGCTGGTTCCAGAGTCTGAGCTGTTAACTACTCTTCTATACTTGAGTATTTTCTGATTTCCAAACTGTTGTCAGTCCATGGCTGTGAAAGTCTTCTCTAAGTGTTTTAACTTGCGTGTCCTGCTTTGGAGGGACCTTGAAGATCTTTTCATCCATTTGTTGGACAGTCAGGTGTCTCCTTTGGAAAAATGCTTCTTTATAGCCTTGACTGCCTCTGAATTTCCGCTCTTCAAGCAGATGTTCCTGGAGGCCAGGACTTGGAAGGGCCTGGCACAGAGTTGGCACTTGGTGAAAAGTACTAGACAGAACTGGCAGCGTCTCTCACTCTCCCTTCCTCCCAGAAGCCTGATGCTGTTTTTTTAACCTGCTTATATTACTGGCCCATCATCTGTGGTCCAGGCACAGGGGCAGCTCTCTAGCCCCAACCCCATTTCCCCCTCTGTGATCTGACTACTTCTCCTTTGACTCTCCCATGCCCTTGTTTCTCATGAACCCCACTAGCCATCCTCCCATCTCTTCAGTCAGCCAATTTCACTCCCACCCCAGGGCCTTTGCACATGCCGTTCCCTGCCTGGAACACTCTTCCCATGGCAGCTCTGTCTCATCCTTCAGGTCTCAGCTCAATGCCACCTCCACAGTGAGGCTTTCCTGATTCCCCTGTTTAGAGGAAACAGAGGCATGAAGAGATTGAGCATAACTTCTCAATAATTAAACAGCTGGAGCATGGGTAAGATTTATGAATTATGCAATTTTATGTGCCTATGTTTCCAATTTTTTCTAAAATGGTGATGGATTCCCTACATGATTTTTTTTAACTCAAATTGAAAATTAATTAAGAGCTAACCCTGAGAGAGGACAGATGAGTTTCTGGGGCTCTGTTTCCCAATCCTCCTGCTCAATACTTCAGTAGGATTGAGATAAGATCCTAGAATTGTACAACCTCCAGGATTTCCTTACTCCCCACTCCCCCTCCCATCCCTTTCCACCTGACATTGTCTGCCCTTGGCTCTGAATCATAAACCTGAAAGCAAAGCCTCACGTGCAAAAGCGTCTCTGCTAAGCAGCCTCCCCTCCCCTACGGATGTTTCTGACCTGAAGAATGGGGATAATAAAAGCACTTACTTGGCAGGGTAATTATGAGGATTCAGCCAGCAGAAGGAAGGCTGCGGCTGTGTGGGAACCATACTGCTAGTGAATCTGGAATCAGACAAATCCTGGACCCAACCAGGTTCACTGTGTGACCTTAGGCAACTCACTTGACCTCTCTGAGCCTCAGTTTTCCCATCTGTGAAATAAACATTTGAAAAATCCATACTGAGTCTATTAGAATGCCTTTTGCTAGAAAGAAGAGCTAATAAAACTCAACCTGGCTTAACCAGAACAGGTCATCCTGCCTCCCCTTGCAGGATATCCATGCCAGGTCAGCTGCAGGACAACAGTAGATCTAATACAGGTAACTCTGCTTTCCTCACATTTGCCTTAGGCCACTTCACTTTTACCAAAGACCAATATTAGTAAGGTAACAGCTTTTTCATAAAATCAAAAATCCTCTTTGGATTTCTTTTGGTTAGCAAAAACAGGTCCTAATGTAGGTCTTTTGTAAAAGTGAAGTGGCTCAAGGCAAACTTGCAGAAAGCACGAGACTCTTTGTTTTACCCCACATTGGCTTACAAAAGAATGCTCTGCTTTCAGAGGGCATGGAAACTGGCATCTCAAGGACCTGGGGTCTTTCCATCCCTGTTTTGCCGTCCACGGTAATAGTTTCACCCTAAGGCTGGTTCTCCTCTTGATGGTAGCAGGACTGCCAAGAGCTATCCGGGCTACAGCCAACCTCTTTCGGCCCAAGAGGAAAATAGGTTCACTTGCCTACCCTCTCCTGGAGGAGCGAAGAAGAACGTTCCTGGTGAACATCTCCTCACTTCTCACTGGCCAGATTTGCATCACATGCCCATTCCTGAATCAATATCTGGCAAAGGGGTGCAATTCCTATGATCGACATAGACTAATTGGCTCCAGGCTTGTGACTGGCTGGAATGAAAGTCAAGGAGCCAACTACGCTCCTTGTCAAGAGATGAACAATTTCACCTCCCTCAGTGGGTTGGAGGAGAAATGAATGAGATCATGCCTGCAAAGCTTAGCACATTAAAAGTGCTCGACAAATAACAGTTCTTATTACTATAATTATCAACATTATCAACATCATTTGGGGGTCTTGACATCAGATAAATTCCATTAAACAGGTTCTCCCCTTTTTAGCTGTGTGGCCTTAAGAAAGTTGCCGACCTTCGGTTCTACTCTGTAAAATGGAAAAGGTAAGAAAGTGTTCCTATCCTGTGTCATTATTGTGAGGCAAATACTTAATGTTCAATCTGTGCTGATAATGCCTTTTTAAATTTAATTTAATATTTTGCCTTCCCAGTAGCCATTTGGGGGGCCTTCTGGCTTCAGGAGTAGATGCATTATCCTCCCCTGGAGTCCTGCACCCTCAGGCCAATGTGATGGTGCAGGGAAAGCATGTGATCCTAACTAGACAAATGGTAGGCTGCCCTAAAACTCTGCTGGTCTTGCCATGGAAAAGGGTACTTTCTTCTAAGATTGCTGAGCCTAAAGAACAGAGCTGGCAGCTGCTGGAGACCCTCTTCATCACCACATAAGAAGAGGCTGCCTGAGCACTATTTACAGTAGCCAAGACATGGAAGCAACCTAAGTGTCCATCAGTAGATGAATGGATAAAGAAGAGGTGGTACGTATTCACAATGGAATACTATTCAGCCATAAGAAAGAAACAAATCCTACCATTTGCAACAACATGGGTGGAGCTAGAGGGTATTATGCCCAGTGAAATAAGTCAGGCAGAGCACAATGAATATCATATGATTTCCCTCATTTGTGGAGTATAACAACTGAAGGAAGAAAATAACAGAAGGAAAACTAAAGGAAGAAAATAACAGCAGACTCACAGAACCCAAGAATGGGCTAACAGTTACCAAAGGGAAAGGGACTGGGGAGGATGGGTGGGAAGGGAGGAACAAGGGGAAAAAGGGACTTTATGATTAGCAGACATAATGTAGGGGGGGCACGGGGAGGGCTGTACAACACAGAGAAGACAAGTAGTGACTCTATAGCATCTCACTACGCTGATGGTCAGGCACTGTAATGGGGTATGTGGTGAGGACTTGATGATGTGGGGAGTCTAGTAACCATAATGTTGCACATGTAATTGTAGATTAATGACACCAAAATAAAAAATTTAAAAAATTAAAAAAAAAAGAAGAGGTTGCCTGAGAGTGAAGCTCACAGAAAGGAAAGCAGAGATGGGAGATGGAGAGAGGCAGAGGCCTGTTGACACTCTCGAGCTCCTGGATCCAGGCATTCCTGAATGAGTCATACCACTGGACTTTTCTTTATCTGAGTCAATTCTCCTTTACACTAGTTTGCTGTTCTGTTACTTGCAGTGATGAGTTCAGAGTCCAGCCTGGGCCAGTGGAGGGAAGAACCAGAAAAGGAGGCAGTCCTCTGGGGCAGGACCATGCCGCCCAAATCCATGTGGTGTCCTGAGAATTTTGTCCAGGCCAATGCATGAACAGAACTCCAGAAGTATCTGGAGTTAAAAGTGCAAACAGTCTGGTGAGTGACCCTCCAGACTTTTTCTCTATGCTTAAAATAAACAGACATATACACATACATTGAGGAATATTTATACAAAAATGAGATCACACGGTACATTCTCAGTTCAAATGCTACCTCTTCAGAGAGACCTTCCATGACCACCCCATCTAAGTAGCTCTGCCTCCATCCCACTCTCTTGCATCATAGAGTTTTTCATTACCTCAATTAACTTATTTTGTTTTCTTGTGCACTGCCTTCTTCTTCTTCCAGAATATCAGCTCTAAGAGGGCAGGGATTGTTCCCTGCTTACCATCGCTGTGTCCCCAGTGCCTTGAACAGAGTGGCTTCTATTCAATGCCTATTCATTGAATAAAGATCATTCTATAATTGGTTCATTTGTTTTAAATGAGGAGTGTGATCACAGACACAGAGGACAGGGGACAGAGAACCCACCCAGACTTCAACAGGTTCATCCTGATTGACAGGGAGAGGACTTGAGCAAACAAGGGCAACTTCATGTTCTAGCAAGAATTTTCCAGGAAAAAACAGTCCTCAAACAAACAGAGGCAAGGACAGACAAATAATGCACTGACTGCCTCAACACTGGAGGATGAAATTGTTTAGTAAACCCTCCACCCCCAAATAGAATTACCTTAACTTTTTTTTCTGGATTATAAAAGTAGTATTGGCTTATTATTATTTTAAAAATTCAGACAATACAGAAAAGCATGCAGATCAAAAAACAGTCATAATTTTAGAGCATTTTATAAGTTATCTAATAGCTTTTTCAATGCATACACATATATTTAAATCCTAAAGTAAATTTGTATTATTTTATTATTATTATTATTATTATTAAACAGTAATGGCTAAGATTATTGAGTACTTACAAAGCATATGCTAGTTGCTTTCTGTGTATTAACTCATTTTATCCTAACAATAGTTCTGTGTGATAAGCACTATTATCAACCCCATTTTACAGATGGGAAAAACTAGACACAGAAAGGTTAAGTTATTTTCCCAAGTTCACACAGCTTTGGGTGGCCAAGCTGGGATCCAGACACAGTAGTCTGGCTTCAAGACCCCTTGACCTTAACCACTACACAACATTGCCAAGGCAGAGTGCAAGCCCCTTCCAAAATAATCACTGAGTAATCATTTTCAGTATCTGCATTTATTCTTCTGTTAATGGATAACTGGGATTCCCACCCCCCCATTAGGAAATAGAGAGGAATTTCCCTTTTGGTCTTTAAATGAGGTAAGAAAACTGTGGCTAGATGTCACCACAACTGGTATTTCTAACCCAGGAGAAGCAATTAAGGGGCTCAGCACTACTTGGAAGCAATCACCCCTCTATGCGCACAGGTATTGGTCTGGGGGGTCACTTTAACCCCCACGTAATATTTATTATGTGCCAGGTATGGTCCCTTCCACATAATATTTATTATGTGCCAGGTGTGGTTCTCAGCACTTCATGAATATTAACTCATTTAATCCAAAAATAATACTCTGAAATACATACAGAGAAACTGGGGCACTAGGAGGGTAGCTTACCCAAGATGACAGAGGTAGTAAGTGGCATTGCTAGGATTCAAACCCTTGATATCTGGCTGCAGTGCCTGGGTTCTTAGCTCCTACTCTAATGGGCCTCTCTGTCTACACCATGACCCAAGTGAGCCAACCACCTGTGGGCTCCTCAAAGAAAGCCTACCTTCAGCTGGGGGCTGAAGGCAGCAAGGTGAAATTTTTTTCTTTTAAACAACATCTAGTTCAGAGTTATTAGATCCTAAATCCATGCAGGCTGTGCTGTGTTCTATGCTTAGGGTCTCACAGGCTGAAGTCAAGATGGCAGTCTGTCTACATCCTTATCAGGAGGCTCTGGGAAGTACCACTTCCAGGCACATTCAGGTTGTCAGAATTCAGTTCCTTGCGGTTGTAGGACTGAGGTCCTAGTTTCCTTACTTGCTGTTGGTGGCGACTATTTTCTCTGCATCTAGAGGCCTCACACATTCCTTGTCCCATCGTCCCTTCCACTTTTTATTTAAGGTGAGTATCTTGACTGTCCCACAGATTTTTTTTGAATAAAAACCAAAGAAACAAGGGAAAACCCCTTAGAAGCAGGTGCTCAATGAGAGTTTTCTTTGTTTCGGTTTTGGTAGGGGCCCCTGTGCTGGTGTGAGATGTCTGTTTCTAGAGAGAGCTGGACCATGTCTGCTGGGCCAGGAAAGGGTAGACTTCCCCAAATCAGCCCACTAACCCTTAGCCTATCACATGCCTTGGGGGGTGCATATGGGGAGACTTGAAGTTACTGAAGAAAAAGTGGAGGTTAGAGAGCATTTACTTGGAGAGGGTTTTTTTGTGCAACTGTGTGCATAGCCATGATAGGTGTTTAATTCATATTTAATGACTTACATGGGCACTATTCTAGGTATTAGAGCTCCTGAGTCTAACAGGGACGACAGATCATAGGGAAGTATATTTTACAAAGAAACAGCATATTATGCTAAATGAAAGAAGCCAGACACAAAACAGCACATATATGATTCCATTTACATGAGATGTTCAAAACAGGCAAATCTGTAACGACAGAAAGTAGATTCATGCTTGCCAGAATGACTGCTAACTGGTGCAAGGTTTCTTGCTAAGGTGGTGGAAATGCTTGGGAATCAGAGTGATAGCTGTACAACATAATAAATATACTAAATGCCATTTAATTGTATACTTTTAAATGGTAAAGTTTATGTTATGTGAATCATATCTCAACATTTGTAAAAGATTAAAAAGGAAAAAAGAAACAGGATAATTTTACATGGTGATATATACAATGGAGATAAGAAAGTAAAGTGTAGGAAGAGATAGTAACTGGACAAGAGGGCAGGGTGGTTCCTGAAGGCTCTTCTAAGGAAATAACAATCATAATGGGACCTGAATTATGACTAGGAGGCAGTAATATAAATATCTAGAAGAAGGTAGATGAAGGTTCAGCACATGCAAAGGTCCTGAGGTGGGAGAGCTTGGCATGTTTAAGGAGCAGATAAGTGAGTGTAACTGGAGCCTGGTAAGTTGGGGTGTACTGGACAAGGTATAAGAGGAAGTCAGAGACTTGTGCAGAGGCAGGAAGCACAGGCCCTGAAGACCAAGAGGAGTTTGGGCTTTGTTCACAGTAAAATGGGGAGCCATGGGATGGTTTTGAGCAGAAGAGTAATGTAATCTGATAAACGCTTACAAGGGACCAGTTGGACTTCTGTGTAAAGTCAATAGCAGGTGAGTAAGAACAGAAGCAGAAAATATAAGTAAAGCCCTTTGACACCATGCCTGTTACTAGCAACATTCAGTAACTGCCAGTCATCTTTCATAAAGTAGAAATATGCCAGTGTGTCATATGTATTTAAAAATAGGAAGTAAAAAGAACATGGTTATTTGATATTTCTGTCTTTGCTACTGCCTCACCTCCCTATTCTGAGTCACTAAGCTCCGTCAATTCTTTCTCCCCTGCCCTCCCTCCACCCCTTCACCTTTGCATCCTTCCCAATGTCCCCATTCTGAAGCCTGGTGACAGATAGAAACACTAGTTTTCAGGCTGCCCCTGGGTAATACCTCTTTTCTTTCTCCCTTTAAAAAAATAGCATATTTTTTCCTCATTTCACATCGTATGTCATTTTTCAGATAAAAATCACTTAAAGAATAACAAATAATCAACAGGAAAACACAAATAACCAGGATCCACAATTCAGAGACAACCATTATCAAAACAACATTTCAATATGCATTATTCCTGTCCTTTTTATTTTTGGTTTTAGATTTTATTTGTATCAAGGTTATGTAGGCACATAAATTGGAAAGTGAAATTTTCTAAAAGCAGAAATCCCACTTCACTCCCTCCCCCCATTTCATCCTCCCAAAAAACAGTTACTTGGACCACTTTTAGCTGACTTTCTGATTTTTAATTCCATGTCTCTAAATAACATGCTTCTAATTTCCCTTCTAAGTGAAAACTCAATTTTCAGTATAATCTGCTTACCCACTCTAGGATTTGAGAGTTCTGCTCTCTTTCCTTTCCCAACTTGGCCCAGCACATAGACACACCCTTCCCATCCCCCCATCCTCTCAAGACAGTTCTCTGGTTATTTTGGTGAGATCAATATTTACTATTTACAGACTTGTGACTATGTAAATGACATTTCTAGCTGAGTTCTATGGTAAACTATGATGTTCTTTGCTTTCCTGCACAGCTTTTTATTTTCCTTTGATCAATAATTATCTTGTTCTCTAACCCCGCCCCATTCTCAGTATTTGTTGTCAGCTCAACTCCAAACTGTTTGCCAGTTATTCAAGTGTCCTCTCAACACCTTCAAATGCGTCAGAAATTCTATGCATTTGCCTTCTTGAAGATATCTCCCTGGACCCTTCAGACCTGCTGGAGTCTGGACTGGCTACCTGCTCCGGTGCACAGCTGTTGTCCTGGGATCTCCAGGGGGTGCACAGCTGTCATCCTGGGATCTTCTTCCACCATCACCTGGGGATTCTGTTTGCTTCTTTCACGTGCTGGGTTTTTGTTTCCTGGATCATCTGTCTTGTTCTTTCTTATCTGATCGTCG
Organism: Smutsia gigantea; assembly: GCA_032199065.1. Taxonomy (NCBI): domain Eukaryota; kingdom Metazoa; phylum Chordata; class Mammalia; order Pholidota; family Manidae; genus Smutsia; species Smutsia gigantea. Next base: position 80,735 of record JAVSCE010008554.1, on the reverse strand, counting down.
CCATGCCCCACCCCCCTACCTTTTTTCAGTAGCACAGTCTTCCATGGCTCCCTGAGAAAGGATGTGTGGGAAGTAGACATTTGTTGACTTTTCGGGTCTGAAAACATTTTTATTCTATCTGCTTCCTTGAAGATTGTTTGGCTGGGTGCAGAATTCTAGGTTGGAAATCATTTCCTTCAGAATTTTGAAGGCATCACTCCATCACCTTCTCGATTCCAAGTTTGAGTTGACAAGTAAAGTTATTTTGCCTCTGGATTCTTTAAATGTGACCTATCCCTGCCCCTCCCACCCCCACCTCTCTGGAAGTTTGTTCTTGGTTTTTAAAATTTTCACAGCGATGTTCCTTGCATGGTTCTATCTTTATCCAATGTGCTGGGCACTCAGTAACTCTTTCAATTTGGAAACACATGCCCTTTTGTTCTGGAGAATTTTAGTGAATTATTTTATCAATGATTTCTCCCCTTCTGTTTCTCTTCTTTCTTGATAAAATGACTATTTTTCAGATGTGGGACTTTTTAGACTGGCACTTTAAACATCTTACCTTTCTCTCCTATTTTCTTTCTTTGTCTTTTCATCCTGCTTTCTGAGACAAGACCTCAAATTTATCTTCTAACCATTAAAAATTTTTTTTTTAATTTCTACTGTCATGCTTTTAATTTCCAAGAGCCCCTCTTTGTTATCAAAATATTCTTTTTTTTTTAGTATCTTGTTTTGCTTCAAGGTAGCTCCCTAAAAAGTTGCCTTTGTTTTTTAGTTTTTTCCTCTTTCATTGTCTGTTTGCTCTAGTTATTTTTCTCTATTTGTTTTAGTCTCAGTTTTTCATATAAAAGGGTGTCCTCAGATATTTGCTATTACTTGGTTTTCTGCTCATATATAAGAGCACATAACTATATAAGAGAAGTTCATCACTGTGTATGTTGGGAAGGGGGCTGTTGACTTGGAGGTGGGCTGTTTTAGGGGACCCCCTGAATCAACTTTAGATGATTCTTCTGAGTCTATAGACTTTTCCAGTCTCTGTGAGGCAGGTGTTAGTAGGACACAGGCAGACAGCGTTTCAAGGCCCCTGGCTAAGTTTCAAGTTGCAGTCAGGAAGGACCTAGGGTCAAGGCTTCACAGTAAACAAGAAGGCACATCCTAGACACCTGGAAAATTCAGCCTGAAAAACAAGGGAATTTTTCTTTCGATCTCAGCTCAGCCCTAGCAACAAGCCCCCTCCCCCAAATCATATAAATTTCCCTGGACACTGCAGCCCTAACAGCATCCACCTTAGAGCCCCTCCTGATTAACCAGAGTATTTTTCTTCCCTTTACACTCCTAATTAAAAGCTTTGTTGATTGCTCTGTATTGTCTGCTGGCTTCATTCCTCATCGCATCCAAGACATGATCCGGGAAAAACAGTAACTCCTCCACTGATAACATACTGCCTGGAATGGTACAGACTGACTGCCTGGTTCTGGAGTCAAGTGGGTAAGACCACAACGTACAATTTGCCTGGCCATTTAAATGTAAGCAATGGGGCCAGCCCGCAGATGTGGGAAAGGACTGGAATAGGATATCTCAACATGTAGGCCAAAAAATGGCCCCTGAAACATCTTCATGTCAAATCCCTGGAACTGTGAATGTTAGCCTCATTTGGAAAAAAAGCTCTTTGCAGCTGTGATTACCTTGAGGCGATAATCCTAGATCATCCGGGTGGGCCCTAACTGCCATCACAAGTGTCCTTTTAAGAGACAGGCAGAGGGAGATCAGAAACATGGAGAAGATGATGTGAAGATGGGGCAGGAAGAGCTACGAACACAAGCCAAGTGATGCCAAGAGCCACCAAAGCTGGAAGAGACAAGGAATGGGTTCTTGCCTAGAGCCACCGGGAGGGCCGCGGCCCTGCTGACACTTCCATTTCAGATTTCTGGCTTCCAGAACCATGAGAGAATACATTGCTATTGTTGTAAGCACATAGTTTGGAGTAATTTGTTACAGCAATCCCAGGAAGCTAATACACAAGTGCTCTCTTAATCCTCCTGTTTCAAACTGTACCACAATCCTAAAATGTGCTGGGGTCCCCAAGGCCAGACACACTCTGTTCTACTGTCTCCAAAGAATAAACCTCCAGCCTTTTTCCAGGGTAGGTGCCCAGTCAACTAGAACTGGGTGGCGGCTGGGAAGATACAAGAGATCTCACTACTGCTCAGACTTCTAATCAATTTCCTTTATCTGTCACCCCCCTCTCTGGCGCCCACCTCACTCCTCCATTTCAAAGTTACTTTCAGAGGTAGGTAGTGCCACCAATTCCTGAACCTTCTGGAGGAATTTCTGGGGGTAAATCAGGCTGGCCTTGGCTTCCCCCACTGCTGCCTAAAGATTGGGTTTTCTCAGCTCTGCTGAATAATTTACCAAATAACCTGTCTGCTTTCTGTTCTGCAAAATGTTACTATTGTCTCCTCTCCTGGTCTCCAGTCATTGAGGGTTTACGCCTTTAAAAAATAAGGCCCTTTATTGTCAACCTAGTGGGGCCATGGGTATAGCAAAAGGAGAGGCACATGTCTGGTCTGCCCACTTTTCCCCAAAAGTCTCAATGAGCTGATCTTAAAACGGCGCTCTCCACAGCTCCTGGAATCCCTCTTCCTGCTCCCCTAGGGGTCTGTGTCTGACTCATCTCTCCATTCTCCATGCCAAGAATGGGGTCTGCCACAGCGTAAGCACCGGGATGTTTTTTTTAACAGTATCATCCTTAACAGTAGTTAGCAATTGTGATTTACCATGAGAAATTATCGAGGGGAGTGTCCTAGTTTGGTTTGCCCAGGTGCAGGAGCAGAGAATTAAGGCAGGGAAGAAAGAGAAGTCAGTATACATGTGTTGTCCATTAACTATACCTAAATATACATTTATTTTAAATCTGTGAGGAGATCATAAAAATTCTTAAATTTATGAATTCAGAGTCCTGGAATCTATATGATTATAAACTTGTTCAGAGTTTCATTTATGAACTACTTCCAGCATCCATATTTCTGATTAAAATATAATTAGGAAGAATGTTGTTTTTGGTATTTTCTATTACACTGAATGTTAATGTTTATCAAAGGTATTGTTTCATTTCCTATGCATTCAAAGTGTCCTATAATCTAAAAAACAACAATGAATATATAATTTAAATAATATACCTAAAAATTACTAAATAAACATCAATACACTTTAAAAACAAAATAATAAACTTTTCCATTTTTCTCTGTACTTTACAAAATTATTCATGAGTTGGGCAACAAAGTAAATCTCTATGAAGTCAAAAAAGCCAAAAAATGTTAGTGTATATTCCCTGGTAAAAGGTAAGATAATTAGAAATAAATAAAAAAATTTCATCAACACTCAATAAGTAGGAAATTCTAAAACACTCCCTCAGTGAATCCTGTCTCAAAGAAGAAATTATAATGAGAGTATCATGGGACAAAACTCATGAGATATCCTCAAAACAGATTTTCAAAACAAAGTCAGACTCCTGGATACTTCTATCAGCCAAGAAAGAAAGTAAAACAAACAAACAAAAAGGTGTGTTGTCAAGCAGGTCACTAGACTGGGCAACTGGACCTTAGCCCCACAGAGGAGGTCTGGGAAACTGCTTAGAACACACCTCAGACTTCTCCTTCACGAGGGGAGAGGGAGCGGGGATATTTATCCTTCCATTCATACCAGTCATTGGCTGAGGGCCACTCTAGGAGTATTCACTCCCCAGCAAGCTGGCATATGCTGTGCTGGGAAGAAGCCTGCAGGCAGCAGCAGTATGATCCTCCAAGAGGTTATCAGCAGGCACTAGCAGAGCCCACTGTGGGAGAGAACTGATTAAACAGCCACAAACCTGAGATCCAGTAGTTTTGTGATAGGACTGAAATTTGTATTTTTTCACAAACTCTCAGATGTAGCTGTTGCACCTGACTGTTGAATCCTACAAGCCCCACCTTTTCACTTCTGCCTAAGAATTCTGGTGCCCTAGTGGCCAGGGCCAGATTAAAACATCAAAAAATTTTGCCCAACTCTCCCCCATATGTAAATCCATATGAAACAATAGTGAATGGTAAAAATAAGTAAAGGAAAGGCCAACACAGATCTTATTTTTCCTATAGTGTTGTAGGCAGATTAATGACCCCCAAAGATGTCCACACGCTAAGCCCTGAACCCTGTAAGTATGTTATGTTATGTGACAGGGGGAATTAAGGTTGCAATCAGTTAACCTTGAAATGGGGAGATCATTCTGGATTATGAAAATAAACAAAAACAAAACAAAAGCAGAAGAAAGGCAGGAGAGAGAGACAAGTTCCTCGCTTTCAGGGAGCTTATATCCCAGAGAGGGAAATGGATGATAAACTCAGGAAGGAAGGAAAGGAGGGGGTGGGGGGAAGGAGGGAAAAAAATATCTGAGAGTGATAAATGCCTCAGAAACACTTAAGTTTGAGGCTTTAGACCAGGAGTTGGCAGCTCACAATAGGCCCGATCCAGCCTGTCACCTGCTTTCATATAGCCCATAAGCTAAGAATGGTTTCCATGTTTTTAAATGGTTGAAAAAAATCAAAAGAATATTTTGAAGTGTAAAAATGATAAGAAATTCAAATTTCAATATCCATGAAGTTTTATTGGAGCAGAGCCATGCTTATTTAAATGGTCCATGGCTGCTTTCCCACTACAACAGCCAAGTTGGGTTGTGACAGAAATCAGAATGCCCACAAAGCCTGAAATATTTACTCTTTGGCTCTTTACACACAGTTTACTGACCCTTGCTTTAGACTGAGTGGTCAGGAAGGGCCTCCCTGAGGAGGCAACTTGAGACCTGAGTGGCAAGAAAGGAGATTGAGGGTAGGAGGGCAGAGAGAACAGAACTGAGACAAGAGCTTTCTCTTTAATACTGGTACATCCTTCCAAAGAGGAATTCTGTCAAAAACGATGATGGGGATCTGAGGCTCTGAGGGGGTCTATGGGGTCCCAGAGCTCACAGGTCCCAAGCTGGGGTAGGGAACCAAGACTGCCTGTCCCCATATCCTGTGTACCCTTTGCCAGACATGGCACAGGAGCCCAGGAACTGCATGTTGAATGGCTTTTTCTGCCTTCCTTGGGGAATGACTAGGAATTTTAGATTTGTTCCTGGAATAGGTGAGAAGGGCCTGGGATTTACCCACAGGCCTGAGAGCAGGTGTTTTGTGGCCTCCTGGTTGGCAGCAGGCCCATGACCGCCACAGAGTCCAGCTCCAGCCCTGATGACAAGGGCAGTGGGTGGGATGGCAGGTAGAATGGTCTGCCCTTGGTGGTTCAGGGCTATGCTTTCATCCTGACTGGCCCACAGCCGGCAGCCTGGTGGAGGGAAGGGAGGCCTACCCAGCCCTGGGGGTCCGACTCCAGCCAGGTGGGTTTTCTGGGTCTGAAAGAAGAGTGACAGCCTTGAGCTCTCAGAGAACCCTGCTCCACATCTGTTCTGTGCTAGCTGGTTTCTGCCAGGCTCTGTGCTACTGGAGGGAAGGAGGCTGTCAGCTACATTGTGGAGTCAGAGAAATTAAGGCAGTGAAGAGCGACAGGGGGTGTTGGTTAAAAACAGAGACTCTGTGCCTGAACCCCAGCCTCAACATTTGCCAGCTGTTATGGCTTCAGGAAGGTGACTTGACTTCTCTGAGCTTCAGTTCATGGATTATGATAGTATCTGCCTCAGACAAATGTGAGGAATTAAGGCAACAATAACCTAGCACCACACCCGCAGGAAGGACTCATAAATGTTGGCTGATCACAAACACATTCTCCTAGTCTTGACAACAGCCCTAAGAGTCCTGGAGTGGCAGAGGACCCTGGGTGTGAGCCACACAGATCTCTTCTCCGCCCAACTCCTTCGGGGCCAAAACCTTGACATCAGCCTTGACACCTCTCTTTTCGTATGCCACAGTCCATCAGCAAATCCAGCCTTCAATATGCTCCCAAAGTCCAACTGTTCCTGCCATCTCCATGGTATCACCTTTTCCCAAGCTGCTTTCAACTCTCACCCTGCAAAAGGCCTCCTAGAGGGTCTGAGTGCTTCCATCCTTGCCTTTAACCCCAGCTCTCCACAAACAGGCAAAGGGATCCTGATAAAAGTCAGGTCCTAGCACTCCTCTTTTCTAAACCCTTCTGTTTCCTAACACAACTTTATTTAATCAGTAACACTTCCTTATTCAAAGATCATTTATTATTGCGTACTTACTTTGTGCCAGGTATTGTCCTAGGCACTGGAGGGAACAAAACAAACAAAAACCTCAGCATTCAGGAAATTTACATTCTTGTGGAAGAAGGACAATTAAACAAATATGTAAATAAAGCATAATATGTTAGGTGTTATGAAGAAAAATAATTCAGGGAAGGGGAGGGGGCTTGGATTTTAAATAGGGTCATCAGAGAAGGTATAATGAACAAGGCAAGGTTCAACAAAAAGCTGCAAAGTAGGAAAGGTGGGAGTCAAGGAGTAATCTGGGAGCAGATTATTCTAGACAAAAGGACTCAGCAAGTGCAGAGATGCAAGTGTTTCTGGTGTGTTTCAGGCACACTGAGGAAACCACTGTGACCATCGTGGAAAGCATGCAGGAAGTGAAAGGGGTCCCACCTCAGGGGCTAAAAGGGGAGGCGTTGAGTCCTGTAGGTTTTCCAAGCTTCTCTTTCTTTGACTGAGACTGGAAACCAGTGGAAGTTTTAGCAGTGACTAGAGTTTTAAAGGGTCACTGACACCACTGTATGGAGCCATGGCAGAGTCAGAGACTGATAAGGCAGCTATCACAGCTGTTACAAGATGAAGGCTTGGACTAGAAAGAAGGTAGCCCCAGGGGTGGTGTAGAATACAAAGCCCTCACAATAGGGTACCAGCTCTTCTGATGGGGTCCCTCCTACACCTCTAACCTTACCTTGTTCCTCTTGAATCCCCAACACCATAGATCACCGCTAGGCACGTATAGGCACTCTAATGAGTGTTTATTGACTGAATAAATTAATGAATGATCCATCCATCCATCATCATCACCTATTTTGGTGACAGGCTTATAGTCAGAACTCAAAAACTGCTTACAGATAGAATACTGCACAATTCTGCAAAGCCCAGGTGGCTGGTCCTCTTTAAAGCTAAGGAAAATTGAGGCTCAGGCTGGAGAGGTGTATCCCTGGGGACCCTCTGCACAGCCTAGGCTAGAAGCTTCCTTGCCAAGTTTCGCATTGGTGAAGTCCTGGACACTGGGTGGAGAGCGCTTGCTCTACGATGAGTCATAGTGATCTCGCAGGAATTTCTCCCCAAACGTCCCCCGCCTTGTGGTGGGGAAAAGCCGGACCTCGTGGTCACGAGGCCCGGCCAGACAGAAGTCCTGAGAGTGCCAGGGGGGTCCCTCCCACGCGCCTCCTCCCACTTTCGGACCACAGAGACTCAGGGACGGAAGGGCCGCCCTCGTGCTCCGAGGCCCCGCCCCCTGCTCGGCCGCCCGCGCCTCCAGCGGAAGCCGGAAGCAAAAACAGGCCTTGCTAGCCCCCGGCTCCGAGCTCGGTGGTCTCGGAGGTTCTGCAGGATGGGGCTGAAGATGGCGGAAGAGGAGTGAGTGGGCTTTTCCTGGGCGGCGGAGGCGGCAGGGCTGGGCCCAAGTGGGTGACAGCGAACACCCCAGGCCGCCCCGCGGACCCGGAACGCGAAACACCTGTGCCGGTTGGCCTGGACTGACCTTGCCGGGGCCTGCGAGGAGGGAGGGAGGGACCGGCCTGGGCCCAGCCCGGCCCTGCAGCCTCCCTGAGGTTGGACCTTCGGGCTGGGAATCGGCCGCTCGGCGCAGGCCTCGAAAGCCATCTTGCGGAAACCGCAAACCAAATTTCACTTTCCCAATTTTCGGTAATCTGAGGATTACGGAGCGCTCCGCAGCCCCCTCCCCCCTTTAGCCAGTCGCCTCCTCCACTATACCGATCGTTTTTTCGCATTTGTCTCCCCCACTGAGTTTCATTCATTCATTAACTGTTGGTCATCTACTCTATTTCAGGCCCTGGGCACATAGTAGTGAAGGAGGCACCCTCAGGAGCTCCCATTCTAGTGGGAAAAGAAGACCGTAACTAGACTAGGTGATTTCAGTGCTCTGAAGGAAATGGAATAGTGCTGGGAGGAGTCTGCTCAGGAAGAAATGTAGTGCCAGTTGAAGCTTCAGTGGCTAGTAGAACGGATAGGAGCAGGAACAAGCGTAAAAGGCCAGATGCAAGGAAAGCCTTAGTGCCTTTGAGACACAGAAAGAAAGACAGTTGGCTGGAGCGTGGAAGGCAAGAGGGCTAGCTGTACAGGATGAGATAGGGTCAGGGGTCCGTTACTTCCAGGTACCTCTGGGGAAGGACCACTCTTAAGTCCATCTCCTGATCTGCTAGGCAGTCTGTTTCATGTTACAGAGATGTTCAGTGTTTGTGGAATATATAAAAATGAACCTCGTGGTTGAAATTTGATTCCCTCACCCAACAACTTTTAAGATAAATCTCTTGGCTGGCTGGTCATATCATTGGGTCAGCTTATTTATTGAGGGCCTTTGCTGTGTAGACACTAAACTGGGCCTCAGCAGCACAAAGCAGAAGGGGTGGTGTGGCCCAGTGATTTCAACTTTGGTTTCAAAGCTTGATTGTTCTACTGACTGAGATACCGGCCAACTTTCGCAACTTCTCTGAGCCTCGATTTTTTGTGGGTAAAAAAGCGGGAAAGTGATAGTACCCACATTAGGCATATTATGCCTGTTGACCACCGTGATTCGTATGCTACCTAGCCCCTGGAATGAAGCAGCACTCAGTAAACATTAGCTGTTATAATCACAAATACAATGGTCATTGTATCGGCATTGCACTAGTTTATAATCCACCTGAAGGGAGGAGAGAGCCGTGAGGATCATACGTGGCAGGATGGAGTGGGGTATTACAGAGGAGGTTATATCTGAGCCTCTTGAAATAAGGATTTTGTAAAGCAGGGCAAGGCATTCCAACCAGATCCAACAATTGGGCAAATTCAGGTGGCTTTTTCAACTTGTGGATGTAATTCAAGGAAAAGATGTAAACTGGAGAAATAAAGGCACCAAGTAAATAATGTTGGACTTTGGAATGTGATGAAATTCCCGTTTGCCTGTTTACATACTCTATTCTGTACCAAAGAGCAGGCAGCATTTTACTTCTGCAATGGCCCTGATTGCTGCTTGTTCCTGTCCTCTAAGTGGCTTTGTTCAGAGCACCTGAGACCATTGGTACCCTCATGCTGTGGCAGGCAGGAATCTTCTTAATGAACTTATCTCCAAGGCCTACCTGTTAGTTGTAAGACTTGTGAATCCCATAGTGCTCTGTGCTAGGTTCTCTTTCTGGTTTGTGTGTGTGTTGATACCTAGGGGCCCTTCTTCCTTTATCTAATTCTGCTTTTTATGTCCAACAGGTTCCCCAATACAACTCATGAAGGTTTCAATGTCACCCTCCGCACTACCCTCGTGGTCACTGCAAAACTGGTGCTCCCGACCCCTGCCAGGCCCATCCTCCCCGTGCAGACAGGGGAGCAGGCTCAGCAGGAGGAGCAGTCAAGTGGCATGACCATTTTCTTCAGCCTCCTTGTCCTAGGTGAATGCAGCAACACTATCTATTATCTTGAGTGTCTGTGTGCACTGTGCATATGGTTAACCTCGTGTAAACTAGTTTACTTTGTCAAGTCTCTTCCCATTTGGTTTTCACTTTGAACACTGAGTCAACGATGAGTTCATAATATGATAACAGAATACTCCTTTTTCTTTATAAAGCCATTGCACTTAGCAATTCTGAAGATCCCTTTATGTAGCATCTTAGATGTCCTTTGGAAGAAATAATTGAAGAATTTTTGACCTAGCAGGAACCTTGAACATCTTCTAGTTGTGCGAGTGTCAAACTGTTCGTGAGAGCTTCTGTGTGTATGTAGCAGGTGGTAGGAGGTGGGGGGAGTCAAATGGGGTGACATCCACTTCCTGGCCAGAGAAGCATTTTGTCTCTTATCTATTTGGCTTCCATGTAAAAATTTTACTAAGTTAAAGGTTTTGCTGCTGAGTAAAAGATCAGATACCTTTACTCTAGCACACTGTTTTCCTTAACTTCTGTTATTCCCATTAACTATGGCCATGACTTTTGCCATATCTGTGTACCGCCTGGGCTGTTATTTACTTATGTAATGTTTTTCTTTAAATGAATTCACTCTCTCAAATTTAAAATCTCCTTGTGTTCAATCTCCTCCTTTAACAGGTGAGGAAAGTTAGGTCCGGAGAGGTTAGCAATTGATAAACCTGCCTTTGGGGAGACTAGAGACCTATTCAGGTTGGCAGACATCTCAGTCAAGAAGTTAGATAAAAGGTGGCAACTTAGATACCTCTCAGAGACTACAGACAGTAGACAACTGTTTCAGACAAAAAAAAATCCAGTTGAAACTGCCTAAACACTTTGGATTAGCTGACTAAGGAAGAAATAGCTTAGAATTTGACCCAAGTCCAAACTCTCATTTGAAAAGTAAAGTTGGCACATTTACATTTTCTGCTCCTCTTTATGATACTGAGTCATATTTCTAATTAGATTAGATCTTTTCAGAAGAGTGAAAGGTGCAGCTTGATTGAAAGGTGCAGAGTATTTCTCTGATGTCTTAGAATTTGCACATTTATATTCGGTCTCTGGTAATAGTCAAATAATCTTAATAATACAGTGATTTTGTTTAAATCCCAGAACTCATCTTTGTCTCCTACAGATTTTTAAAGACTTTCAAACTGAACATTGAAAAAGTATGCACTACAAGTATACAATATCCCATGTAGATTGAATATGCCCAGGTAATTTTTACCCTGTAAATGTAGTTGAGGATTCTATTTCTAGGAGTTACTTCAACAACCAAGGATTCTGTTTTTGTTTTGTTTTCTTTTTCTTCTTTGTTTTAGTAGTTGAATACAAAGAAGAAAAGCAGTTCTTTTCTTGATCAGGAAATCTTCAGTACCTGAATCCTTAATCCTGAAGGAATATTATTAGTCTATTTACATTGTTGTCAGCTTGCTATGTTAGAGAATATAAATGGCAGGCCTGGAAAAACTTGTTTTGGAATCATTTTTTTTCACAAGAGGGTGAAAAGAGTAAGACTTTCAAAGTAATTTTCAGGGTGTGGAGCATTGAAGTTTAGTTTGTGCCTAAGACCACAAAACAGGTTTTTCTAATGTGCTTTTTAATCCAGGCAAAATCCTGCCCAGTGTTAATAGACTAATCTTTGGGGCCAGTAAGGGCTGAACTGTGTTTAATAGTGCTATATTCTCTTGGGTTGTCTTCTCTTCAGACAGATCATACACCTACACTTTAGAGTCATACTCAGGTGGGTTCCATTTTCATCTAATCATATTATTGAAAATTTATGAGTTGTTATCTCCACGTTTTATGTGTAGGTCAGCATGCATTAGCAGAATAGAGTGCTTTCTTTTTAAGAACATTTGCAGGCATTTTTTTCTTTGCTCTTTTATATTTATTCCTGATTGGATGTCCAAACAATGTAAATCTGTTAAAGTAAGAAAACAAAAATTTACTGTTAATAGGTAACTTGCTAACTAAATACATGAATTGAGGGAAATTAGTCCATAGTTTATTCTAGACTTTAGGAACTCGTAACCTGGAACGTATTTACCATTTTTGTTTACTATTTTAGTCAAGTCAAATGAAATTTTGACTTTTGTGGCTTACATGCATGTTAAAGGATTACACTGTTTTCCTCTTTTTTGAGAGGGGATGCCAAAATTCTAGTTGCTTTTGACTTTCAGAAGCTTGAAATAGTTGACTTCCACTTAACACTTGCTGATCCTCCACTCCACAGAAATAATGGTGAGTCCTTTTGACTTACACTAGAGTTAACAATTAGCATAATTTGACACATGGATTTTATGGGCCTTTAAATTTAATAGTTATTAAAATTGATGTATCTGTGTTTTAATATAGTTTCCATAATAATTACTTCTGGCATGAAAAATTGGAAGCACATTAACTTATGGCATACATATCCTTCATACCACACTGAAGTTTTGGTCTCTTTGCTCTGTTTTTTTCCAAGTATACTTGAAAACATGTATGTGCATATACATATGTACACATGTGTATACATAAGCACATACACAGGTACAACTACATATAACTTGGAGTTTGAATATAAATGGAGTCCTATAACTTGCTTTTTCATCTCACAGAATGTCTTGGAGACCTTTCCACATGTTACTGTTTTTTGGGTCTACGTCATCCCTTAAAAAAAAAAAAAGGTATATGTGGTAAAATAAACATAACATAAAATTTGCCATTTTAACCGTTTAAAACAATTCATTGACATTAAGTACATTCACAAATGTGCAGTCATCACACTATTTAGTTATCTAGTTGTAAAACATTTTCATCACCCCAAAAGGAAACCCAGTACCTATTAAAACTCACTCCCCATTCTCCCCTACCCCCAGTCTCTGGTAAACACTGTCTGCTCTCTGTCCTTAGGAATTTGCCTACTCAGAATATTTCATACAAATGGAATCATACAATATGTGGCCTTTTATGTTTGGTTTCTTTCGCTTAGCATCATGCCTTCACTCTTCATCCATGTTGTAGCACATGTTAGAATTACAGTTCTGGCTGAATAATATTCCATTGTATGGATATACCACATTTTGTTTATCCATTCATCAGTTGATGGACATTTGGGTTGTTTACACCTTTTGTCTATATAGTGCTGCTATGAACATCTGTATACACGTTTTTGTGTGGCCATCCATTTTGTTTTTTCTTGGATATATGTGTAGGAGTGGAATTGCTATGCTTAGAGTTAAATAGTTATTCTATGCATGACTTTCTCAGGACCTGACAAACTTTTCCAAAGAGATTGCACTGTTTTATATTCCCAACAGCAATGTAAAGGGTTGTATTTTCTCTACATCCTTGCCAACAGTTGTTATTTTCTGTTTTGTTTCCCAACAGCAATGTAAAGGGTTGTATTTTCTCTACATCCTTGCCAACAGTTGTTATTTTCTGTTTTGTTTTGTTTAAGTATAGCCATCTTGGTGTGAAGTTGTATCTCATTGTGGTGATTTACTTTGTTCTGATAATTAATGATGTTGAGCATCTTCTTGTGCTTATTGGGCCTCCTGTATATCTTTAGAGAAATGTCTATCCAGGTCCTTTGCCCACTTTTAAATTGTGTTGTCTTTTTGTTGTTGAATTGCAAGAGTTTTTTTAATGTATTCTGGATACTAGATCCTTATCAGATACATGATTTACATATGTTTTCTCCCATTCTGTAATTCATCTTTTCAGACCTTACTCTTTTTAGTGGCCTAACATCATCCCCTGACATCGATGAGCTCTATATTTAGTTCTCTCCATTGATAGACAGTTTTTTCCCCATTGCTCTTAAAGTTGCAAATATGTGATTTATGAGAATAAATTTTTTAACTGATTTTTTTCATCCAGCTTGGTGCAAAAGCAAGAACAGAAATGGATTCAATTCCCTACATCTGTTTTCTGTCTACTTTTGTGCTCATGTGCCTGCCTTTTTAGGCAAAAGATCACACTACATGTGATCACGGGTCACATGTAGTGCTTATGCATTGGAAGTTTTTTCTTGCTCTAGTATTTAATGTAGGGTTTTTCTAACTAGGTTAAATATTTATAATTAAATAACACCACAGATTGATAGTTTAAAGACAGAATGAAAGGAGGACAAAATTTCTATATTTACAACTGTTCCTTTCTCTGGCCACCTGGTGCTTTTTGGTGGGACTAAAGATACCTAATTTGTTGATTAAGGCTCCAAGGGTGGCCAGTTAACAGCTATGCAGATTGTTTAAACATTTCCTTTTACAAAAAAGAAAAAAAGCAACAAAATTATTTTCAGTGTCATTAAGATAACTCTGTGATTGATGAGATGGCATACCACCTAGGTGCTTAATACAAGAAAGAGACATGCACCTTAAACTAACATTTGGACCGTGAAATTACATGAAAGTATGCTTTTTGCGGGGGAGGGGTGTCCAGAAATACTGTTCCTTTCAAACAGATTTACATCCTTTTGCTTTCTTCCCTTTCATGACAGCACCCTGTGAGCATTCTTATTTTGGTGATTGAGGAATGAAGGCAACGGGGAAGTGGTGGGTGCCTGTGGTTAAGGGTCAAGGGTTCTATTCTAATCAGGCTGAACCCTGCAGCCCCTACCAGTGGTGTGACCTTTTGAAGCCTTATTTTTCTCATTTACAATCAAAGGAGTAATAGTAATAATAGCTAGTTAAGAGGGGTGTTGGGGGCCAAATGAGCCAGCATTTGGGAAGGGCTCAGTGCAGTGCCTAGCTCATGGGGAGCCCTCAACTGGTGGGGGGCCCCCTTACCCAGCTTGGGAGCAGGTGCCCCATCTTTAGGTCTCTGATGTTCTTATTTTCAAACCAAATAATTTTTCCCTGTTTGTAAACACATGCTGGCTTCCTTTCATGTTGAAAGAGAACCAGTCACATGGTGGCAGAATACTTTATGTCAACATATCTACTGAAGTAATATTTACATAAAAGCTACTGATTTTGTTGATGTCTTCCTCCCCATTTAGAGTTGATTTCCTCCCCATTTTCCCTATGATGATTACTTCAACAAAGTTTAGAACTGTTTCTCAGAATCAGAGATACTTGAGTAATTTTAAATAGTTGTATAAGGTTTAACAGCTTAGAAAAAAATAAGGTGTCTGTTGCTCTTCCAGGAACCACTGGAAAATGAAGTAGTTCAGGCATATAAAGAAGTGTGGAGAAAATGTTATAAACACTGTGAGTCTACCTCCTGGTTAAGAAGGAAGAGATTGAAAATACCACTGAACTTTATTATGTCATTGTCAGTTATCTATTTCCCTGGCAGCCCCCCAGAAGTAACCATTGCTTTGCACTTGGTGTTTATCATTTAAAATGGTGCTATTTTAACAATGTCTTATTTTTCCCCACAGCTATCTGCATCATATTGGTGCATTTACTAATCCGATACAGATTACATTTCTTGCCGGAGAGTGTAGCTGTTGTTTCTTTAGGTAAGTGCTTATTGGTGATCCTATAATAAAGCAGTAACAATAACTACAATTTTTTGAGTGCCTCCCTAGTGCCAGGAAGCACAGAGATGTACTGCATAACTGATCTTACTTAATCCTCACTGTAACCTGCCATGAGGGTGTTAGGGTCCCATTTTACAAATGAGGACAAGGTGGCTCAAAGAGGAGTAATGACCTAAAGCTCACATAGAAGCCCCTCTGTACAGCTGGAAGGCCCTTTCTCCTTCTTCTAGAACTACCCTCAAGGCACATTAACTTCTACTACCAGGCTATGCAGACATTCAACTCAACTAAGACAAGTAATTGATACTTGATTCAAATAGTCATTGAATTTTTCAGCCAGAGAGGACTCTCACTTAATAGTGTAAGAAGGAGAAATGGCACCCTTTGATGTCAGAGCCAGATCTAAAGTCTGCAGAGAGCATGCCATTCTACCTCATTACATTTATTTCTCTTGTTCCCTGTGGCAATTAACTGTGAAAATAATTAGCCTGTATTTCGAGGGAATGAACCAGTGTAATAACATGCATGAGCTCATATGCAAGTTAATTTGAAGTGGTTAGTGAAAGAAGAAGCAGGGACCTTTTTAGTAAGTATTAAAATCAAGATTAAAATGTGGGTGGAGATGCTTAAGGCATACTTAATAAGGTTTTACTAAGGCTAGCTAAAGCTTTCATCAGTTTGTTGTAGTTACTTTTACTAGTTTCCACTTGACTACTGATGATACTTAATTTTCCTTATCACCACTGATGCTTTATAAGTGAATTTTCTTGGGCTTGTAGATCTTGTTCAGTATATTTAGTAATTCTTTCACAACAGTGATGGTTCAGTTTAGCTTTGGAAATGAACATTCAGACACTGTTCATTCTCCTTAGCCCATCACCACTTGTGTTCCTACTGGTCTGGTTCAGCCCCTTCTCTGTTTTCCCTGGGCTTCACAGAACTAAGTGCCAGGTTCTGGCCTCTGAGCTTTCACATTGCGACTTTATTGAAGCCTCCTAACCTGGTAATGCCATGTTTTAAGGAGGAGGCACCACTGAATAGTACTGATCTTCACTAAAGAGTTGGAAACCAGTTTTATTCACAGTTACTTCAGGCTCTTTAGCAGCACATCTGGCGGATTTTAATGACCTTAGCTAACAAGATAACCATAGAGCTCTAAGATGGCAGGATTATTCATTAACATTCCTTTCCTGCTATTAGGCACTTTGAAAATAACCTACATAGCTAATACCTACTATTCTGGAGTATTCAGTAAAGACTTAAAAAAACACTCCAAGGAATTTACAATTTTGTGTTGGTTTTCATAGTTTCTTAAGAATAAGAAATGTAGTTGGTATATACTTAAGTATTGTGCACATGGAAATTAAAATAACGGTTCTTAAAATTTGGCTTGGATTGTCAAGTTCTTCGCTGTCTCTGAATATTCGGGCAACTGCAGGCCAGTGAACACTGGTTCTTATATTAGGACTTGGAGCACACATTGTTGGTTGCCTGCCCAAGAGACATATCTCCCTTCTTTGTTGAAAATAGAACCCTAATTTTGATCAGGTGTCTTGCCACAGTGCACTCAAGAACAATGGGCCCCTCCAAGTCACTGTTCGTCTTCACCATCATGACCATCTTTGCCAAGGATTGGTTGAAAGGGGTAGAGGCATAAGGCCCCACCCAGTTCAGGGAGACCAAGGAAAGGTGTGCTAGGGTGGTATGTTTTTTTTTGTTTGTTTTGTTTTTTTTGGGTAGTATGTTTTTGAAAATTTTTTCCTCTTTGGTAAAAAGAGAAACAACCCCTTCCTTTGGTGCTGTTATATGAGGATGTGATTCCTGGCCCACTGGTAGCCATCTTGCAACCACTGTCACTCACAGACAAAAGTGAGAATGCTAAGGATTGCCAAGGGGACAGCTGGGAAGTCCAGATTCTTGACTGCATTGTTGCATTGTTGAATTGATAGCCCTGGAGCTACTGATCTCAGAGTTGCTTTTTATACGAGGTAATAAACATCTATTGTTAGGACATTTTTAGTCAAGTATTCTTTTACTTGTAGCTAAAAACATGTAACTGATACAGGATGCTTTCGTTCAGGGGACAAAAATCAATTCAAATTGATTCAAAGAAAAATTGAGAGGGTGGAATTGCACATGGAACTGAAAATACTATCAGTGGTGCTAGCTTCAAACTTAGCTGGAACAAGTCTCCTGGACTCAGTTTTTCTGTTTCTCAACAGCACTTCCCTTTGTTCCGACTTAACTCTCAGGCAGGCCTTTACAGACTCAGGCTTTCTATCTTTACTGTAGCAATCACAGCCGGAGAGGTGGCCTCCTCTTCTCCCTGTTTCCACCAGCTGTTGTAGGCTGAACTCAGAACTGGGATGGAATGGAATGGTGCTGGGGTCTGCCAGGGCTCTCCTTCCATAAGGTTTGTGTCTTCACTGATGTTGTAGAAATTACCTATAGCCTGTACAGCCAGGTCTTGGAGGGGTGATGGAAAGTAAGTCTCCCTTTCAGTGCTATTTGCCAACTCAGGTGATTGGAACAGTAAGAACACTTCCAGGGAGAGTACTGGGGTTCAGAAAGGATTTTTTATTATATTAGAGGACATTTGGTTAGAATTTAAAAATACCAACAAAGCTATCAAAATAGTTCTGTATTTCATAAAGCTATGTCCATTAAAGGAAAACTTTTTTCTCCTACTGGAGCAAAGTGCAACAGAATATTGAGATACCCACTATTTCAAGAATTTCTAACTTTTGTGCCAAAAAATCTAGATGAAACTGCCAGCGAAAATGAGGTTTTCATTCTCTCAGGGATACACTTTCCTAGCCTGCCTCTTCTGGCCAGAAGTTACTTTTTAGTCTGTAGTCCTTTAGAGACATTATTGGCCTTTTGTGTTTTAAACATTGAGAGTTCCTAAGAAATTGTTGGTATAGGAAGGAACTATCTGCATTTTTTAAATATAATTTATTTTATCATTAATCTACAATTACATGTGCAATATTATGGTTATTAAACTACCCCTTCATCAGGTCCCCGCCACCAACCCCATTACAGTCACTGTCCATCAGCATAGTGAGATGCTATAGAATCACTACTTGTCTTCTCTGAGTTGTACAGCCCTCCCCGTGCCCCCCCAACATTACACCTGCTGAACTATCTGCATTTTAAAAGCATATTTTCCCCCTTCTATTTTATTGTCTTTTTCAAATGAATCTCCAGGCTTTGTTATTCTTTATGAAGACACAGTATCAACATTAAGTTCTAAAGATATTTCCTTGTCCCTTGTTCAGAGCTTTCAGATACTTTCTGTACTTAGGGCATCCTGTAGTTTGAGCCTTTTTTAAAAATCAAATAATTCTTTTGCACAGTTAAATACAGAAAAAGAAAAATCCTTTTCATTGACAACTTCAGCTGTTTTTATCATGCTTCATTCTCTTCCAAACCAAGCATAAACATGTTTAAACGTATCGATTAGATCACTTTGTTTGAGTTGATGTCATTTTTTTTTGTGTTTTTCCCTTTTTACTCTTCCTTCCATATATTTAAGTTCACGTTTGTTTTTTTATTGGCCATCTTGTGCTGATTCACTGTTTATATTTATTGGGCTGAAATTTATAAGGAATAAAGTGAAATAACTATACTGCCCACTGTCCTCTGTGGTATATAGCAAAAAAAAAGGAGGTTTTCATACTCATAATCATACCTTATGTTGGAGGGAAGGCCAGAATGGGGTTAAGTAAGGGCTGGAAATTTGACTTTCAAATGCCAAGTTTTAGCCTGAATACTGCCGATAAGAAAAACCATGTTTGAACTTGTGATTGGATTTGAGTCATAACCTCCTTAAGTATGTTTGTGCTTATAGTATATTGATTCCTTGTTTTGACTCAAGGATTTTTTTTTTAAATAGTGCTCTTTTAATTGATAGGGGTTTTGTGTGGAAGGTGATGAAAAAAATTGCTGATTTCCTGAGTTACCGACTGAAGGTGATTCTGGGAAAAGCAGACACAGTAATTATATTCTAATTGTACTTAAGTTCTAAAACATATATTTTTAAAGAACACTTGGAGGGAGAAATCTAACTATAAAAGCTTTCACTGCTTTGTAGACTAGTGGAGTCTACCTAATGCTGACACAGCTTAAAATGTCTCATGGGTAACTCTCCCTGAATCTTAGATGCTTTGATTTTTATTAGAGAAGAAACAGGCACTCATTTATTGGTAGAAGAGTAGCTGTCTTAGAGGCAGAGGCTAAAATTGGTTGTCAAATTGACAAAATGATCACATTTGGCTAAGGATTTTCCAGGCTGTCACATTCTAAGGAAGAGTGCGAGCACAGACTTTTAGCCTCCGTGTTTCTAGAAACATGGATCAGAGGTGACAATTTATTCCTGGAATGTCTTGTTGCTTTTTTGCTGCCATTAGCTAATTGTGTGCTCTGTGTGTAATAATTTTCTGCTCTGACTTTCCTTGTTTTATGGTCATCAGCATTTTATCACCTTTAACTTGTATGTTAGACTCAAGTCTTCCACAGGTGCCAGAATGATGAGGTGTAGTCTAAATTCTAAAAGAAGAAAGGCTGTTAAATAATTGTATTCTGAAACTTGCTCTATTTGGGCTGATTCAGATGTTTCCTCTTTCACCACATAAATGGTCTGCTCTGAAGATGAGAAAAGAATAACATTCCTTTGAAAAAGTAAGCCACTTTAACAACAAAACACAGAGACAGCCTTCCTCCAGAAAACAGACAACCCTGAGGCACTGATTCCCATCTTACTGCAGGTCTTATTGAAGTATCTTCACTTTAGAATAGGTAGCAGAATCAAGGACTGGATTTTCAAAATCACATTATAACTTCTATAATTTAGAGCTGACAAAATACGCTAACAATAAAGTATTTCGAAAAAGACATTCATGGTTAAAAAGTGCTACATAAATAATTATATTCCTTTTTGCTCCAGTACATAGCTGCAGACCTGACTTATCGTGATGACAGGGCCACTCATCCCTGCCAGTGTGGTAGGATCTTTCTAGGCTTGCTGGTCTACCAGCAAAGAGCCCAAAGTGACCAGATAGCAGCCATTATAACTTACTGTGTGAACCTTGGTGGAAATGTTCCCTTTTGGAAGCCAGGACCTTCTGACCCACCAAGCCTTAAGTATCAGACTAAGGAAGCAGAAATTCCCCCGGTAGGAACCCCGACTCTCAAGTGAGTCTCTGCAATAGATGCTGAATGGGGCCACTCCTACCTGTACCCACTGTGTGCTGTACCCATGCTTCCCTGCTGAGGCCATATTCCATATAATGGCCATTGGTTTAAGGAGTAGACTGCATCCTGGAGGACAGCTCCATTCCTCACAGGATGTCACTTCCAAGCTTGTGCTTCAGCTCCATATTTAAGAGCCTCTTACCATGGTAGCTGGCTGGCAACTTCTGGGTGGTGTGGTGGTTGGTGTAAGACCATGGTCACATGTCCACTGCTAAAGTGAGTCTCTTAGTTATGCAGTATCCCACTTTGGTGAATCAGACATCTGGGGACCTTTGGACAGTGATGCTAGACAAAAAATGTATGTGTTAATCTCAGTCAGAATGAATTGCCACACTTTGCAGGATAGAAGGGGTCTGACATAATCAAGTTGCCATCATGTATCTGACTGGTCTTCGTAGGGGATAGAACTGTGTCAGGTGATGAGTGTTGGTCTCTGTGGCTGTCCAGTCACTCATTCAACAGTGGCAGTAGTCAGAGCAGCCTTGGTGAGAGCGGGTCATGTTGTCAGATGCCTGCATGGCTTCTGTCCCTGTCAATGTGACTGTGGTCATGCATACATTGCATGTACATGCCAGTGGCCAAGGTCAGAAGTTAGCTGAGTCATCCATGAACCAGGCTCGGGTTTTTCCTGCTCCATCAGCTGGTAATAAAGCACTCCTAATTAGGCCATATGTAGGAGCTGAGGGAGAGGTGTTGATATAACAGCTGTAGAGGACATGGAGGTTGAGCCACCTGGGCGTGTCACCTACTTGGGCCCTCTTGACCCACACAAGTCTGATCTGTAATGTAACACCTTCATTAAGCAAATTGCTGCTGGGCCCCCTGACCTTATGACTTGGTAAGGTATGGCAATCCAGCTCATGAAGGGCAGTGTGGCCACATAGGCACCTGATGTCACATGCTCTGATGCCATCTCTTCCAGGCCCCAGTAGCATGCCGGGAGCTACAGATGGATCATAATATGTCTCTTGTGTCTGGTTGCTTTGATTCAGCATATTTTCAGGATTCATCCATGTTGCAGCATGTATCAGTGCTTCATTCCTTTTTATTGCTGGATAGTATTCCATTGTGTAGGTACACATTTTGTTTATCATTCATCAATTGATGGACATTTCAGTTGTTTCCACCTTTGGGCTACCATGACTAATGCTGTCAGCAAACATGTATGTACAAGCTTCTGTGTGAACATGTTCTCAGTTCTCTGGGGTACCCTTGCTGGGTCATATGGTAGCTCCCTCCCTTTTCACTCTGAGGAATCACCAAATGTTTTCCCACAGCGACTGCACCATTTTACATTACCACCAGCAATGTGTGAGGGTCCCAGTTTCTGTCCTTGCTAACACTTGTTTACTGTACTTTTTGTCATATCCATCCTAGTGGGTGTGAAGAAGTCTCTCACTGTGGTTTTGATTCCTATTTCCCAAAAGTCTTTTCATGTGTTTATTGGCCATTTGTATATCTTCTTTGGAGAATCATCTCTTCAATCTGTGATGTTTTTATGCTACACTGCAGAGCTGTTAAAAAGAATGAGGCAGATCTCTATGTTATAATCCCTGACTAGATCTCCAAGACAACACTGAACAAAATAGCATGTAGTGGAATTATATGTTACGGTATCATACATTTATATAAATACACCCAGGTGTACCATGTGTGTACATACACCACCACCACCACTCCCATAGTGTAGGGTTAAATATAAGTAACTGCAGGGATAGAAAAGGATCTGGTAGAATAGTCCCCATACTTGTCAAGATTGATTACCTTGGAGCAGGCCGAGAGAACTAAGATGGGAGTGAGGGATGGGATCTCATCAAAAGGGACTTTTGCCTTATTTATAACATTGTACAAAGTATTCATGAACTACTTGGTTAATAAAAAATTGTATAAAACTCATTAAAATATACATGCAATTTGATAAGAAAAAAGAAGCAATTGGGGAATGCTAGCAGGAGAGGGGTTAGAATCCACCTTCACGTCACCTGGCTAGTGAATGTACAACTTTTGTTCTGAAGATACAGTTATTGACTCCCTTTATAGTTCAGATTTATTTTGTCTTGGTCTCTTTTTCAAAGTAATTTTACTGTTTTAATAATATCTAATGATTCAAATGGTACAGAGGTATATACAGTTAAAATGACTTACTTTCTCTCTTCACCTCAACCCCCTTACCCCCCTCCTTTTCCTAATAAGCCTCTATATTTTAGTGTTGTCTCCTCGCACCATCCAGTAAGGTGCATTTCTTCAGCTTGCTGTTGTTGATGGGGACAAGCTCCTTCCTCTGCAGGGAGAGGGAAGTCTTTATCTTTAAGCATCTATGCCAGTGGTCTGCAGGCTTGCTGTGTGTCACCCCCAACCAGAGATTGTGATTAAGTAGCTCTGGAGTTCTGCTCAGGTGTCTTTATTTTATACAAAGCTCCCATAGTGGTTCGGATGAGCTCCCAACAAGGGTTGAGAATCGTTTATCTGGTGACTAACAGAGCCATTATAAATTGTACCCATGATGCTTCTTTAAAAATTATTTTTGGTTCCTTACGAGAGAGTAATGAGCCTGTCAACTTTATGGAAACATGCCTGAACTTAGATGGTCTTGTTTTGTTCCAGGAATTTCACAGAGTTTTTACTTTCAGTTATTTTCAGCATTGGGATTTTTTTCTCTGACCAAATACATAGAGCTGCCATCTGAGTCTGAAAAAGTGATTTTGGATTCTTTTTTGAAAATGGTGGGAATAAGCAGTACAATGCAAACTTAACTCGTAAGCTTCCTGCCATTTCACATAGAAAATGAGTGGATGTAACAAAAATGGCAGGTGTTAAATCTTCTGAGCCAGACAGACGGTCCTTGGGTCTTGTTTTGTAAAGCTTTTTCCCCCCCAGATTTTTGTAGACTTCATTATAGTATGTTTGCCTGATATGCAAGTGAGACTCATGTAGCTCATAAAGCTTCACTCTAATTTCCATTCTTATGTTTCCATAAAATTTGCAGAAATCCGTAAAAGCCATATAGAGACATTATAATAATCAGTTTTTCTAGGATAATAAACCCAAGTAATCTTTCTCTTATCTTAAATTTATGTTAAACTATACATTTTCTCTTCTAGGTATTCTCATGGGAGCAGTTATAAAAATTATAGAGTTTAAAAAACTGGCAAATTGGAAGGTAGGTTTGCCCAACTGTTCATTTTTTTTTTATGTAAAAAGGTATCAGAGATATACACTCTAATGAAGGTTTCACAAGAAAAACAACGTGGTTATTACATTCACCCTTATTATCGAGTCCCCTCCCCATACCCCATTACAGTCACTGTCCATCACTGTAGTGCCTATTTGTCTTCTCTGAGCTACACTGTCTTCCCTGTGACCCCACACACACCATGTGCACCAATGATAATACCCCACAATCCCTTTCTCCCTCACTCCCCACCCGCCCTTCCCTACCTCTCCCCCATGGTAACTACTAGTCCCTTCTTGGAGTCCAACTGTTCATTTTTTAACATAATTACAATTTTTATTGGTTGTTCTTTAGTTTTAATAACACCAGTGGTTATGGTGGCTTTTTTACAGTTACTTGAGTATCAGTGAAGTTTGTATCATCCTATTAATTTTTTAACGATTTGTTATGATTGGGGTTGATATCTTTATATCTGTGTTTTTTGAAACAGCATAAATCTTGCACTGTTTCAGGTTAACATGGGAGCACTCAATGTTTGTTATTCATTTGCATTTTTATAATCTTAGACTAACATGCTGTATAATGGGGAAAGGCTAATTAGCATTAAACATTAAACAGTGTTTATTGCTCCCATTCCATTCTGACAGCTGGACATAAAAAGACATACTTGTCCCGCACTGTAGAGCCTACGGGCTTATAGACTGCTTTATTTGCTGTAGCTCCTGTTGTCCTCATGACAACCATGTGAATTAGATTGACCACACACGGTCCTCACCCTGTTTCTACAGATGAAGCAAGTGACCTCGAAGAGGTTGGAACATGTCCAACATCACAGAGTTAGCTGAGTCTTGTGTACAGATGCTCTGGCCTTATGGATTCTGTATTTTCTCAACCATACCATGCTGTCCTCAGTTTGTGGGTGTTACTATTAGAGTGGGAGCATCATCTTGTTGTATGGGAACTAATCGAAACACAAATTTCAACTTCAACTTGAGAATCCATATTCAGTAGAGAGATTGACAAGTGTATAATAAAATTGATTTTGTGGAGGGAAGTAAGGTCCATTTCAAAATATTAAACAATTAAATGGTTAAAATCTGTCACCTGAGCCCCTCCTTTGTTGGTGCAGCCCTAGGTGCTGGGATTAACTTGACCTGTGAAACTGTAGAGTGTAAAATTTGCAAAGCACACTTCACAGTCTGACCTAAACACAACTTGAGACAGTTACAAATAATACTCAGAAGACATTGTATGTATTAAATGAAGTCTCAAATGTATATTAAGCTCATAATATTACTAGAACTTCCCTCAGCCGAGGAAGAGGCTGGGCAGGCCCCACTGGAGCCCATTGTGAATGATATCCCTGCCTTCCTGCGACTGGTTAAATCAAACCACCCTCACAGTGGCTCATTCTAGGGCAGGGGGCACAGACTGTAACCCTTTCTCTACTCCTAGACTGGATATAGCCTGATGTGTAGACACATTTCATTTGATTTAAAAACAATTAAACATTTTTAGTTTTATTTTAAAATGACTAATCTATGTAAAATTCTGAAAATTTCATATAAAAATCTGAACTTCTAGCTCCTCTTGAAGAGGCAGAAACTCTTATTACCACCACAGACACATTCCACCCCGCAGAGATCTGAGGCAGTGAGCAGCAGCAGCACCCTTGGGTAACGCTGGGCAGCCCTGGGAAGCCTGTGAGCTGGTGACCCCTGCCCTGGAGGCATGGGAGTGGGGGGAGGGGAAGTTATCTTGCACTGTTGGTTTTATGTGCTTCATATTATTCACTTTATTTTTCAATGGATGTTACTTTTCAATAAATAATAATATGCTTAGTAGTACAGACAAGTGAACCAAAGATGGGTTATGAATGCAATTAAGTGCCTGAAGAGCCATACGGAGCTTAACCTCAGAATCTGGCAAGGTTCTAGGCTGGGATAGTTGGGGCAGGCTTCCTGGAGTAACAGGTGTTTGTGGAAAACCAAAGCGGGAAGCGGGACACCTGTTTGGACCTTGGGTTCCACGGGAAGGCATGGGAGATAGGAAGAACAAGAAAGGAGCTTGGTGTTTTCTTTCCATGTAGTTCTGTTTCTAAACTGTCCTGCTGGGCATGCCTTCTACTTGTATTGTCATATGCTTATTCTTTAAATCAAGTTGCTTTTTTATGTATATGAGTTTTTTTGTAAAAGTTTTTTTAAAGGCTTTTATTGTGGTAAAATATACATAATCAATTATCAGTTTAGCTACTTTTAAGTGTATGATTCAGAGGCATTAAATACATTCATTATTTTGCATAATCATCACCACTATCCATTTCCAGAACTTTCATCATCCCAGACAGGAACTGCACATTAAAGAACTTCCCATTCCCTCCTCCCCATTTCCTATATTTTTTAGTATTTTCTGTTTTTTTTTTTTAGTAGCTATTCTACTTCCTGTCTTTGTGAAATTTACCTATTCCAGGTACTTCATATAAGTGGACTCCTACATTTGTGTTTTGGTATCTGGCTTATTTCACTGAGCATGATGTTTTTAAAGTTCATCCACATTGTAGCATGTGTCAGAATTTCCTTCTTTATATAGCCGAATAATATCCCATTGCAGGTGTATACACACTTTGTTTATGCATTCATCTGTTGATGGACCTTTGGGTTTTTCCACCTTTTGGCTATTGTGAATAATGCAGCTGTGAGCTTCAGTATATGCATTTATTTTTTTATTTTTTATTTTTCTATTTTTAAAACCTTTTTATTATAACATCAAATACACACACACAAATGCATAAAATGTATCACTTAATAAGTTTCTATAAGGTGTAAACATCTTCTAACTACAACTCAGGTCAAGGAACAAAAATTTGCCAGATAACCCCAAAGTCTTTCTGTATACCCTGTCCCAATCATAGCCCAATCCCCTCCCCAAACATTACCACTAATCCAATTTATAAAATCATTTCTTTATAATTCTACTGTCCAAGGGTACATCCATATACTCTATAGTTTAAACTTTAAAAATGTGTTATGTCTTTTAAGTTTATTTGAATCTACAGGTTCCCCTTCCATTCCTCTCATTAACTTATAATATATCTGGTGAAAAAACTGAGTCATTTGGCTTGTACAGTTTCCCACAGTCCAAATTTTGCTGGTTGCATTCTCCTGATGAAGTTCAACGTCTTGCTTCCTCTGTATTTATTGCAAATTAGCCTTTGAATCAGGAAGAGTATATGCATTTATTTTAAAGGGAGTACTGTGTTAAGTGGAAAACTAATATTGTTTTTATAAATAGATAGGATAAAAGCAAAGTAGAACAGATGCCTGCTGAAGCCTCTGAGGTCAAGCCTGTTCTGTCAAAAAGCAAGATCAGCACATTGGATAGAGGCTTTACACCCAATAGGACCAAACTGAGGTGTCTTAGTTGGGATTGAAAAGGAATCAGAAGGGGCGGGGTTTATCAATCTGTGGAATTGGTGGTATTTAATGGACACTGTTCAAGTACCACCTAAAATCACCTCAGACCATTTTGGGGGAGATGTTGTCAAAAGGAACCCAGGACTTTTCTGTAACACTCTTCACTATAAGGTGGTGTATGCACTTCCTGTGGCCTCTGTAACAAATTACCACAGACTGGGTGGCTTAAACAGAGATTTATTCTCTCATAGTTCTAGGGACCAGAAATCTGAAATCAAGTTGTTGGAAATGGATCCAGGCTTTAGGGGAGAATCCTTCGTTGCCTCTTGCAGCTTCTGGAGGCCCCAGGTGTTCCTTGGCAGAGGGAGCATAACTCCTGTCTCTGTCTTAGTCTGTCTTCACATGGCCGGGCACCTTCTCTGTGTCCATGTGTCCTTTTCTGTGTCTTATAAGGACTCTCTTTGTTAGAGCCCACCCTAACTCAGTGTGATCTCATTGGCTATTTCCTTTAGTTAAAGCTGCAAAGACCCTGTTTCCAAATAAGGCAACATTCTGACGTTCCTGGTGGGTGTGAATTGGGGCCAGAGGACACTGTGCAGCCCACTGCAGGTGGGCTGTCCATTTTTCCATGGGGTTTAAGTTTCTGAAACTCCAAAAGATTCTACACAGTGGCCCACTGCACAGATCCTGAGAACAAGTTCCCCACAAAGCACAGATTGGACCATTTCCTTTCACATGGTGCCAATCTGAGTCATGAGCAGTTATTTTCAGACTTAATAAGGCATTTTCAGAAGTCATCATCTGCTTCTATTTCAGGCCTTTTTGAATGTTATTTTAGTCTTTATAACAGATGTACATTTGTAAGAATATATTAGTCATTCTTTTGAATAGGGATTTTGACAAGAAATCAGGCTCTCAAGATTGTGGCATGGAAAGGGCCTGATTTTTGCAGTATTAAATAGAGTGTATATTACATGTAGTCATTCTGGGTTTGATATGTACTTTTAGAGAGAGGTATTAGTCAGAATTTTGGTATACTGTATGTATTTGTTTTAAAGGAGCAGCCTAATATTTGTGTGAAGTGGGAAACCAAAATTGTTTTTATAAATCAAGAGGATAAAAACAGTGTAGGACCGATGCCTGCTGAAACCTCTGAGGTCAAGCCTGTTCTCTGTCAAAAAGTGAGATCAGCACATTGGAGAGAAGCTTTACACACAGTAGCACCAAACTTAGAGAGATCTATTAACATAGAAAATGAAATTATTATTTTTCTTTTTTTAAACTGAAGTATCACTTAAGTGTCCATCAGTAGATGAATGGGTAAAGAAGATGTGATATATATGCACAATGGAATACTATTCAGCCATACGAAAGAAACAAATCCTACCATTTGCAACAACATGGATGCAGCTGGAGGATATTATGCTCAGTGAAATAAGCCAAGTGGAGAAAGACAAGTGCCAAATGATTTCCCTCATTTGTGGATATAACAACGAAGCAAAACTGGAGGAACAAAATAGCAGCAGACTCAGAGACTCCAAGAAGGAACTAGTGGTTACCAAAGGGGAGGTGTGTGAGAGGGTGGGGGGGAGGGAGGGAGAAGAAGATTGAGGGGTATTATGTTTAGTACACATGGTGTGGGGAATCACAGGGAAAACAGTGTAGCACAGAGAAGGCAAACAATGAATCTGTGGCATCTTACTACACTGAAGGACAGTGACTGCACTGGGGTATGGGTGGGGACTTCATAGTATGGGTAAAAGTAGTAACCACATTGTTTTTTCATGTGAAACCTTCATAAGACTGTATATCAATAATACCTTAATAAAAAATTAAATAAAAAAAGAATTGAAGTATCACTGATATACCATCTTGTATTGGTTTGAAGTATACAACACAGTGGTTCAGCAGTTACCCACATTATTAAATCCCCACTAGTGCAGTTAATATCTGTCAACATAGGAAGATGTTACAGAATCATTGGTTATATTCTCCATGCTGTATTATCATCACCATGACCAACTTATATTATGATTAAGAATTTTGTGCCCTTTATCCCTCTCACCCTCCCCACCTACCACCCCAACTGCTCCCTCATGGTAACCACCAGTCACTTCTCAGTGAGTCACTTCTCAAGTCTGTGAGTCTACTGCTACTTTTGTTTTGTTTTTAGATTCTACAAATAAGTGAAATCATGTGGTATTTGTCTTTCTCCACCTGGCTTATTTCACTGAGCATAATGTCCTCTAGGTCCATCCATGTTGTCACAGATGTCAGGAATTCATTTTTTTATGGCTGAATAATATTTCATTGTGCATATGTACCACATCTTCTTTATCCATTCATCTATTGATGGACACTTTGGCTGCTTCCATATCTTGGCTACTGTAAATAATGTGGCAATAAACATAGTGATACTTATATTTTTTCAAATCAGTGATTTTGTTTTCTTTAGGGAAATACTGGGTTGTATGGTATTTCTTTTTATTTTTAATTAAGGTGTCATTGTGGTTTCGACATTCACCCATATTATCGAGTCCTCCCCCCACCTTGTTGCAGGCACTGTCCATCAGTGTAGTAAAATGCTACAGAGTCATCATTACTTGCCATCTCCGTGCTATACTTCCTTCCTTGTGACCGTCCTATATTGTGATTGCTAATTAAAAGGTTGTATTTCTATTTTTAGTTTTTTGAGGAACCTCCGTACTGTTTTCCCCAGTGGCTGCACCAATTCATGCTCCCACCAACAGTATAGGAGGTCCCTTTTCTCCACATGCTCTGCAACACTTGTTATTTCTTCTCTTTTGGAAAGTGGCCATTCTGACTCATGTGAGGTGATATCTCATTGATGTTTTGATTTACATTTCCCTGATGATTAGCAGTGAGAGCATCTTTTCTTCATGTGCCTGTTGGCCATCTGCATTTCTTCTTTGGAAAAATGTCTGTCCAGTTCCTCCACCCATTTTTAAATCAGGTTATTTGTTTTTTTGGTGTTGAGGCATATGAGCTATTTTTATATTCTGGATGTTAAGCCTTTATTGGATAAATTGTTTACGAATATATGCTCCCATATTATAGGTTGCCTTTTTGTTCTGCTGATGGTGTCCTTTGCTGTACTGCTTTTTAGTTTGATGTAGTCCCGCTTGTTCTTTTTTAAAATATTTTTTATTAAGGTATTATTGATACACACTCTTATGAAGGTTTCACATGAAAAAACAATGTGGTTACTACTTTTACCCATATTATCAAGTCCACACCCATACCCCAGTGCAGTCACTGTCCATCAGTGTAGTAAGATGCCAGATTCACTGTTTGCCTTCTCTGTGCTACACTTTTCCCCATGACCCCCCACACCATGTGTACTAAACATAATACCCTCAGTACCCTTCTCCCTCCCTCCCTCCCCATCCACCTTCCCACACCCTCCCTTTTGGTAACCACTAGTCCCTTCTTGGAGTCTGTAAGTCTGCTACTATTTTGTTCCTTCAATTTTGCTGCGTTGTTATGCTCCACAAATGAGGGAAATCATTTAGCACTTGTCTTTTTCCACCTGGCTTATTTCACTGAGCATAATATCCTCCAGCTCCATCCATGTTGTTGCAAATGGTAGGATTTCTTTCTTTCTTACAGCTGAATAATACTCCATTATGTATATGTACCACATCTTCTTTATCCATTCATCTACTGATGGACACTTAGGTTGCTTCCATATCTTGGCTATTGTAAATAGTGCTGCAATAAACATAGGGGTGCATATGTCTTTTGAAATCTGAGAAGTTGTATTCTTTGGGTAAATTACAAGGAGTGGGGGAGAGGATTAAAGATGGTGATGTGAGAGGTGAGACACAGGCTTCCTCTTAAAACCCCATATAATACAAAAATATAATTAATACAACTGATTCTGAAAGAGCAACAGGAAAGAGGACTGCGCCAGACTGCATACACCTGGAGAAAAGAGCAGACTTCACAGAACAGGGTAATGTACCAAAGCTGTGGCCAGGTGGGACCCAAGCCCTTCCCCCACCCCAGCTCACTGGCAGGAGGAAGAGAAACTGAGCAGGGAGGGAGTGGAGACCTGGGACTGCTGAATACCTAACACCAGAGATCTGCTCTGGGAGCACAAACCTACAATTCATGGTGCTTGCATGATACTCTGGTGATAACGGGGTTGGAAAGCTAAGACAGGCAAAATTCCTGGAAAGACTGAGATTCCAGCCACTTGTGAAAAGCAGGGATCCGTATCTGGCTCCTCTGGGACAACAGAAAGGCGTGCAGTCTGAGAGACTTCCTAACAAGGAAGCCCTTAGCAAGAGGGTTGCTAAAGGTGCAAGGATTGCACAGAGCTTACTGCACAGGAGAGAGGACAGGTAGACGAAGTGGTCCAGCTGCACTCTGCCCAGCAGGTTGGGAGCTTTGCCATATAGACTCTAATGTTTAAGGAGGAAAAGGAAATCGTCCTCCTTAGGCGATCTTCAGGTGCTCCAGCTCCCTCGCTGGCTACACAGCACCAAGGACCCCCTCCATGATACGCAATCTACTGGGCCTTTCTTGCGGCCAGCCCCACCTGACTTGCAAACAGGCAAATCCTACCCTGGCGTTAGCCCAGCCAGAGGGAAGATCTGTGTACAGCAACTACAAACACAAAGCACAGAGTCTTATACCTGTGTGCTCAGCCCACTGCTTCAGGCAGTGGAGACAGACATAGCAGCCGGGTAGCAGAAACAATTCTTTCCTCCCCCCAGGCACGAATATCACTTCCCTGCGACCACTGACAAGGCTTCAAGGGCTGAGCAGCTCCAGGGAGTAGACCTTCTGGGCACTAGAGGGCACCATATACAAATAAGAAACGCCAAAGGAATCTGGTTCAGAGTAAAATTATTAATACCACTCCTGAGAAAGATTTAAATGACATCGACCTCATGACTCTTCCTGAAAGGGAGTTCAAAATAAAAATCACTAACATGCTCATGAAGGTACAGAAAGATATTCAAGAACTCAGGAATGAATTCTGGTTGGAGATCCAATCATTGAAGAGCACAATGGACGGTATTAAAAGCAGATTGGATATGATGGAGGAGACGGTAAATGAAATAGAAACTGCAGAAGAGGAATACAAAGAAGCTGAGGTACACAGAGAAAAAACGATCTCTAAGAATGAAAGTATATTGAGAGAACCGTGTGACCATCCAAACGGAACAATATTTCATTATAGGGGTATCAGAAGAAGAGAGAAAAAGAGGGATAGAAAGTGTCTTTGAGGAGGTAATTGCTGAAAAGTTCCCCAATCTGGGGAAGGAAATAGTCTCTCAGACCATGGAGGTGCCCAGATGTCCCAACACAAGGGACCCAAGGAAGACAACACCAAGACATATAGTAATTAAAATGGTAAAGATCAAGGATAAGGACAGATTATTAAAAGCAGCCAGAGAGAGAAATAAGATCACATACAAAGGAACGCCCATCAGGCTGTCATCGGACTTCTCAAAACAAACCTCACAGGCCAGAAGGGAGTGGCATGACGTATTTAATGCAATGAAGCACAAGGGCCTCGAACCAAGAATACTTTATCCGGCAAGATTATCATCTAAATTTGAAGGAGGGATTAAACAATTTCCAGATAAGCAAAAGCTGAGAGAATTTACCTCCCATAAACCATCTCTACAGTGTATTTTGGAGGGACTGCTATAGATGGAAGTGTTCCTAAGGTTTAATAGCTGTCACCAGAGGTAATAAAACCACAGTAAAGAAAGTAGAACACCTAATTACTAAGCAAATGCAAAAATTAAAATAACTATCTCCAAAGTCAATCAAGGGATAGACAAAGAGTACAGAATATGATACCTAATATATAAAGAATGGAGGAGGAAGAAAAAGGAGGAAGGAAAAAAAACCTTTTGATTGTGTTTGTAATAACATATTAAGTGAGTTAAGTTAGACTCTTAGATAGTAAGGAAGTTAACCTTGAACCTTTGGTAAACCACGAATCTAAAGCCTGCAATCCCAATAAGTACATACCTATCCATAATCATGCTAAACATAAGTGAACTGAAAGCACCAATCAAAAGACATAGAGGCACTGAATGGATTAAAAAACAAGACCCATCTATATGCTGCCTACAAGAGACTCACTTTAAACCCAAAGACATACACTGACTAAAAGTGAAGGGATGGAAAAAGAAAATTCATGCAACTAATAGGGAGAAAAAAGCAGGAGTTGCAGTACTTGTATCAGACAAAATAGACTTCAAAACAAAGAAAGTCACAAGAGACAAAGAAGGACATTACATAATGATAAAAGGGTAATCCAACAAGAAGATATAACCATTATAAATATCTGTGCCCAACACAGGAGCACCTACATCTGTGAAACAAATACTAACAGAATTAAAAGGAGAAATAGAATGCAATGCATTCACTCTAGGAGACTTCAACACTCCACCCACTCTGAAGAACATATCAACCAGACAGAAAATAAGTAAGGAGACAGAGGCACTGAACAACACAATAGAACAGACGGACCTAACAGACATGTCCAGAACTCCACAGACAAAAGCAGCAGAATACTCATTCTTCTCAAGTGCATGTGGAACATTTTCAAGAATAGATCCTATACGAGGCCACAAAAAGAGCCTCAGAAAATTAAAAAAGATTGAAATTGTACCAACTAGTTTCTCAGACCAAAAAGGTACGAAACTAGAAATAAATTATGCAAAAAAAAAATGAAAAATCCCACAAACACATGGAGGCTTCACAACATGCTCCTAAATAACCAATGGATCAATGACCAAATAAAAGGAGAGATCAAGCAATATATGGAGACAAATGACAACAAAAAGTCAACACAGCAAAATCTATGGGACACAGCGAAGGCCATGTTAAGAAGTATATTGCAATACAGGCCTACCTCAGGAAAGAAGAACAATCCCATATGAGCAGTCTAAACTCACAATTAATGAAACTAGAAAAAGAAGAACAAATGAGGCCCAAAGTCAGAAGAAGGAGGGACATAATAAAGATTAGAGCAGAAATAAATAAAATCGGGAAGAATAAAACAATAGAAAGAATCAATGAAAGCAGGAGCTGGTTCTTCGAGAAAATAAACAAAATAGATAAAACCCTAGCCAGACTTACCAAGAAAAAAAGAGAGTCTACTCACATAAACAGAATCAGAAATGAGAAAGGAAAAATCACTACGGACACCACAGAAACACAAAGAATTATTAGAGAATACTATGAAAAATTATATGCTAACAAACTGGATAACCTAGAAGAAATGGACAACTTTCTAGAAAAATACAAGCTTCCAAGGCTGACCCAGAAAGAAACAGAAAATCTGAACAGACCAATTACCAAAATTGAACTGGTAATCAAAAACCTACCTAAGAGCAAAACGCCTGGACCAGATGGCTTCTCTGCTGAAGTTTATCAAACATTTAGTGAAGACCTAATACCCATCCTCCTTAAAGTTTTCCAAAGAGTAGAAGAAGGGGAAATACTTCCAAACTCATTATATGAGTCCAGCATGACTCTAATACCCAAACCAGTCAAAGGCACCCCAAAAAAAGAAAATTACAGACCTATATCCCTGATGAACATAGACGCAAAAAGACTCAACAAAAATATTAGCAAACTGAATTAAGAAATACATCAAAAAGATCATCCATCATGATCAAGTAGGATTTATTCCAGGGATGCAAGGATGGTACAACATTCAAAAATCCATCAACATCATCCACCACATCAACAAAAAGAAGGACAAAAACCACATGATCATCTCCATAGATGCTGAAAAAGCATTTGACAAAATTCAATATCCATTCATGATAAAAACTCTCAACAAAATGGGTATAGAGGGCAAATACCTCAACATAATAAAGGCCATATATGACAAATGCACAGCTAACATTATAGTTAACAGTGAGAAGTTGAAAGCTTTTCTTTAAGATTGGGAGCAAGACAAGGATGCCCACTCTCACCACTTCTATTCATCATAGCACTGGAGGTCCTAGCCACAGCAATCATACAACACAGAAAAATAAAAGGCATCCAGATTGGCAAAGAAGAAGGTAAACTGTCCCTGTTTGCAGATGACATGATATTGTACATAAAAACCCCAAAAGAATCCACTCCAAAACCACTAGATCTAATATCTGAATTCAGCAAACTTGTGGGATACAAAGTTAACACACAGATATCTGTGGCATTCCTATATACTCACAATGAACTAGCAGAAAGAGAAATCAGGAAAACAATTCTATTCACGATTGCATCAAAAAGAATAAAATACCTAGGCATAAACATAACCAAGGAAGTGAAAGACCTATACTCTGAAAACTACAAGACACTCATGAGAGAAATTAAAGAAAATACCAATAAATGGAAACACATACCATGCTCATGGATAGGTAGAACTAATGTCAAAATGGCGATCCTGCCTAAAGCAATCCACAGATTGAATGCAATTCCTATCAAAATACCAACAGCATTCTTCAGTGAACTAGAGCAAATCGTTAAATCGTTCTAACATTCATATGCAACCACAAAAGACCCCAATTACCCAAAGCAATTCTGACAAGGAAGACTAAAGCTGGGGGCATTACACTCCCAGACTTCAAGCTCTACTACAAAGCCATAGTAATCAAGACAATTTGGTACTGGCACAAGAACAGACCCATAGATCAATGGAACACACTAGAGAGCCCTGATATAAAGCCAAACATATATGGTCAATTAATATACAATAAAGGACCCATGGACATACAGTGAGGAAATGACAGCCTCTTCAACAACTGGTGTTGGCAAAACTGGACAGCTACATGCAAGAGAATGAAACTGGATTATTGTTTAACTCCATACACAAAAGTAAACTCAAAATGGATCAAAGACCTGAATGGAAGTCATGAAACCATAAACCATAAAACTCTTTAAGAGAAAACATAGGCAAAAATCTCTGGAACATAAGCATGAGCAACTTCTTCCTGAATGCATCACCTTAAGCAAGGGAAAGAAAAGCAAAATTGAACACATGGGACTCCATGAAACTAAAAAGCTTCTGTATGGCAAAGGACACCAGCAACAGAACAAAAAGGCATCCTACAGTATGAGAGAATATATCTGTAAATGACATTCGGATAAGGGGTTAACATTCAAAATATATAAAGACCTCACATGTCTCAACACCCAAAAAGCAAATAACCCGATTAAAAAATGGGCAGAGAGTATGAAGAGACAAATCTCAAAAGAAGAAATTCAGATGAGCAAAAAGCACATGAAAAGATGCTCCACATCACTAATCATCAGGGAAATGCAAATTAAAACCATAATGAGATATCACCCCACACCAGTAAGGATGGCCACCATCCAAAAAATTAAGAACCACAAATGCTGGCGAGGATGCACAGAAAGGGGAACCCTCCTACACTACTGGTGGGAATGTAAGTTAGTTCAACCACTGTGGAAAGCAATATGGAGGTTCCTCAAAAAACTAAAAATACAAATACCATTTGACCCGGGAATCCCACTCCTTCGAAATTTTTTTAAATTATCCTTTTATTAAGGTATTATTAATATACACTCTTATGAAGGTTTCACATGAAAAAACAATGTGGTCACTACATTTACCTATACTATGAAGTCCCCACCCATACCCCAGTGCAGTCACTGTCTATCAGTGTAGTAAGATGCCAGATTCACTACTTGCCTTCTCTGTGCTACAGTTTTCCTTGTGATCCCCCACACCATGTGTAGTAAACAAAATACCCCTCAGGCCCCTTCTCCCACCCTCCCTACCTGCCCTCCCAAACCCCTCTTCTTTGGTAACCACTAGTTCCTTCTTGGAATCTCTGAGTCTGCTGCTATTTTGTTCCTTCAGTTTTGCTTCGTTGTTGTACTCTGAAATTTGAGGGAAATAATTTGGCACTTGTCTTTCTCGGTCTGGCTTATTTCACTGAGCATAATATCCTCCAGTTCCATCTATGTTGTTGCAAATGGTAGGATTTGTTTATTTCTTATGGCTGAATAATATTCCATTGTGTATATGTACCACATCTTTATCCATTCATCTACTGATGGACCCTTAGGTTGCTTCCATCTCTTGGCTATTGTAAAAAGTGCTACAATAAACACAGGAGTGCATGTGTCTTTTTGAATCTGAAAAGTATTCCTTGGGTAAATTCCAAGGAGTGGAATTCCAGAGTCTAATGGTATTTCTTTTTTCTTAATTTTGGTATCATTAATCTACAATTACATGTGCAACATTATGGTTATTAAACTCCTGACTTGATCAGGTCCCCCCCACCAACCCCGGTATAGTCACTGTCCATCAGCGTAGTGAGATGCTATAGAATCACTACTTGTCTTCTCTGAGTTGTACAGTACTCCCCATGCCCTTCCAACATTGTGTCTGCGAATTGTAATGCCCCTTTTACCCCCTTGTCCCTTCCTTCCCACCCATCCTCCCCAGTCCCTTTCCCTTTGGTAACTGTTAGTCCATTCTTGGGTTCCGTGAGTCTGCTGCTGTTTTGTTCTTTCAGTTTTTTTCTTTGCTCTTATGGTCCACATATGAGTGAAATCATTTCATACTTGTCTTTTTCCGCTTGGCTTACTTCCTGAGCATAATACCCTCTAGATCCATCCATGTTGTTGCAAATGGTAGGATTTGTTTTCTTCTTATGGCTGAATAATATTCCATTGTGTATATGTACCACATCTTCTTTATCCATTCATCTACTGATGGACACTTAGGTTGCTTCCATTTCTTGGCTATTGTAAATAGTGTGGTGATAAACACAAGGGTGCATCTGTCTTTTTCCAGCTGGGCTGCTGCATTCTTAGGGTGAATGCCTCGGAGTGGAATTCCTGGGTCAAGTGGTATTTCTATTTTGAGTTTTTTTAGGAACCTCCACACTGCTTTCCACAATGGTTGAACTAATTTGCATTCCCACCAGCAGTGTAGGAGGGTTCCCCTTTCCCCACGTCCTCGCCAACATTTGGTGTTGTTTGTCTTTTGGATGTTGGCCATCTTTACTGGTGTGAGGTGAAATCTCATTGTGGTTTTAATTTGCATTTCTCTTTTGATTAGCGATATGGAGCATCTTTTCATGTGCCTGTTGGCCATCTGAATTTCTTTGGAGAAGTGTCTATTCATGTCCTCTGCTCGTTTCTTAATTGGATTATTTGCTTTTTGCTTGTTGAGGTGCATGAATTCTTTATATATTTTCGATGTCAACCCCTTATTGGATACGTCATTTGTGAATATATTCTCCCATACTGTAGGATATCTTTTTGTTCTACTGATGGTGTCCTTTGCTGTACAGAAGCTTTTCAGCTTGATATAGTCCCACTTGTTCATTTTTGCTTTTGTTTCCCTTGCCCAGGGAGATATGTTCATGAAGAAGTCGCTCATGTTTATGTCTAAGAAATTTTTGCTTATGTTTTTTTCTAAGAGTTTTATGGTTTCATGACTTACATTCAGGTCTTTGATTCATTTTGAGTTTACTTTTGTGTATGGGTTTGGGCAGTAGTCCACTTTCATTCTCTTACATGTAGCTGTCCAGTTTTACGAACACCAGCTGCTGAAGAGGTTGTCATCTCCCCATTGTATATCCAGTGCTCTTTTATCATATATTAATTGACTGTATATGTTTGGATTAATGTCTGGATTTTCTATTCCATTCCACTCGTCTGTGTGTCTGTTATTGTGGCAATACCAAATTGCCATATTTACTCTAGCTTTGTAGTAGAGCTTGAAGGCTGCGAGCATAATTCCCCGTTTTATTCTTCCTTCTCAGGATTGCTTTGGCTATTCGGGGTCTTTTGTGGTTCCACATGAATTTTAGAACTATTTCTTCCAGTTGATTGAAGAATGCTGTTGGTATTTTGATAGGGATTGCATTGAATCTGTAGATTGCTTTTGGTAGTCAGCCATTTTGACAATATTTATTCTTCCTAGCCAAGAGCATGGGATGAATTTCCATTTGTTAGTGTCCTCTTTAATATCTCTTAGGAGTGTCTTGTAGGTTTCAGGGTATAGGTCTTTCATTTCCTTTGTTAGGTTTATTCCTAGGTGTTTTATTTTTTTTGATGGAATTGTGTTCCTGATTTCTCTTTCTGTTAGCTCATCATTAGTGTATAGGAAAGCCACAGACTTTGGCTTGTTAATTTTGTATCCTGCAACTTTGCTGAATTCAGATATTAGTTTTCATAGTTTTGGAGTGGAGTCTTTAGGGTTTTTTTATGTGCAATATCATGTCATCTGCAAACAGGGACAATTTGACTTCGACTTTACCTATCTGGATGCCTTGTATTTCTTTGTTTTGTCTGAATGCCATGGGTAGGGCCTCCAGTACTATGTTGAATAGAAGTGGGCAGAGTGGGCATCCCTGGCTTGTTCTCTATCTTAAAGGAAAAGCTTTGAGCTTCTCGCTGTTAAGTATGATATTGGCTGTGGGTTTGTCATATATGGCCTTTATTATGTTGAGGTACTTGCACTCCATACCCATTTTGTTGAGAGTTTTTATCATGAATGGATGTTGAATTTTTTTTAATAATTTATTTTGGTATCATTATTCTACAATTACATGTGTAATATTATGGTTATTAAACTACCCCCTTCATCAGGTCCCCCCTACCAACCCCATTACAGTCACTGTCCATCAGCGTAGTGAGATGCTATAGAATCACTACTTGTATTCTCTGAGTTGAACAGCCTTCCCCATGCCCCCCCAACATTACATCTGCTAATCGTAATGCCCCTTTCTCCCTCTTATCCATCCCTTCCCACCCATCTTCCCCAGTCCCTTTCCCTTTGGTAACTATTAGCCCGTTCTTGCGTTCTGTGAGTCTGCTGCTGTTTTGTTCCTGCAGTTTTTTCTTTGTTCGTATACTCCACATATGAGTGAAATCATTTGATACTTGTCTTTTTCGGCTTGGCTTATTTCACTGAGCATAATACCCTCTAGCTCCATCCATGTTGTTGCAAATGGCAGGATTTGTTTTCTTCTTATGGCTGAATAATATTCCGTTGTGTATATGTACCACATCTTCTTTATCCATTCATCTCCTGATGGACACTTAGGTTGCTTCCATATCTTGGCTATTGTAAATAGTGCTGTGATAAACATAGGGGTGCATATGTCTTTTTCAAACTGGGCTGCTACAGTCTTAGGGTAAATTCCTAGTGAATGTTGAATTTTGAGAAATGGTTTTTCAGCATCTATGGAGATGATCATGTGGTTTTTGTCCTTTTTGTTGATGTGGTGGATGATGTTGATGGAATTTCAAATGTTGTACCATCCTTGCATCCCTGGAATAAATCCTACTTGATCATGATGGATGATCTTTTTGATGCATTTCTTAATTCAGTTTGCTAATATTTTTGTTGAGTCTTTTTGCGTCTATGTTCATCAGGGATATAGGTCTGTAATTTTCTTTTTTTGGGGTGCCTTTGACTGGTTTGGGTATTAGAGTCATGCTGGACTCATATAATGAGTTTGGAAGTATTTCCCCTTCTTCTACTCTTTGGAAAACTTTAAGGAGGATGGGTATTAGGTCTTCACTAAATGTTTGATAAACTTCAGCAGAGAAGCCATCTGGTCCAGGCGTTTTGCTCTTAGGTAGGTTTTTGATTACCAGTTCAATTTTGGTAATTGGTCTGTTCAGATTTTCTGTTTCTTTCTGGGTCAGCCTTGGAAGCTTGTATTTTTCTAGAAAGTTGTCCATTTCTTCTAGGTTATCCAGTTTGTTAGCATATAATTTTTCATAGTATTCTCTAATAATTCTTTGTGTTTCTGTGGTGTCCGTAGTGATTTTTCCTTTCTCATTTCTGATTCTGTTTATGTGAGTAGACTCTCTTTTTTTCTTGGTAAGTCTGGCTAGGGTTTTATCTATTTTGTTTATTTTCTCGAAGAACCAGCTCCTGCTTTCATTGATTCTTTCTATTGTTTTATTCTTCCCGATTTTATTTATTTCTGCTCTAATCTTTATTATGTCCCTCCTTCTTCTGACTTTGGGCCTCATTTGTTCTTCTTTTTCTAGTTTCATTAATTGTGAGTTTAGACTGCTCATATGGGATTGTTCTTCTTTCCTGAGGTAGGCCTGTATTGCAATATACTTCTTAACATGGCCTTCGCTGTGTCCCATAGATTTTGCTGTGTTGACTTTTTGTTGTCATTTGTCTCCATATATTGCTTGATCTCTCCTTTTATTTGGTCATTGATCCATTGGTTATTTAGGAGCATGTTGTGAAGCCTCCATGTGTTTGTGGGATTTTTCATTTTTTTTTTGCATAATTTATTTCTAGTTTCGTACCTTTTTGGTCTGAGAAACTAGTTGGTACAATTTCAATCTTTTTTAATTTTCTGAGGCTCTTTTTGTGGCCTCGTATAGGATCTATTCTTGAAAATGTTCCACATGCACTTGAGAAGAATGAGTATTCTGCTGCTTTTGTCTGTGGAGTTCTGGACATGTCTGTTAGGTCCGTCTGTTCTATTGTGTTGTTCAGTGCCTCTGTCT
This sequence comes from Smutsia gigantea, assembly GCA_032199065.1. Classification (NCBI taxonomy): domain Eukaryota; kingdom Metazoa; phylum Chordata; class Mammalia; order Pholidota; family Manidae; genus Smutsia; species Smutsia gigantea. The sequence goes on along the minus strand of JAVSCE010008554.1, from coordinate 39,310 downwards.
CCTTACTTATTTTCTGTCTGGTTGATATGTTCTTCAGAGTGGGTGGAGTGTTGAAGTCTCCTAGAGTGAATGCATTGCATTCTATTTCTCCTTTTAATTCTGTTAGTATTTGTTTCACAGATGTAGGTGCTCCTGTGTTGGGCACAGATATTTATAATGGTTATATCTTCTTGTTGGATTACCCTTTTATCATTATGTAATGTCCTTCTTTGTCTCTTGTGACTTTCTTTGTTTTGAAGTCTATTTTGTCTGATACAAGTACTGCAACTCCTGCTTTTTTCTCCCTATTAGTTGCATGAATTTTCTTTTTCCATCCCTTCACTTTTAGTCAGTGTATGTCTTTGGGTTTAAAGTGAGTCTCTTGTAGGCAGCATATAGATGGGTCTTGTTTTTTAATCCATTCAGTGCCTCTATGTCTTTTGATTGGTGCTTTCAGTTCACTTATGTTTAGCATGATTATGGATAGGTATGTACTTATTGGGATTGCAGGCTTTAGATTCGTGGTTTACCAAAGGTTCAAGGTTAACTTCCTTACTATCTAAGAGTCTAACTTAACTCACTTAATATGTTATTACAAACACAATCAAAAGGTTTTTTTTCCTTCCTCCTTTTTCTTCCTCCTCCATTCTTTATATATTAGGTATCATATTCTGTACTCTTTGTCTATCCCTTGATTGACTTTGGAGATAGTTATTTTAATTTTTGCATTTGCTTAGTAATTAGCTGTTTTACTTTCTTTACTGTGGTTTTATTACCTCTGGTGACAGCTATTAAACCTTAGGAACACTTCCATCTATAGCAGTCCCTCCAAAATACACTGTAGAGATGGTTTATGGGAGGTAAATTCTCTCAGCTTTTGCTTATCTGGAAATTGTTTAATCCCTCCTTCAAATTTAGATGATAGTCTTGCCGGATAAAGTATTCTTGCTTTGAGGCCCTTGTGCTTCATTGCATTAAATACATCATGCTACTCCCGTCTGGCCTATAAGGTTTCTGCAGAGAAGTCTGATGATAGCTTGATGGGCTTTCCTCCGTGTGTGATCTTGTTTCTCTCTCTGGCTGCTTTTAATAATCTGTCCTTATCCTTGATCTTTGCCATTTTAATTACTATATGTCTTGATGTTGTCTTCCTTGGGTCCCTTGTGTTGGGACATCTGTGCACCTTCATGGCCTGAGAGAGTATCTTCTCCCTCAGATTCAGGAAGTTTTCAGCAATTACCTCCTCAAAGACACTTTCTATCCCTTTTTCTCTCTTCTTCTTCTTCTGGTACCCCTATAATGTGAATATTGTTCCATTTGGATTGGTCACACAGTTCTCTCAATATTCTTTCATTCTTAAAGATCTTTTTTCCTTCCTTGCCTCAGCTTTGTATTCCTCTTCTCTAATTTCTATTTCATTTATCGTCTCCTCCACCGTATCTAATCTGCTTTTAAAAGTTTCCATTGTATGTTTCATTTCTGATACTGTGTTCTGTAATGATTTGATCCCCAACCTGAATTCATTCCTAAGTTCTTGAATATTTTTCTGTAGCTCTGTGAGCATATTTATGATTTTTATTTTGCAATCCCTTTCAGGCAGATTCATGAGGTTGATTTTATTTGAATCTTTCTCAGGATTGTATAAATCATATTCATAATTTTACTTTGAACCAGGTTCCTTTGGTGTTTCATATTTGTATATGGTGCCCTCCTGTACTGAGAAGCTCTACTCTCTGGATCTGCTCAGCCCCTGAAGCAGTTTCGGGGGTTGCAGGCGTGCGGTATTGGTGTCTTGGGGAGGAAAGAGCTGTTTCCTGCCTCCTGGCTGCTATTGCTATGCCTGTCTCCACTGCCAGAATCAGTAGGCTGAGCACACAGGTGCTTTGCCTTTGTAGTTGCTGTAGATGGGGCTTCCCACTGGCTGGCCCAACTCCAGGGTAGGGTTTGCCAGTTTGCGAGCCAGGTGGGCCTGGCTGGAAGAGTGGCTCAGTAGGCTGCATATCACGGAGGGGTGTCCTTGGAGCTTTGTAGCCAGCCAGGGAGCTGGAGCTCCTGAGGATCGTGAAAGTTCCCAACCTTCTGGGCTGAGTGTAACCAGACAATTTTGTCTACCTGTCCTTTCTCCTGAGCAGTAATCTCTGTGCAATCCTTACCCCTTTAGCAGCCCTCTTGCTGTTACGAAGTCTCTCGGGCTGCCAACCTTTCTTTTGTCCCAGAGCCGCCAGATATGGATTTCTGCTTTCCACAAGGAGCTGGAATCTCAGTCTTTCCAGATATTCTGCCTGTCTTAGCTTTCCATCCCCCTAATCACGAGAGTACCATGAAAACACCAAATGAAATGCAGGTTTGTGCTCCTACATCAGATCTCCAGAGTTAGGTATTCAGCAGTCCAAGGCCTCCACTCCCTCCCCACTCTGTTTCTCTCCCTCCCGTTGGTGAGCTGGGGTGGGTAAAGGCTTGGGTCCTACTGTGCCACGGCTCTGGTATGTTACCCTGTTCCTTGAGGTTTATTCTTTTCTCCAGTTATATGCAGTTTGGCGCAGTCTCTTTCCTGTTGCTCTTTCAGGATTAGTTGTATTAATTATATTTTTGTATCATATGTGGTTTTAGGAGGAAGCCTCTGTCTCACCTCTCACGCCACCATCTTTAATCCTCATCCACCTGCTCATTTTTTGTTTCCCTTGCCTCGAGGAGATGTGTCCCCGAAAAAATTGCACCTGCTTATTACGTTCAAGAGATTTTTGCCTGTTTTTTCCTAAGAGTTTTATGCTTTTATGTCTTTCATTTAGGTCTTTGATGCATTTCAACTTTACTTTTGTGTGTAGAATTAGACAGTAATCCAATTTCATTCTCTTGAATGTAGCTGTCCAGTTCTCCCAACAACAGTCATTGAAGACACTATCTTTGCCTTTTTTTATATTCATGGCTCCTTTATCAAATAATTGCCCATATATGCGTGGGTTTATATCTGGGCTCCCTATTTTGTTCCATTGATCTGTGGGTCTGTTCTGTTCTTGTGCCAGTACCAAATTGTTTTGATTACTGTAGCTTTGTAGTATAGCTTGATGTCAGGGAGCATAATTTCCCCACCATTATTCTTCTTTCTCAAAATTGCTTTAGTTATTCGGGTTCTTTTGTGGTTCCATATGAATTTTATGATTATTTGCTTTAGTTCATTGGAAAATGCTATTGGTATTTTGATAGGGGTTGCATTGAATCTGTAAATTGCTTTGGGCAGGATGGCCATTTTGACAATATTAATTCTTCCTGTCCATTAGCATGGGCTATATTTCCATTTATTTGTGTCTTTAATTTCTCTCATGAGTTTCTTATAGTTTTCAGGGTACAGCTCTTTCACCTCCTTGGTTAGGTTTGTTCTTAGGTATTTTATTCTTTTTGATGCAATTGTAAATGGAATTGTGTTCTGATTTCTCTTTCTGCTATTTTATTGTTAGTATATAGGAACACAACAGATTCCTGTGTATTAATTTTGTATCCTGCAGACTTGGTGAATCCAGTTATTAGTTCCAGTAGTTTTTTGATGGAGTCTTTAGGGTTTTCCATATATAATATGTCATCTGCAAATAGTGAAAGTTTTTCTTCCTTACCAATTTGGATGCCTTTTGTCTCTTTGTGTTGTCTGATTACTGTGTCTAGGACCTTCTTTACTATGTTGAATAAAAGTGGTAAGAGTGAGCATCCTTGACTTGCTCCTGATCTTAGAGGAAAAGCTTTTGTCTTTTTGCCATTGAGTATAATGTTGGCTGTGGTTTTTCATATATTGATCTTTATTATGTTGAGATATGTACCCTCTATACCCATTTTGTTGTGATGTTTTATTGTGAATGGATGTTGAATTTTTTCTAATGCTTTTTCAGCATTTATTGAGATGATTGTGTGATTTTTATCCTTTTTGTTAATGTTAGTTAATGTTTTATTAATTATGTTGATTGATTTACTTATATTATACCATCCTTGTATCCATGGAATAAATCCCACTTGGTCATGGTGGATGATCCTTTTGATATATATTTGAATTCGGTTTGCTGATGTTTTATTGAGGATTTTTGCATCTACATTCATCAGAAACATTGGTCTAAAATTTTCTTTTTTTATAATATCTTTGTCTGGTTTTTGGTATTAGAGTGATGCTGACCTCATAGAATGAGTTTGGGATTATTCCCTCCTATCATACTTTTTGGAATATTTCATGGATGGATATTAGCTCTTCTTTAAATGTTAGGTAGAATTCAGCTGTGAAGCCATCTGGTTCTGGGTTTTCTTTGTTGGGAGTTTTTTGATAACCAATTTCATTACTGGTAATTGGTCTGTTCATATTTTTTGATTCTCCCTGGGTCAGTCTTGGGAGGTTGTATTTTTCTGGGAATTTGTCTATTTCTTCTAGGTTGTCCAATTTATTGGCATATAATTTTTCTTAGAATTCTCTAATAAACCTTTGTATTTCTCTGTTATCCATTGTGACTATTCCTTGTTTCTGATTTTATTTATGTACTCTCTTTTTTTCCTGATGAGTCCGGCTAGGGGTTTGCTTATTTTGTTTATTTTCTCAAAGAACCAGCTCTTGGTTTTTTAAATTTTTTTCTATTGTTTTATTATTCTCTATTTTACTTCTGCTCTGATCTTTATTATGTCCTTCACTAACTTTGGTTTTCATTTTTTTTTTCTAATTTTTTTAAATTGTAAGTTTAGACTGTTTATTTTAGATTGTTCTTGTTTCTTGAGGTAAGCCTGTGTTGGTTGCTATGTACTTCCCTCTTAGAACTGCTTTTGCAGCATCCCACAAATTTTGGACTGTTGTATTTATTTTTCATTTGTCTCCATGTATTGCTTGATTTCTGTTTTGATTTGTTCATTGATTCATTGATTATTTAGAAGCATGTTGTTTAGTCTCCATGTTTTTGTTGACTTTTTTGTTTTCTTTGTGTAATTTATTTCTAGTGTCATACCGTTGTGGTCTGAGAAGTTGCTTGATACTATTTCAATCTTTTTTTAATTTACTGTGGCTCTTGTTCTGGACAGTATGTGATCTATTCTGGAGAATAGTCCATGTACACTTGAGAAAAATATGTATCTTGCTGCTTTTGGGTGGAATGTTCTGTCAATATCTGTTAGTCCATCTCATCTAATATGTTATTCACTGCCTCTGTTTCCTTATTTATTTTCTGTCTGGTTGATCTGTCTATTGATGTAAGTGGTGTATCAAAGTCTCCTAATATGAATGAGTTTCAGTCTGTTTCCCCCTTTAATTATATTAGTATTTGTTTTACATATTTAGGTGCTCCTATGTTGGGTGCATAGATATTTATAATGGTTATTTTCCCTTGTTGGACTGATCCTTTTTTTCATTATGTAATATCTTTATCTCTTTTTATTTTCTTTGTTTTGAAATCTATTTTGTCTGATATAAGTTCTGCTACTCCTGCTTTATTCTCCCTATTATTTGCATGAAATATTTTTTTCATCCCTTCACTTTCAGTCTGCATATGTCTTTGGGTGTGAAATGAGTCTCTTGTAGCCAACATATAGATTGGTCTTGTTTCTTTATCCATTCTGCCACTCTGTGTCTTTTGATTAGTGCATTCAGTCCATTTACATTTAAGGTAATTATGATAGGTGTGTACTTACTGCCATTTTATTGTTTTCTGGTTATTTTTGTAGTTCCTCTGTGTTCCTTTCTTCCTCCCTTGTTACTTGATGGTTTTCTTTAGTGTTACGGTTGGACTTCTGTTTCCTAATTTTTTTTAATAAGTTAATTTTGATATCATTAATCTACAATTAAATGAGTAATATGGTGATTATACTACCCCCTTCATCAGGTCCCCCCCCCCAACCCCATTACAGTCACTGTCCATCAGCGTAGTGAGATGCCATAGAGTCACTACTTGTCCTCTCTGGGTTGTACAGCCCTCCCCGTGCCCCCCCACATTACATCTGCTAATCGTAATGTCCCTTCTTCCCCCTTGCCCCTCCCTTCCCACCCATCCTCCCCAGTCCCTTTCCCTTTGGTAACTATTAGTCTGTTCTTGGGTTCTGTGAGTCTCCTGCTGTTTTGTTCCTTCAGTTTTTTTTTCTTTTCCTTACTTCTTATACTCCACATATGAGTGAAATCATTTGGTACTTGTCTTTTTCAGCTTGGTTTATTTCACTGAGCATAATACCCTCTAGCTCCATCCGTGTTGTTGCAAATGGTAGGATTTGTTTTCTTCTTATGGCTGAATAATATTCCATTGTGTATATGTACCACATCTTCTTTATCCATTCATCTACTGATGGACATTAGGTTGCTTCCATTTCTTGGCTATTGTAAATAGTGCTGCAATAAACATAGGGGTGCATCTGTCTTTTTCAAACTGGGCTGCTGCATTCTTAGGGTAAATTCCTCGGAGTGGAATTCCTGGGTCAAATGGTATTTCTATTTTGAGTTTTTTTAGGAACCTCCATATTGTTTTCCACAATGGTTGAACTAATTTGCAGTCCCACCAGCAGTGTAGGAGGGTTCCCTGTTTCTTAATTTTTTGTGTATCTATTATAGGCTTTAGGTTTGTGGTTACCATAAGGTTCATTGATAGCTTGCTAACCGTGTAACAGTCTATATTAAGTTGATGATTGCGCTTTTTCAAACACAATCTAAAAGTACTTTTTTTTTCCTCCTCCACTCTTTATGTATTAGATGTCATAATCTGCATTTTTTTGTGTGTCCCTTGACTGATTTTGTGTATAGCTGGTTTTACTGCTTTTGTTTTAATTTCATACTTGCTTGGTAAGTAATTGGCCTACTACCTTTACTGTGCATTTGTTTTCACTGGTGAAAACTGTTTGGGCGTAAGAGCATTTCCATGTACAGAAGTCCCTTTAACATATCCTGTAATGCCAGTTTAGTGGTTATAAATTCCTTTAGCTTAAAATGAAATTGTTATTCATCCCCCCCAAAGATGGCCATATTCTAGAAATACTTTTCATAATGGTACTTAATATTTGAATCTGAAAGCATAGCAAGGAGCTCACTTTGTAGCCATGTCCCAAGTCACAAGGGCATCAGTGGCGACTATTTCATCACAGTCACATAAAGGAAAATGGCACAGTTGTCTGTGACAGGCAAAGAAAAGGCAGGGCTGTGTTAAGCACGTGTAGGCCTTACTCTTCCTTCTAGCAGATTGTTTTAGGGTTTACCATTACTTTTTCCTAGAGGATTCCAACTGTGGACTTATTTTTGAAAGTGTCCAATTTGAAATGAAATGTTTTCTATATTAAAATTAATTTTCTTTCCTTAGTAAAGAATAAAAAGCCTACTCCTTCATGTTTGGAAGCAGTTCATTCTATTCCTTTGCTGGTCACCTTTTAAAAATCACTTGTCCTACATTTTTAAATTGCAGGTCTTTTTTTTTTGGATTTTGGTTTTGTTTTTATTGTAGTTAATTTGTCTCTTCTTCTTAGTTTTATTATTGGGTGATCATTTAACATTGTATGTTTCCACTGGGGGTTAGGCTGTAAGAAAACAGTTTGGACAATGGGTCCATTACTTAATTACACAAAGTTCATACTTCTGAAAATACCCATTTTACATTTACAGGAAGAAGAAATGTTTCGTCCAAATATGTTTTTCCTCCTTTTGCTTCCACCTATTATATTTGAGTCAGGATATTCATTACACAAGGTAAGATTCAGGCACACATTAGGGCCTTTTGTCTGGATGGCTTCCCATGTTTGGAAGGCAGGTTCCTTAAAAGCTTGGGTGTTAATTTAGCAGTGGTGGTTCTGGGTGAACATGCTGAGGGTGCATGGTAGAAGCTGGACTGTACTGCCTGACTTATGAAAGAGACAGATGAAGTAGTTTTAAGTGGTGGGTGGACAATACATTATAATGCCTCTTTTTGGTCATAGACTGGCACAGAGTTTAAGAGGACAGACTTTGTCCTGTGCCCCCAGGCATTTTGTTTCTCTCAGCTCACCATGGGGGACCTCTCTTCCTCCTTGGACCCATCCCTCCTTCAGTATCTCCTGTTTCAGTGCCCTGCCCTGGACTACAACTCCCAACTGATATGCCCCTTCCTCCCTAGTCTCCGTTTCATCCCACCCTCTCCCTGGCTCAGCTTCTCCTTACCAGACAGAGCCCCATCTTTCCCCCTAGCCTTCCAGCTCCTTCTGACCTGTCCACATAGTCCTACAGTTTCCTGACAATTCTCGGACCTGGAGTGCAGCATCCCTGGCCCCTGCCTAGTTCTCTTTGTGCTGGCATTCTGGTCTCTGTCCTCCAGCTTCCAGTGGGACTTCTGCCTGAGGGGGCACCGCTCACTTTTAAGCCAGTTTGTGTATGAGCATGGGCTTTTTCCTTGTCTATGAGTTTTCTTTAAATATGAATATATTTAAGTTTTAAAATAAACAGGAGATTCAGTTGAAAATATTAGCGATACAACAATTACTTTGTAAACGATAAGCATTGTGAAGGTTGGAAGGACTAAGGCTTGGCCTTTCCTTGGAGATGGGAGAAAGCCTGGACTTTGGTGCGGAGAGACCTAGGTCTGATCATGCACTATCCCTGTGGGTGCCTTTTGAGTAGAACAGAAAGTAAGAACAAAAACAAGAAAACCCAAAACCTACCCCCCAGGTTGCTTTGAGATTTATCCTCAATGAAAGAATGTATATAAAGCACTGCCCACCACATTAATTGGCAGTGCTTCTTGTTGTTAATATTATCTATTAATAGGACCATTATTATTACTAATAATAACTTACTAACTTGAGAGTTAAATTTGTTAGGAGAGTTTTGGTAAAAACATTTTGGTAAAGATTTAATACAAATTAAATCTTTAATTTTCTACCTCTGTACTAAAGCAAAAATATTCTAATATGTTCAGTCAAGATTTTTTTTTAAGTTGTTATTTTATTGTGTATCTACCCAAAGAAAACGTGAAAAGGAAGTTGAATGTAAAAAAAAAAAAGTTTCCCAATCTTACAAACCATTACTGAGAGCAGATAATTGTTGAAAAGAAAATAAGCAAGAAGAAATTAAAGGTCAATGTTTTTCATGCTCTCATTTTTGCAAAGAACTCTTAAAAGAACTATAAGCATATTATGAAAATATTTCAGAACAATGCTGAAGAAATTGATTTGATTTTGACTTAAAAACATGTTACTTTATTATATTAAAGCATGTAAAGTTTTTTATTTTCTAATTTTTTGGAGGGAGGGGAAATAAACTTGTTCAACATTTGGGAAAAATGATTTCTTAGAAAAACATTCCTCTGAAGATGGCTTTCCAGCAAAAAATGTGACAATTTATATGCAAGGGACTAATGTGAGTTGAAATTGTGAATTCAGAGACTTCTAGACAGAAAATAGGAAGTCAACTTTGAATGTTTTATTTTAATTTTCCTGTAATTGCTGATGTAAGTTTGGACTTGGAATAAAAATTTCAGTATCAGTTGGTATGGATTAGGTAGACAGCTATTGGTTCTTTAAATTATTAAAATAGAGTAGGACATTAATTATGTCAGAGAGAAACATAAATTTGCTTTATGTAGCAAAGGGATGTTCTTGTGGGGTAACTTGAATTTGGGTAAATTTTCAATATCCAGATTGATACTAACCAACTACATAAATTATATCAGAATTAGATCCCTATAAACAGAGCATGACTTAAGTTTATCACTTTTTAAACTATATTAACAAAATAAAGTACCTCTTTGCAAAGAAAGACTCAGATGAAAGCCTTTTGATTAGAAAAAAACAAGTCATCGTGTTTGCCTGGAGTTATTTTAAGGGACTGGGCTCTGCATTAGATGTGGGGGTGAGGGAAGACTCCCAGGTTTCCAGCTTGCCAAGTGAGGTGGGCGATGGTGCCCTTGACAGAGAATCAGGTGTGTGAGGAGGGCCAGGTGTGGGGGGTCATGCCTTCACTAACCAGATCAGCTTTTCTAATCATTTCCCTCATTTCTGCTCTTTCAAACAGGGTAACTTCTTCCAAAACATTGGTTCCATCACCCTATTTGCAGTTTTTGGTACAGCAATTTCCGCTTTTGTAGTAGGTGGAGGAATTTATTTTCTGGGTCAGGTAAGAAAAACATCTTGGGAAAACTTTGCAAAACTTTACATTTTTAGAGCTAGTGCAGGAAGGTGGGGTAGGGGCAACTCATGAGACCTGGTTTTCACATTCAAGGTAAATGCTCTCCTGGAAGGAAATCCAGCCTCACAGAAGGTACAATAAAGGGATGCTAAAATTGTTTCTAAGTGTCCTTAAAGAGCTTTGGTGTCTGGAACTGAGTGATTCTTTTCCATAATCCCCCAAAGCATTTTGACCTTATTTGCAAACCAATATTGTCTTAAGTCAGAATACCTAAAGGTAAAGCAGAATACATACCATCCAGATCTTCAAATTATAACAGTATCAATTATGTTGTCAGATGGCCTGAATCAGGATTAAGCAGTGTTTTTTTGGTAAGATTTATACATGTAAAAATTTGCATTTTAAAAAGCAAAGATGATTCTGAATGTGTTCACTCAGTTCTGAGCTGTCCACCTATATAGACTGTGTACTCTGATTTTCCACCATTGTTAAACCCATTCCCAGTGTCATCAATTGAGTGTTCTGCACTTGAGTTCAAATTAATTTAAACCAAACTTACCTGGAAAGGTAATAGCTGTAGTATTACATTATGCACGTCTATGCATGTCACAGTTCTTTTCCTTTATGGTCAGTGGCAGAAAGTTACCTGCCCCAGTTCAGTAAACTCAGTTTGAGACGCAGGCATCTGGGTGACTGGCATATTTCTCTTACGTGTGTCACATGTATTTGCTTTCTCTGACAGCTATAGGCTGATGTCCATCCCATCTGATTTTCACCTTTACTGCTTCCTGGGTGGCACCAGAATAAGTCTGTTGTGCAACCTTCTTCATTGCTCAGCTAGTATCAAATGGAAATAAATTTTAGAAATGAAAACTATAGTTAATTGGCTTGAAAATGTAACATTCTTTTCCATACTTTTGGTAAATGATGATCAAATGCATGCTTAAACTAAAACTTAGAAGTTTTCTTTATTTTTCAAATGGTTTGGGGACTGAAGATTAATGTCCTAACCAGTTTATAATAAAGCACTAATGGACATTTAATCTTCTTGGCTATTCTCCAGGGTTTTTTTGTGTGTGTCTGTGTGTTTGTGTGTTTTATTTTACAGGCTGATGTAATCTCTAAGCTCAACATGACAGACAGGTAAATCTTTCATACTGTAACACTCATGTGACTACTTTTCAGACTGGGGAAAGTTTTCTCCACATTAATACCTGGGTGTGGTTTTCCTTTATTCTGTTTTTTTTGTTTGTTTTACTGATGATTTCAGTTGTAGAGTCTACTCTGAATTAATTTGTGTCTCTGAAATGAATCAAAATTGTGTCTGAAGATATCTAGTCAGAGAGTTGCTGATTGAAATAACTGATTTCATTCAAGTTTTGGAGGGAAAAGCTCTGTTTAGTTAACTGCCCTCAACATGCATACACATTCTGTCCTTTTAAGACCATCTTCAACTAATTTCTAAGTCTTTTTAATGGCCATAATAAAAAGTTGTCTTTATAGATTAGGGATATACAGGGGAGTCAGGTGTGAGTTTTTACTCTGGGATTCCTATCACACTGGGAGTGGGGTTGGGGCGGGGGAAGCAGGCAGGACCACGGGTTCCATTGTGGCTATCCACCTCAGCCCTGAAGCTGCTCCAGGGAGCACTCAGAGCTGCTGTCTAGGAGCCCAGTCCATGAATTTCCATATCAGCAAGAAGCAACCTAGGCAACTGTCTCGTAGAAGGTACCAGTCTAGTGCTAACAAAGTACACGAGCAGAGTGCAGCCTGGTTTCCCCTCTCAGAGAAGTCCAGCAAGTGTGCAGCCTTGCTCTGTGTTTCCACCCCATCAGTGCTTGGTTTAGTCCTCTGGCGTGGCTGGGGAGCTAGGAAGTGGGGCTGAGCATGCAGGTCCAGGTCTCTCCCATCAGGACAACCAGAACTGTCTGCCTTCAGCAGCAACATGGAGACTAGAATCTTGGAGCCCTTTTTCATGGGAAATGTGCCTCTGATAACATCAAGTTCAATCTCATTATCCCCCCAGGGACATACATTTCACAGCTTTTGTTGTAAGATAGTCTTGCTATATAAACAAACAGCAAAAGTCCCATTCCTCTGTCATAAGGAGCTGGAAATAAAGCAGAACTGATGCCCTGCATTTTGTAGGTGTTTTGCAAGTGAAAAGAAATGCCCCAAACCCAGTCAGTGTAAAAGAGGATGTCATGGTGTTCAGTCCTTCAGGTGTTGGGGACAGCTGGTTAGAGACAGAAAATGCTTGCTAAATTCTTGTGAAATTGAATTGAACTGATGGTTCGGACGTTCAGAGGGAGAGCAGTAAAAGCACTGGCCCCCGGACAAGCAGAGAAGAGCCAGGGGTGAGTTTCTCCATGTGCAGACACTTCCTTTCCTGTGAGAAAGTGAGTGCCCCACAGACTGAGAGTGCTCTGGCAAATGAGCCCACAGTCACACCCCACACAGCTGCAGGGCCTGGCGTAACACTTAATAGAGGCCAGCTGCGTGTCCAGAGGTTGGCGACAGTGGTGAACCAGTGAGCACATCCTGTCTGAAGGGGTTAGCCACCTCTCAGCTCCACCTGGTAATTACCACGTGGGACTGTGGGCCCAGAATTTCTAGCTGTTTACATTTTTTTTTTCAAAAGAGGCCAGGTTTCTAGATTTTAATAAGAAATTTTCTGGTTTTTAAATGTTGACAACTTCAAAACACCATGTAAGTCAAACAGACCCACAAACCTCTGCACCTCTAGAAAACAAAAACAACTTTGTTGCACAGATTTTATTTCAGTGATCCTTTTGCTAGAGACGTATTTCGTTCATAAATACACCCTGGATTATTTCACCATCCCAGTCTATTTCCTTTTTTTGTTGACATTGCTATCTTTTGAGATGATAAAGAAAACACATTTTTAAGTTGAACGTCTAGCTTCTGGTCTTTTAAAAGATTGGGTCCTGAAGATATGAAGTGGAACAACTGATGACAACATTAAACAACCCCTTAGATTCAGACTTCTTGATGATTTGGCCATTCATATATTTCAGACTTTTCATATTCGTTGTCAGAAATACACTGCCCCAGTTTAGATTCCCAGCCAAAGCTAAAGGTGTCACCTGATTTATGCAAAGCATTTCCCCCGAACAAAAAATTGAAAATTTCAAACGTACTGAAAAGGTGAAGCATCATACAGCTGGATGCCCACCCACGTGACCACCATTCAGATTCTACAGTTACTCACTGTATTTACTGTACTCTGGATCTTTGCATCAGGCCATGCCCCCGTCCATTCTCCAGTTCATCTTCTAGTTCCTGCTGTCTGATTTCCAGTTCAGGGTCCCACAGGGGCTGCGGCAAAGAACATGAGTCAGGCCTTGTGTGCAACTGAACCCAATACAAAGTAGTTTTAGCAAAATAAGAAGTTTGCTGGCTCATAGAACCAAAGTGTCCCCAGAGTGGTGGCTTCTGGCATAACAGCCTCTAGGGGTCCTTGGTGTCGGGAATTCCTCTTCTCACCACACCTCAGCGCTCTTCCTTGGTGGGCTTCATCCTCAGGATGCACTCACTCCCAAGTAAACGCACTGACGGCTCTGGGCTCTCGTCCCCTCCATCTCAGTCATCCCTGTCAAAGGGGCCAACCTAATGCCCAGTGACCTGATAAAATGCCCTTTTAGACCAAGGTTGGGTCCCCTGCCCACTCCTAGAGCCCCATGCAACCACATGGATGGAGAGCAGGGGAGGTGTGACTCCACAAAGGCAAGTTGGGGTGCTGTTATCAAATCCAGGTTCAGGTGCTGGGCAGGGAGAACTGTGGCTGTCCACTTGGCTGCACTGTACTTGGGAATGGAGGGAGAGGCCAGCAGAGCTGCACCAAGTCAGCCCCCAACACACACCCACCAAAGGCTCCCAGGTTCCCCCTCCCTCACTTCTCCTTTCTCTTTGGGATACAATTTTTAGACATTCTTCAAGGTCCCTGTGATGTTCCCGTGGGTGGTGAGAATGAGGATAATAGAGGGGGAAAGACAGGAAGCTGTGTGTTGGATGGCAGCATGAGGGCCTCCCAGGTCGGCACCCTTTGGTGGCGTTACCCTCCTTCCTCCCTCCTGGCCGCCTGCCTGCCTTCCACAGACAGCTCTAGGCTGAGCTCAGTACAGAGCCTGGGAATACGCTCATGGCTAAGACACAGTGCCCGCCCCCTCGGCAGTGACCATGCGGGTGAGAAGCAGGTAAAGTCACAACTCGTAATGCGTGTGGTGACCTCTGTGAGAACAGGCAAAGTCTGGGAACTGAGACTGCCTTTTTGGGGTGCTCCTCAGCTTGGGGTCCTGGGGCTGTCCTTCAGGTGGGCAGGCTCTCCTGCATGAATGCACAGTAGTCAGACTCACGGGGAGCTACCGCAGAAACCAGAATTTCAGGTTATTCATTTATGAAGAAAACTGTAACTGGCAAGTTAACCGAGCATCTCCCCTTGGGGGAACTCCTCTCCTGGGGCTAGAGCGGGAGGCAAACAATCGAGGGCTGCTGGCAATGAGACAGCGCTTGGCAGCTCCCCCTTCCCTCCCAGCAAGCTTAGTGAGGCGGGAAACAGTGAATGGCCTCTACCGAGGGCTGTCCCCTTGGGGCTCCAGGATTTTCTTGTGTTGCAGGAGGGAGCAGACCTAACCATGCTGCTGAGCCAGGAAGAAGGTGTAGCAGTTTGAAGGAATAGAAGGCTTGCAAGAGCCCTGAGGAGAAAAGAGGAAGGGGCTGAGAGCATAAATCATCCAGCTCTTAGGCGGCCCACAAGGCCCCAGGGGTGATGTGGCCCTACCTCCCTGGCCAGGCTCTTAACATCCCCTACCACTCACCCACACCTTTCTGTCTCTCAGACAGCCAAGCCTGCGACCACCCCAGAAGTAGCTTGCTGTTGTCACTGCCCCCAGATCTTGGCTTGGCTTCCTGCTTCTTGTCATTGTAGGTCCTTGTTTAAATGAGTGTCATCTCTTCAGAGAGGCGTTTCCTGACCACCCAGTTTGAGTGGCCCCCTCACCACCCCTGCCATGTTTCTCTCTATTGTCACCCCGATGTCCTGCGTAAGCTTGCCGTTCCCTACATCGGTCTTAGGCTCTGGGTATTGCTGTATCTGGGCTAGTGGTTAAGGACCCTGAGCCAGATGGCCTGTGGTTGGATCCTGGCTCTGCCACTTACTAGCTGCTGACCTGAGTTACTTTACCTTATTGGCCCTCGGTGTTCTGCTGTGTAATTGGGCCAGTAGTCGTACTATCCCACACAGCTGCTCTGTGGATTATTGAGTTACTGTATGTAAAATGCTTAGATCCGTGCCTGGGACATGGCAAGTGCCACATAAATGTTTGCTCTTAGTATTAGACTTGGTGCCTGAAACAGAGAGTTAATACATATTTGTTGGGGGTAATGAGACTGTCACGGGTACTGTCAGTGAGCGCTCTGGCTCGGTGGGAAGCAGCACTGGTGCTCGTGGCCTCCCACACTGCCCATCACCTGAAGCACACTGGAGTTGCTGCCGGCTCTGGGCACTTTCTTAGGTGTTGCAATGAGTGGAGGCTGGGATCATCACAGGTGGCACTCTGGTGGCCTGGTGGCAAGGGACCAAGCAGAGGTCAGACACTGGAGCTCAAGGGCCATTTGGGGGAGAACTACCCACACCCCTCTACTCCCCCCCTCAACATATCAAGCCATGTTTCCAGCTGCTCTGACCCAGAAACCTCAAAAGTCTGTAATGTATTTTAAGCAAGTCTTCCATCCATCACTGGTCAAAATAAAGTCTCACTACTTGTGGTGGAAAAGTAGGCTATCCCTAACAACTCCTTTTAGGGTGGGCTTTCACTGCTCCACCCACAATGTCAATTAGCAGATGTTATAAGTGGAAAAAAAATACACCATCTTTTGCGGTTACTTCCACTACAGTGTGCTCTATGAGGTTATTCCAGATACCGTCTTTGAACTTCAATGTTTTACGATGTGGACCAAGTGATAAGCATTATAGAATTCCCCCTCCCTTTTCTGTTCTTTACAGTTTTGCGTTTGGCTCCCTCATTTCTGCTGTGGATCCAGTGGCTACTATTGCTATTTTCAACGCACTCCACGTGGACCCAGTGCTCAACATGCTGGTTTTTGGAGAGAGTATTCTCAATGATGCGGTCTCCATTGTCCTGACCAAGTAAGTGTGCTTTCTTCAAGTGACAGGCTAAAGGTCCTTGCAGCAAAGGGGCAGTATTTCCATGTAGCTGCATGTGCACTCGCTTGTCCCCTGGGTGATAGATAGTTCACCTGCTTCTCCACCTTTCTGTCCTGACAAGCCTGATGTGCCCCAGGAATACTGTCAAGGCCCCAGGTGATGAGAGGAGAGTCTGAATTTTATGGCCTACTTTTGAGCCTCAGCTTCTCCTCAGCATCCCTGGGGGTGCTTATTAAATGTAGCATTCTCAGGCCCCACCCTCAGAGCTTCTGATTCCCAGGCTCCACCTCAGGTCTGGGGTGAGTGCCAGGAACTTAGATTTTCCCTGAGTTCCCCAGATAATGAGGGTTCAGTGTTTGGGCAGCATTGTAGCAGACACAAGCAGTAGTCAGAGCTTTCCTAGTTATGAGCAGTTTGTACATCGCCTCCATTTTCACAGCTGTAAAATAAGGTAGGCAGCCCACCTTACGATGCTCCTGTGTGAACACTGCTTGAGAAACCACAAGTCTTTTTCAAATGTTCATTACTTTTAACTATCCTTATGGAAGGATCTGAGAAATTAAAGATGAATCATAAAATGTCAAGAAGTCATTGGGAAATGGAAATCAATTTAAGATAATCTCAAATGCATTTATCTGATGCAGGCCTCTTTCCTTGAACTCTGCATTTTGTGTTGTTCCTTAGCATATGTGGGCAGGAGACCCAAACAGTTTTGCCAAAAAACAGAAGGCACAGTCGGTCAGAAAAGAGCCCTGGACAGTGTATCCAAGATAAGTTAAGAGAATTTTAGGGGCCAGTGTGTTCTGTTAGAGAATAGAATTTCCATGATCTGAATACTGATTTGTTTCCTTTGTCTTGAGATTCCTTGCTAAGCATAACCTGGTAGATAACCTTTGCTTACAAGCTTTATTTATTATACACTATATTCAGACTTCTTATGTTGGAATAAAATAATGTTTTATAGCAGAAAGAGCACAGGTTTTGGAGTCAGGATGAGCTGGGTGCCAGTCTTGATGATGCCTCTCATAGCTGTGTGACCGAGTCAGTTCCACCTTCTGAGCCACAGGTTACTCAGTAGAGTAGCAAAGGGAGGGTGATAATGCCTCAGCCAAGGGCTGGACGTGAGAGCTAAATGCGGTACCATGTGAAAAGCATCTGACGTCAGTTAACGTGAGACCCTTTCCTCTCCTCCTCTTGCCCCAGTTATGACTTCTCTGTATTTGCCCTGTTTTGGTCCTACTTTTGCAGAAAGAACTTACCCAAGGTTGCTTAATTGCAAGAGGTGCTCAGCAGACCTTAAACAAAGCAAACGAACCTTAAAATAATTTTGCTTTTCCAAAGTAATACATATATTCTTTATATAAAACTTAGAAAATGCACAGAGAAAGGAAAGGAGGGAGGGAGGGAGGAAGGAAGGAAAAGGAGGGAGGGGGGTGGAGAAGAAGGAAGGAAGGAAGGAAAAGATTACATGCATTGCATGCATTTGGTAATATTACAGTTTGGTAGAATTATATATGTTTTGTTGAAATGGGCTTATACCCCATATACTGTAACTTTTCTGTTGATAAAATAGTCTTGAAAAACATCATTTACTGGTTACAGAGTATTCCTTTCTATGGATTTACTATGATTTATTTAACCAGTTCCCTATTACTGGTTTTCTCATATTTCACTTGGTAAAAATTTCTATAACTTTATTAGGAAATTATCATACAGCATTCTTTAAGACCTTTATAAGACTTGTAAATATAATGGCAATATTGTTTCTTATTTAAGATCCACTCTGATTCTTAGCTTTCTGGTTTTGACTTTTGTCTCACGTCCTAGCTGCACATATCGAACATTTGTGATAAAAAATTCTGCCTAAACTGGAGGGGGCATCGTGAGTCATTTTCAGGCATTAGGAGCTGAACTCAACTGCTCTGTGTCTATTTCGTTTTTAAAAATCTGTCAGAAGTAGGAGCTTTTCTGAGCTTTTCCAGGTCGCTTTGCCACAAAAGGGCCAAGATTAGGAGGCTTTTTTGTTTGAGTTTCTGTTTTAATGAGAAATGATGGAGTCACTGTAAGTAGCCAAAGGCTCTTCCTGGTAAAGTGCTTTCGAAGGCCTAGAGCACCTAAAACAAGAGTTCCCAAAATTGGATCTGTGGACCACAGGCATGTATGGTTTCTAGACTCCACCCCCACAACTGCTGTACACAGACTGGGGTGGGAATCACTGGCCTAAGCCTCAGCCAGCCTCCCTGACTCTTCAGATGTGCAAAAGGCTGGTTATCCACCATCGGCATGTGGCGAGGGCCTTCTGTGTGCCAGACACTGCTCAGAGACCAGTGGGACTCGACATACTCGGTCCGAAGTGGGAGAAAGCTGCTCATGAAGAAGTGAATATAGTACCTTGTGTAATGAGGGGGTAGCAACCACTCAAGGGTTGGAGTAAGGCTTCTCGGACAAGTCTTGGGAGCCAGTAGGCGTTTACATAGAGCAGATGGAGATGGGGAGAAAGGGGACATGGAGGCCTGCTTTTTTTTAGGTACAGGAGGGAGCTATTGTCAGCATTCCTTGGTTATAAGGTAGAGTCACTTCTTATTTTAAAAAGGGTATATATACTTCATAAATGATCATTTTCAAAGTGATCTGACATATTTCTCTTTGCAACTATGTGAATGAATTCCCCCTTTTTAATGTTTTTACTTTCCTAAGTGCCAGAAAGCTATCTTCTGTTTATTAATTTTAATTAAAGTATTTTTAGCTTTGATTTGTTGCTATGACAATTTATTCTTACAATTATTGCTGTAGAGGAAACCTTTTGTTCTCTCCAGCTGCAGCTTAAGCTTTTGAAATGGACCCTGCAGCAGCAGTCTTTTATTGTTTAAGATGCGAGAAACACAACTTGAAAAAATAAAATGTAGGAAATTACCAGGCCAGAAAAGTCCAGATGATACTTTCATTTATCTTGAGTTCAGAAACCATTGGCCTCAGCCCTGGGTCTGCTATCAGTCTTTGGTGAGACCTTACCAGTCAGTCACTCTCTCTAGGCCTCAGCTTCATCTGCACGATGAAACCAGTGTACCAGCCCTGGTTGCCACATGGGGTGGAGGCTGGACATGTTTGCATGTGGCCCACAGATCCCTTGGCAACTGTAGTGATCTTAACCTCCAAAAGTGCTTTCCCCATTAGAACCCTGTTGGCTCCAGAATTCCCCAAGGTGGGATGTTAACCTGTGAGGTACTGGTAAAAGGGGGGTGGGGGAGCTTGTGCATCCAGGTGAGTTTGGAGAACTTTTGTGTGAAAAATGTTAGATATCTTTTTTTGTAAGATTTCTCATGAGCCTTTATTATGTTATGTTGTGCTGTGAATTGCCACAAAAGGCTTCCTAAGGTTCTTTGACCAAGCTGCCCTTTTACCACAGATTGTCCTGTTTTAAAATTATGCCAAAACACTCATTAATGAAGCTGAATATTACCATTGACAGCTGTTTGTTTTGTTTACTGATATAGCAAAAAGTTTTGAGTGCCTTTTGTATGCTCGGCCCTGCCTTAGGCCCTGGATATGTGGCAGTGAACAAGATGGAGATGGGCTTGGTCCCGTGGAATGATGCATTAGTTTTCACATGCTGTGAGGAGAAGTCAGGAAGCAGGAGAACCTGTAAATGGACTGGCCTGTGTGAGGGGGTCAGGGCAGGTGACCCTGAGGAAGTGACACTGACCCTGGGTTCTGAGGAACCAACCTGGAGTTAGCTGAGGCCAGGGAAGAGTGGTCGATGACCTACAGGGGGGTGCCGTGACAATGGGGCCAGCCCTGAATGAGGAGGACGTAGTCAGAGGGGAGTGGAGTCAGGTCATGTTAAGAAGACTGGGCTTCTTCCCCAGAAGCAGCTGGAAACTGTCAGTGGGTTTCAAATAGGCCAGTAACCTGGTCAGAGTGCATTTTAAGGGATCATTCAGGTTATGGGAGGAGTGTGTTGGTCCTTGGGAAGACAAGAATGTGTAAAGGGAGATCAGTGAGGCATAAGCCTGGGGACAGAGGGTAATAGGTGGAGGGAGAGAAGTAGACAGATTTGAAGATAGTCTGAAGGTGGACATTTAATGACAGTAACTCCATTTTAATGGCATTGTGGTCGCTGTTTGGGGATAAAACCAACAGTGGAGTTTAATGGCTTCTGACATTATGTTCTGTTACAGTGGAAGGAAGTTCTTTCAGTTCCTTGTCTTAATGCCTTCTAAATCCACCCTCACCCTGCACCCAATGGCACTTCTTTGTGGAGCTCCATTCTAATCTGACTTCATCCTGAGCCTCAATTCCAGGGTTTATCACAGGACACCCACTCCCCCACCCCAGGAGCCACTCCCCATGTTCCCCCAGGGCCTTCAGGATGATACACCAACTCCTTAGCTTGGTCCATCCAAAGCCTTTCGAGGGTCCTGTGCCGCCTGCTGCTGTTATCTCTTGCCACTGTCCCCTGCACTGGCCTCTGTCCCCTATGTGCTGTTCCTGTGTTTTATCCATACTAATCTATCTAACTGAATGCTCCCAGAACGTGCTACATACTCTTGGGCTCCCTGCCGCTGCCTGGGGTGTTTTCTCTCATTTTTTCCCCTGGATAACTCTTCCTTATCCTAAATCTAAACCCAGCCTATGTGTCCATGAAGAGACTTCCTTGCCCTTCCCCCAGCTAAGTGAGATGCCTGCCCTGTGTTCTGTAGCCCTTTGCCTCACCCGAGATGGCCATTCATTTTCAGACTGTGGAGTTCCACAAGGGCAGGGACTTTGCTGTCATCTCTGAACCCTCAGAAACTAACATGCTGCCTGGAACAAAGTAGGCCAACAAATATATGGCTGGCTAACTGAATGGTGGAATGAATGAAGGAGAAAATAAGCAAGAAATAGCGTTCTGAGTTCTAAGTCAGTTTCTAATAATTTTGTCTATAACATTTTAACATCCTTCTGTTTTTCTTTTATTTCCTAGCACAGCTGAAGGTTTAACAAGAAAAAATATGTCAGATGTCAGTGGGTGGCAAACATTTTTACAAGCCCTAGGCTACTTCCTCAAAATGTTCTTTGGCTCAGCAGCGCTCGGCACTCTCACTGGCTTAATCTCTGCATTAATATCCTTTTAATATGAACAAGCATGGCTGAGAAGATTATTCTTAATTACATACATCTAGCCATTTTCTCCAGTTGCTTAAGGGGGCCAATTTTAGTCTGTGTCTGAAGATTGTGTCTGAAGGAGGAATTTTAGGCCTAGTTTTGGTCTGAGGAATGCTTTAATTGAAACTCAAGGATTTTTATATTTAATGTGAAATTTAAGATGTCACTTTTCAAAGCTCAAAAAAACAGGTACACTGGGTGAAATCCAAACAACACTTTTAGTCCTTGACTTACTTAGTTCTTGGCCTTATCTGAGATTTTATACCAGTCTCTCCTTTTGAAAGAGTCTCTTCTCCTTTGATTTCAGCTATACTATTCTCTTTCAAATCCACTTTTCTTCTTATATTCCTATCAGGATTAACATCACCACCAGATATTTCTAACTATTCACATAAGAAACCTGGAAGCCATCATTGGGTCCTCACTTCCCTCATCCCTAAGTGAATTCTAGCTCTTGAGGTATTTAAATTCTGTGTTCTTTTTCATATCACAATTTCCACCCAGTAGAATGAGCTTCATGATTTGTCATCTAGTTTTTTGCAATGATCTGTTCACTTCCTGACTCCAGCCATTTGTCTCCATTTCATTTTACACTCTACTGCCAGAGCAATTTCTCTTAACATGCAAACCTAATTATGTCACTCACTGGTTTAAAATACATTCACATTTCTTCATTACTTTCAGATTAGATCTGCCTATTCATATTTCATCTCTTTTTAGATCTCCCAAACACCATAGCTTTGTGGTGACAAATGAGCATTTTGATTTAGAATGACCTATTTAATACCAATTCCAGCACATATTACCTTCAACATAATGGACAAGTTAGTTAATGAGCCTTAGTTTTTCATGTATAAAATGGGGATAATATGACCTAACTTGCAGAGTTGCTAAAGGATTAAATGAAGTAGTTTTTATAAGAAGCCAACTACAAAGCAATAGGATGCAGGTATTATTATTAGTCTCTTCAGGAAATACTGGGAGCCCTGAAATGGAGCAATAAATAGCGTGTCCTTCTCTGAGTTATGAGGCAGATGCAACTCTTAAAAACCTCATGCTGATCTCACTACGCTGATGGACAGTGACTGTAATGGGGTTGGTGGGGGGGACCTGATGAAGGGGTAGTTTAATAATCGTAATATTGCACATGTAATTGTAAATTAATGATAATAAAATAAATTATATTTTAAAAAAAAACCTCATGCTGAGTGGCAACAGTAGTGTCAAACCAATTACAATCAGACATCATATTTTCTAGGCATTCCTTTCTAAGCATTCTCTAAACATATATTTATCAAGGATCTACAATATCCTTGGCACTTTTTATACAGATAATGGCACGGTAAACAAAATACAAAACCTCTTCCTTCAGAGCTTGCTTCCTAACAGAGAATATGAACAATAATAAGAGAAGTAAAAAGAGCACTGTGTTAAATAAAGACGAGCAGTAATGGGAAAATACACAAGAGGGATTGTAAATATTGACGGAGAAAGGAGGTTAAATTTTAGATAGAATAGACAGGGAAAGCCCTGCCAAGAGATGACTGTAGTCTAAAGATCTGAAGGAAATGAGGGGTCCTGCCATTCTGTTCTCTGGGAGAGACCGTGCCTAACTGAGAGACAGCCACGCCCTGAGGGAGAATGAGCCCCATGGGCTCAAGAACAGCAGAGAGGCCTGTGTGACTGAAGCTGAACGGCCAGGATGCTAGTGGGAGAACAGGAAATCACAAAGATAAAGTGAGGAGGTAGATCATGGAAGACCCCAGAGACCACAGTAGAGCCTTTGGCTTTTATCCTGAGCGCTAGGAAGGCATGGCATGTTTTGACAATGGAGCATGTCCAGGTGTAGCTGATGGAATGTAGGTGTGGTAGAGAGCCTCCAGGATGATCCCAGTGATCTTGCCAAGTGGGGAAGCCAGCTGCCACAGTGCAGGGAGCCTCAAGCAGTGATATGAAGAAATCGACATGGCTTTTGCCAACCACAGCACAATCTTTCCAAACACATAACAGGTAATTGATGCATGATGTGAGAGGTGGAGCAGGTCTATTTATGTCATCTGAAGAAGAATGGAGATGAAGATCACTAGAGATAAGCAGGTCAAACAACCAGTATGCCAGTTGTGGAGTGAATATACAAGTAGATGCTGATAGCACCCGGGGTATAGAAGCACTTGGAGTGAAGAGAACTAGAGTCCAACTAGATCCTGTCTTAATTCAAAAAGTGGATGGAGGTATGGGTGGCTCAAATGCAAGCATTTCTAAAGAGCAAGAATTTTTTAAGAAGAGTAATCACTTGGAAGCTGAACTGAGCCCAGTGAAGGAGCCAATGGCCCCACTTCCAACCCTCAGGTACACACAGAAGTGGGCTGGGGGACAAACATGAGAGTGCATGAGAACTTGTCTGCTGTCTAGGCATTCATGTCATCCTTCATATCAATTCAGCCTTGTTGCAGTAACTTAAGAGCCTTGGCCCAGAGTCTTTTCTAAGGAAAAGAACCTTTGTTTCTCAGATTCTTATATTTTTTAAGCAAGCATGGTTTTCTACACTGTTTCCAATTTCCAAGCTTTGAGGCCTCCTCAAAAAAAAGGTACACTGTCAGATATCAGATCTGATTTGGGGGGCTTTTCAGTTTCCAAAGTATAATACGACATTCAGATGATTTTCATTTTCTGCTGTCTCCCTTTTCACATTCAGAAAATTGGAAATTAATTATTTTTTTTAATGTCAAACTTAGAAAATCTTTACTGTACTGGAAGTGCTTATCTGGAAGAACCAGAAAAGAGACTCTTAAAAGTGAGCTCTGTCTTGGTTATTTGCACTCATTTTGTTGCTTAAAATCCCATAAGCTTTCCCAGCCAAAGAAGGAAAGAAGCTTGTTAAGGCCAGTGACACCTTTATTCCTGCAGAAAATTCGTCATGTTTAAAATAGGAACAGGCACCAGACCATTCTATGCGAGCCTAAGCCTGCGTCTCACTCAGGGAGATGGCCACCTGGCCCTCCTCCACGAGCAGTTTGTTTCACAGATGGCCGGAAAAGCTTCTTTTGCCTGTGTTTGTCTGCCATCCTGTTGAATTTTCCCTTCAGCTCCTTTGTCCAGAAGTCTAAAGGCTCTTATTGAGTTGGCTGACAGCTTTTCATATTGTACCAATAAACAGAATGCAAAAGAAGAGAAACCTTTGTCCAGTTCAGTATTTTCCAACATACTTACCTTTTTCTTAAAAGGGGGTTGGGGTAGACAGCTACTGTAATGGGTTCTTTCAGCTCCAGCATAGGCACGCAGACAACGTTTGCATACATAGAAGACTCCTCTTTCACAGTAACTGAGTTTAGAAATCCCAAGAAATAGGAAAGCAGGTCCTTCAGTGGGGCTTTAAACCCTGGTTCTGGAAACCCCATTAGTAATTTCATCTGATGTTGGAGGAGCTGAAAGAGTTACCCTGTCTGCAGCCCCAAGCTTTGACGCCATGGCCCTGGCACATTCCCAGTGTTGCAAGTCAGCATTTTTTAATGAGTTGACTTGGGTTGATTTTTCCCTCACATTTGTTTCAGCAATTTACATGTTTTGGTGTTTTGTCAGATAGATTCCCTTTCTCAAAACAACAGTCTCCCTGCAAAGAAAGAAAACAGTGTGACAGATCTTCACTAGTTACCTTGGGATGTTCAGAATCTTGTATCCCTTGTTTCCCTTATTTTGGAAAGAAGTTTTATGACTTCTTTAGGTTTCCTGTTAACTGCCCCTTTTTCCTTGACAATCGTCATTTACGTGCTAAAGCATATTGACTTGAGGAAAACACCTTCGTTGGAGTTTGGCATGATGATCATTTTTGCTTATCTTCCTTATGGGCTCGCAGAAGGAATCTCACTCTCAGGTAAGTGACAGCATTGAAATGCTGGGGTTAATGGCACATTGTCCTGCCTGGTAAAAGACAAGAGAGGGTCACAACTCAGAAGAGTTTAAGTTGCAAAGAAGATTTGCTGGCCTTCTAGGAATACATCTGGATTTAGACCTGGCTGGGTTCAGGGGCTCTGTGTTGTCACAGTCACATTTTCTTGTTACCCACCATCCTATAGCAGAGATCCAGACGTCACTTCCAGTGTTGCCTCTTTCCTAGAACAAGACCTCTGAAGGGCCTTCATTCAAAGGGTGGAGTTACACTGCCATCAGCCCCAGCCTGTCCCTGGGCCCTGGCACCCAGTGATCTACATTCTCTCACTATAGTTTTGCCTTTTCTAGAATGTTACATAAATGAAATCTTAATAGTATTTAGTCTTTTGTGTCTCATTTTTTTCAGCTATCAAAATGTTGTGGAGAGACACCCGTGGTTTTGCACGTATTGGTAGTTTATGCATTCTTATATGTGTCACATTTTAATCCATTCACCATTTGAAGGACATTTGAGTTTTTCCAGATTTTACTGTGAATATTTGTGCACATTTCCATTTATCTTGAATAATACCAAGGAGTAAGTTACTGGGTCATGGTAAGTGTGTACTTTACTTCACTAGAAACTGCCTGTTTTTCAAAGGGCCTGGACCATTTTGCATCCCTACCAAAATACATGAGAGAGTTCAGGTGTTTCACATTCCCATTGACACTTAATTTTAATTTAAAAAGTTTAGCCACTCTGATAGGTCTGTGGCGATTTGATTGTGATGTGCCTCGGTGTGGTTCTCTTTACATCCCGCTTGGGGCTTATTGAGCCTCTTGGGTTTATAGTTTATGTGAGTTTGTTGCGATTCATCAGATTTGGTAAATGTTTACCTATTTCTTTAAACATTTTTTTCTGCTCTCACCTCTCCTCTCCTGTGGAGACCTCAGTTACTTAAATTATGATAGCCAGTGTGCTGTCATTCCATAATATGCCTTGCTCTGCCTTTTTCCCCCAATCTATTTTGTCTCTCTGTGCCTTAGTTTAGCTAGTTTCTTTTGCTGTGTCTTCACATTCAGTGACCTTTTCCTCTTCACACTCAAGGCCCTATTAATCCTCCCAGTGTATTTTTCATGTCAGATATTTTTTCATCCTTCTGCAGAAGTTTCCTTTGGGTCATTTTTATATCTTCTATTTGTCTCATCATGTTCATGATCGTCTCTACATTCTTGAACATATGGGGCACATTTATAGCAGCTGTTTTAATGTCCTTGTTTGCTAATTCCATCATTTCTGTCGGTGCTGTCTCTGTCAATTAAGTTTCCTCTTTATAAGTTATAATTTTCCTGCTCTTTGCTTGCCTATTAATTTTTTGTGGGATGCCAGTCATTGTGAACTTTATTATGTTACTGAGTACTAGATTTTATTGTATTCTTCATAGAGTTCTGCATTTTCTTCTGCCATGTATCTAAGTTTCTTGGAATCAGTTTAATCCTTTTGAGGCTTACTTTTAAGCTTTGTCAGGGCAGATCCAGAGTAGCCCTAGGCACCAATACAGGGCCCTTCTGAGGACCCTGCTTCATGTGTCATGTATTGTGAGGTCACTCCACTGGCCTGTGGGAATGCAGACCATTCCCAGCCCTGTGTCCACTTTGGGAGTTGTTTGGCCTATCCTTTTTAGTGATTCTTTCCTTAGGCTTTTGGAATTTCATCCCACATGTGTACAGACCAGTATCAGCCCAAGATTCAAGGGGACTCTATTGTAGCTTTTCAGAGCTCCCTTTCTGTGCGGCTCCCCCTCTCTGGTATTCCAGCAGCTCTGGGCTCCACCTCTCATCTTTCTCTCTTCTCAGCAAGACTAAGACTGCTGGGCCTGGTTTGGGGTTCCCCTCCCTGGTCCTCAGCCTGGAAACCTCATCCCAGCATAAGCTGGGCTGGAACCGGATCAGCAGTGACCACCATGTTTGTTTCCCTCCCATCAGGAGTCACAGTCCCACCCTGCCTAGTGCCCAATGTCATAAGACAGTTTGGTTTCATACCCTTTATCAGGATTTCTAGTTGTTTATGGCAGGACAGCAATTTGCATGGCAATTATTTCTTCGTGGGCAAAGTGGAAGTCCCTGGTGGCTTTTAAATGTTCCTGGTAACAGAATTCTCCTTCCCACAGATCACTCTCTGGAGTCCCATGTGGGTACTCTTGTGAGCAGACCTTGCCAAAGAGGAAGCAGAGAGGACTCTGGCCATTTTCACTGGAGAACTCTTTGTAAACCTCAGGGTTTTGTTTGTTTTTAATTTGTTTTTTTCCTAAGCCAATTCTCTTGGTAATTTCATCCCGGTAACTGTCATCAAATTCCCTCTCTTATCATTCCTGAATTTTGGCACCTACATAAACATACCCTGTGAGTCCTTTGGCTCTGGCCTAGCTATTTATACCTGTTTTTTAAAATTGTTCCCCACCCCTTTAAGATGAACACTGAGTACCTGGTGGCAAAGATATATTTCATGCATCCACCTGAAATTTGTGATTAAAACAAGGGAGTATTTTTATTGTCTTTTCTTCAGAGAGGCAGTGTTTTCTGTTTGTAGGGGTTTTGTTTCCCTAGGAATCTGCTGCACACGCTGGTAGGGCCAAAGAGCACACGTAAGCCAAGAGCACACTTGTCTGCCTCTGGGCAAGGGCCCAGCTCTGCCCACACTTGGACTTTGGGATATTTGTCACACAGCGTTTTCAGAGAAGGCTAGGATAGCCCTGGTGTTGTGAGGATCCTCCAAATCCCGGTGTAAGAGTACAAACAGGAAGGGTGACATCTGTGCTGTTCCCTCCTCCCTTTTTGCACTCCACTTTTCCTGACTATCACAAAGGACTAACTGAGTGATCACCAAAACCACAGAGCAAGACTCTTTCCCTACAAATCATTTACCTGAATCACGTGTTAAGAATAGTTAAGGACACCAGACACACCTGGGCTCGAATCCCAGTGCCACCTCTCATTAGCTCTGTAACCTCAGACAGCCGACTTAACCACTCTGGGCATCTACTTCCTCATCATGAAGTAGACGTATTAAAAAGGCCACCCTAAGGTGGTGAGGTGAGGATTAAAGGGTATGATGCAAGTAGGAGTCCTGACAGAGGCGTTCTTGTGTGCTGTTACTAGGGTGGCTGTACATCCTGGTTGTCCCTGACACCTCCAGTTTTCCCCTTTTGTCCCGACATGATGAATTAATCCCTTTCACTCTCAAAAATGTCCTGCTTTCAAAAGCAGATTAAATAGTTGCCCTAATGATTACTCAGTAAGTGTTAGCTGTTCTTAGAATCTTTGTTCTAATTCTATCAGTATTAACTATTTCTATTCTTCATTCAAGCCAGTTTTGAGAGCCATTTGCCATCTGGCTCTAAAGATTCAAAGGTGAATAGACCCTGCCCTTGCTAGTTTAACCAGTTCTGGGCTGAGGTGGGTAGATTGGGACAGTGACCCTCTGTCAAGGTGAGTGACGGAAGGTGAACAGAGGCTTAAAGGATGAGTTTGCAGGTTCAGGACTTAACACTTTCCGTAAAACGTCAGGGAGAAGTTGGTTAAGGATAGAATGCATTGAACAGCCCTCGCGTGCACAGATGTATAGCCAGGAAGCTGGCAGTACCATCTTGAGAAAAATTGAGAGCAACTAAATGCTCATCAATAATGGTAAAGATTAAGTAAGTTTGGGCCCGTTCTCACTATGGGATAGCATGCAGCCACTTAAAATTAAGTATTTGACCTATTTGTACTGCCATGGGAGGAACTCCAAGATATATTGTTAAATTTTCCTAACAAAGTTGAAAAACTACTCATTCCTCCATTCAATGCATAGTCATTGAAAGGGTATCTCGCCGCGACCCTCCCTACCCTGAAATAACTCAGGGAGGCGCGAACCCACACGAGATTTTAATGGCTGAAGGAGAGAGTGGCTGTCTCTAGGCGGAGAGCAGCAGCTCATGGGTGAGGAAGCGCGTTTTTAAGGAGTAGGGCTTGGGTGTGTTCTGCTAGGGGGACGTTGGTGATTGGATCTTACAGGATGGTGCGTCTTAGAGCGCCAGAATTTGCCTTCAGTCATTAAATACTTACCCTGTGCCAAGAACTGTCCTTGGTATCGGGGCTAGGGTAGCAAATGGGACGAGGATAGGGCCTGCCTGTAGAAGAAAGACAGTAAGCAAGTAAGAAAACACGTAACCAGATTTCAGGTAGTAAATAACTTCAGGTAGAGAGATGATACGAAGAAACCAGTCATTTAGATAGTGGCATGGGGGTGGAGGCATTATGAGAGGCGGGCAGGGGGTCCCCTAGCGGTGGCATCAGCGCTAAGACCTGTGAGAAGGATCCTGTCCCGGAGGGTCTGGGGAAGGAGCATTGGGCTGCAGGAACAGCAGGTGCAAAGGGTCCCAGAGAGGAGTGAGGGAAGCTGGCCCACTCCTGGAGGAGCAGGAGGACCACGGTGGCGGGGACAGAGGGGCAAGGACCCCGTGGCAGGGTTCTGGAGGCCCGGGAAAGAGTCAGGGTTCTGTTAACACGTGCAAAGAGAAGTAAGCATCGGAGTACTTTTAAAAACATCACTCTGCTGATAATACATGCCATATATGTAATATATCCTGTTTATTTTTAAAGATAAACTTTATGAGATAGTAAAAAATATTGGCAATCTGCATGTCGAACTGTTAAAGAATAGTTACCTCTGGGCAGGCAGTGTGAATAGAGATTCTCTTGTTTTACTCTCTACCTCTAAGTCTGGATGTTTTCTACGTTTATTTTGGGGTAATTAACAAAGAAAAATCACTTGGCTCAGCCTTCAAGAAGTACATCATGTTTGACCCGCAGGAGGTATAGTACAGTGGAAACTGTACCATGATATGATACCCTTTCAGCTTCTGCCTTTTGGGCTTGAATCCCTTTCATCAGTATTATTCATTATTACATTTAAAACAGAATTACTCTTTTTTTTTTGCTATTATTAATGTAGCAACATCATGGTTACTAAACTCCCCCTATTATCAAGTCCCCACCATGTACCCCATTACAGTCACTATCCATCAGCGTAGTAAGATGCTATAGAATCACTACTTGTCTTCTCTAAAACAGTATTACTCTTTATTACATTTAAGACTAGATGTGGATTTCCTCCCTCCTTCCCTTCTTTTCTTCTTTCTTTCCAAGAAGCTGACCATTTCGTAGCACTGTCATCTGCTTCCTTAAATGATTTTGCCTTCTAAAAGAAGTGCCTGTGCCAGGAATTCTTCCTTACAAGGCATTTTTTAAAAATGCTTTTATCTCTGGAAGGGAGTCTGTGTGCACCAGGCACCCCTTTGGTGTTTTTACAGCCTGTGAGGTGGAGGCTGCAGTAGGTGAGGGTAGTCTGGCAGGTGGAGAGCCCCGCTTTGCTCAGGGAGCGCATGTAGGGCAGACACCTCAGGCTTTTGCACCCACTGCTAACTCGGACTCTTACCATACGCCCCAGAACTCGAGAGATGTCCCACCCCAGACTAGCCCAGGGCAGAGTTGGTGGCTGGCTGATCACCCTTTCATTGGCCAAAGGGCCTTTTGTTATGTGGTCCAAATTTAGCCCCCACATGGGATTTGTTTATCTCTACCAAAAACTTACAAACATTTGCATTGGTTGCTGTCATCCAAAGTTGGGAAATTTCCCATAAAAAACAAATTCTCCCTATTGACCTTTCCCTTCTCCCGTTTTGTCAGGTGTGCCTGTGGGAGGTATTGCTGGAATTTCCCTATCTAGCCTTTTTGGTAGGGAAAAGAGCAAAGGAATTCGCTGTTTCCTAAGAGGGCGAGGAGATAACGTGTTCCAGCTACTGCTGTCACTATTGGGCAACACACAGAGTTGGGCTTTCCTGTATCTGTTAGGGCATCACTTATACAGCAAGCTTAGCAATTGAAATGTCTTTGATGCAGTTCTATGATTTTCATTCTTATAAATGGAAAGTTAGCCAGTAATCCGTTTCTACAGAGTGGCAGAAGTGAGTTAAATTTTTACTTACAAAGTTTGACTTAAAATTCATGTATTTTGGCAACTCATTTAATGACTTTGTGAGAAACCTCAGCTTCCTCACATGAAATAGAGACCCGTTTTCTGCTGCCAAGACAGGGAGAGACCAAGAGGAAAGCAGTGTAAGGTGCCTTGGGAGGGATGAAGGGCCATGGACAAATGCTGAGGCCCTAATCTTGAGTAAGAACAGAAGTTGTAGACCCTCTCATGGAGAGATGGAAGGAAAAGACACACTCCCTTATCTAATAACACATCTTTCTTTTTATATTATACAAGTAATTCATGGTGATTATGGGAAAATTTAAAACTAAGGAAAAGTATAAAAACGTAAATCAAAATCTGCCCGTTCTTCATACCTAGATTCTCATGTTCCCTTTCTGCCCAAGAGTGGTTCGCCTGCCCCCTTTATTTCCATGGATGACAGTGACAGCTCATACCTGTCAGCCCTGGTCCTGTGATGTACACTTTAAATGGCTGATCCTCATTGCCCTCCTAACAGTTCCATGAGTGGGTAGTATTAGTTCCACTGTACAGATGAGAAAACGGGCTCAGAGAGGGGAGAGGAACTTGACCAGTGTCACCCAGCTGGTAATGAAGCTGCCGGAGAGAAGGTGCTTGTAGCATTTCTGTGCAGCCGCTGGGAAGCCTCGAGTATTACTTTCTACTTTTTCTTTTCCTTTTCTTAAGACACCCAATATAATAGGCTCAAGAGACTTGTAGAAAGCATGAGACATTTGTATATCACATGGCAGGTGCTTGTCTGCTCTGCTCATGTCTGTACTCTTGCCCTTTGTCCCCCTCTAGGCATCATGGCCATCCTGTTCTCAGGCATCGTGATGTCTCACTACACGCACCACAACCTGTCACCGGTCACCCAGATCCTCATGCAGCAAACCCTCCGGACCGTGGCCTTCTTGTGCGGTGAGTTCCGCCTCTGTGTGTCCCTCATAGGCCTCCCCAGAGCTGATTGTGCTGCCTTACCTGCTTTCAGGAGTCAGTTGAGATTTTCCCTGGCGGAAGAAGCAGCAGAATTCCTCAGAGCATACTGCACTCCCTTATCTTGTTTCTCTGGCTTCAAATTCTGTAAAGAAAACCTAATACTTCATAAGTGGAACATTTGATGCCTGCCATTTTAAGACCAAAAATAATGAGAACTATCAATTATGAACATTGGAGATTTATGAATGTTTAATGCATTAAAATGACATTTCCAAAAATACATTCCTTGGAAACTGATCTCGATGAGGCTTATGTGAAAAAAAGCTCCGTAGTCAAAAAAGAGTTTGGAAAATCCTGAGATAAAGTTTCTGAACCACAAGACTCAGCTAATGTGTGTTGTGAATTTCTAAGAGGGATAGTTAAAGCATTTCCCAAAGTTTTCCACATGACCCTTTGTTCACAGGAGCGTCTTGAAGGACGTAACTTGGGGAGGTTTTACATTAGAGGTGTCATTGTTGGGCTGGGATACACGAGGATAACTGTTTTAGGCAGTTTCCATCTGAGCTCTTTGCCCACACTCTGATGTACCCACACACCTCCCCCCCAGTTTATATCGGAGTGAAGGAACCGCTCTCCACACTGTCCCTTTACGCTGCTCCCCACCCCCAGTGGCTGTGCCTTACCCCTGTCTCCCTGGTGGTGGTGGAGCTCTCCCATTCTGAAGCACCAGTTCTATCAGTCATGTGCCAGGAGGCAGGGCAGGCCGTGCAGAAGCTTCATTTCACAGACAAGGAGGCTCAGGGGCCATGAGCTCAGGTGACTTGCCCACAGTCTCTTGGCTAAGCCACGAGTCTGAAAGCCAGGTCTGTGTCTTCCTGGTCCAGTGGGTATTTTTTCCACAGCAGCCCTCTCAAAAAGCCATAGCTAAAGACTCTGACCCTGAGTCTCACAATTAAAGGAATATAAAGCAAAACATCCATCAGATTGTCTTTTGTACCCATCAGATTGGCACATCTTAAGTTTGCTGATACCCACTACCGACACGGGTGTATAAAAACTAGGCCCTTTGGCGGGCATGGGCATCAATGCCATCTCTGTGCAGTCATCTCAATTTCACAGGCATGTGCTCTTTGACCCAGCGATGCTACTGGCAGGAATTTACCCTGTGTACAGGGATGTTTGTTGTAGCTTGTAATATGAGAAAGTCTAAATGCCCATCAATAGAGGCTTTGTTAAATTAGGCATGACATATCCATGTAATAGAATTTATGCTGCCGGAGAAAAACATAACATAGATCCAAATATGTTCTAAATGAGCTGAGTCGGAAAGATCACAAAAGTAGATTTAAAAAAAAATTCAAGGAAGAAAGGATAAGTATATAGCTTGTGAGCTTGTTTTAAAAGGATGTATATATGTATGTTTGGAGAAAACACATTGCTGAAATGTTTTTAGAACAGCCTCGCTGTTTCATGATGTTCAGCTCTTAAAATACCGTCTTTGTCTCCCTGGTTATAAGGCTATCCTGGGGGACATCAAACAGTTGAAGCAGGGAGCCAAACGTTTAGAAATTTGTAAAGTTCTTTTTCTTAGGATACACAGTGACTGCCTGTACAGAGCAAGAGTAAATGTCAGACTCTCTTTTGACTTGTGGAATGGAGCCAAGAGTTGGAAATGTCTCTCTTCCTGCAAGTCCTGCAGGGAGGAAGCCCTGTCCTCTAAACTTCGTGGGGGTATCACATTTGTGAAGGCAATGAATTGGCTTTGTCCACTCCGGTAAGGAAGTTAACAGAGGGCTCTTTGACCGTGGTCATGTGGCCGGAACTTGCTGCAGTCATTTGCTCAGAATTTTTGCCACTTTGCCAAGTTGGGATCCTCTCTAATCACAGTGTTCAGCAAATGGGCAGATTCATATATTTATCATCTTCCCCAGGTGAGAGAGTATTTATTTGCATGAGTTTTTGACAGTTGACTCATCAATTTAGGAGATTCTGAATAGCAAGCACATGTTGTTTATATGATAGAAAAGAATGAGAGAAAATCAAAGTTCAAGTTTGACCAAGGTATTGGTTGCAAGATTTCCCAGAAAATAAGCAAGGTATATATTGGATTCTGATTTACTTCTGAATGTTTGTTTAACAATTCAATATTATACGAGAAAAAAATAGTTGGGAGCTGAATAATCCATTCTTTGGTTTGTTTCAGAAACATGTGTGTTTGCATTTCTTGGCCTGTCCATTTTTAGTTTCCCTCACAAGTTTGAACTTTCCTTTGTCATCTGGTGCATAGTAAGTATATTCCTTGTTTTTTTATTTAATTACTTATTGTAAATCAGTAGCCACATGTTCTGGATTCATTTATGTAACTGTTAACTGTTCAGAGTCAACAGCTACATAGACACCCCTCTATTTAAGGTTTCTTGTGTCAAAAAATCACAAACATACAATCAAGGGGAAAGGTATGGAATGAAGTGAATGAATATCCCTGGAAAAGGAATTTTTGCTTCTTTTTAAATTTTACCTGGCCTCGAATGTTTACGCTTCTCTTTAAAAAGTACATGTTTATATTTTTTATGTTAGGTGGTAAAAGCAGATTTCAGAATTGAATATGTAATCTATCATAACCATGTAAAAACATTATGTATAGAAAAAAGGAAAGGACGTAAACAAAATACAGCCGAATGTTCACAGTGGTTGTAGAACTGTAATTTTTTTTTCCAGGATAATTTATAATGCATATATATACTTTCTTCTTACTATGGTTTTCTTCAAATGTGTCCACTTCTAAGTATCACCTGTATACTTGTTTAGAGTAAAGATGGCCAGGTCCTTCCCTTCCCTGGAGAGGCCTCTGGGGGAATCATCCCATCTGTTTCTTACCATCAAGAAGGTTTGGGAAAACTTAAAATTGAACTGGGGGTGGCAGTAGGATAACAATTAAAATATGCTTTTTAAAAAGGAAAATAGAAGTTTAAACATTTGCAGTAGAATCAAATCCTTTTTTGGGAATGGAGTGGAGGGAAAATAAACGTTTAGCATTGAAAAGGAAGGTCCAGCTTTCTCAGGCATCTCCTCAAAGTGACATAAATGGCTTCTAATGTTTAGCCTGGTGTTCCCAGATCCCTTGTCTGGGTTCTTCCGTGTGTCCCTCTTCCCTCAGTGTTGAGTTTACTTCCTGTGGGCCCTCCTGCTGATTCATGCTTTAATCCCTAACTTGATCTCTTTGTTGTCTTTTTAGATTTTCTGTGAACTTAAGGCACTAAAGCACACCTGTTGTTGCATTATAACTCATCTTCAGTTAACTTTTATTACCAACTCCACTACACAAAACCCAGCCATTAAGAGGCAGTCTTCTTTTTTTAGCACCATCACTTACCATGTGCTCACCTGGGAGCCTATCTGTTTGAAATACGGGAAACTGAAACACAGAGAAGATAAAGCACCCTAAGGAGAAAAAGATGTTTCTCCTTGCAATCTGGGTGCTTCCACCCTCAGTCAGCAAGAGTTTATCGCTTTTGTCACTGTTATCTGTGCTCCAAACTCAGGTTTCAGGACAAGAGAGGAGCAGCAAGTCTTCTACAGAAAGTATAATAGACTGTAGTATGATCACTGGATAAAAGAGGCCACATTTGGCTAAACCTGAAACACAAGTGTAGGAGTGTAAGATTGCATTTCAGTGGGCAAAACAGGGAGGGGACTATCTCAGCCATGGGTTGGGAGGAAAAATAAAATGAGAAGATGCTCTTGAGTGACTCAGTTTCCCCCTGGGCACATAGGCTGGCCCTGCCTCTACTGGAGGTGGCCTGTGCTGTTCAGATAGAATACCATATCTGTGGTCAAGGGCATGGACTTTGAGGACTGACCCAGGTTTGGGACTTGACTCTACCACCTCCTACCTAGGTCAGCTTTGACTAGTTAATTTATGTCTCCATTTCCTTGTCTCTGAAATGCAGACATTAATCCCCATTCATACAACCACTATAGGGATCTAAATTTAACAAGGTGGTGCATATAGAATGCTTAGCACATTGTCTGGCATATAAATGTTAGATGATTTGGAGCCATTATCGCTAACTTGACCATCCAAGGTACATGATCCAAAACACAGTCAACTTGTGCTTCAAGAAGAAATTTGGAGCCTGCAGAATGTACAGGTGTATATTATTCTTTTCATGGTAGTGATCATGAGAACGAAGAGGGGAAAAAAGGAAAGTAAATAAGTTCTAAGTAACCACTTAGGTAAGACTTAAACTTTACACTAAAGCTGTATTTTGTTAAGACCAGCCTGCCTTTGGAGATAGTTAAGAACCAAAAGCCGTGACGAGCAGCCGACCGGGCAGGGTGTGGGTGCCCTCTGTTGAGAGGCCGCCTGCATGCTCGTTTTGCCTGGAGAACAGCACTTAGGAGCAGGGGCCGCCCTTCTCAGCCTCCCTCCGTTCCCTGAGGAGTGGGGCCCCCGCCGGAGAGGCAGGAACACCTTGTCTGTCCCTCCAGAACTAGCCCTGTGAGAATGATTAGCACAGGCCTGTCCCGCAGTGGAGCCCCTATGGAGGAGTTAGATCGCCCTTAAATTAATCTCTGGATATTTCAGCCTCTTGGCATTCAGCTTTGTTCTGCTGTCATGACTAAGGTTGTTATCGATACCTTGTTAGCCCTCCCTGACTGTGAAAACAGCGTACGAAGCTGTATCCTTTCCCAGACACACAGAAACTGGCATCTGTGGCAACACGCCCCGGCTGGGCCTCTGACTAGCATGGTGTTACTCACGTCTTCTGTGACTGCGGGGAATGCCTCATTTATAATGGGTGTGTTCCAGGGGCTGCATTCACCGCACCAAGCTTCGGCTTAGAACCAGAGGCTCCTGTCTAAGACCTGATTTGTTGCTGTTAACAGGTGCTTGTACTGTTTGGCAGAGCTGTGAACATTTTCCCTCTTTCCTACCTCCTGAATTTCTTCCGTGATCATAAAATCACCCCGAAGATGATGTTCATCATGTGGTTTAGTGGTAAGTCTAATAATCTTGAATGAACAGTGAAGGGAAAATACCTGCTATAGACACACACTGTGCAGAGAGAGCGTGTGGCTGTCTGCTGGAGCCCTTTAAACGGGAGTGTGTGCCTCCTAAGCCAGAAAGAACACAAGCTCCTATTTAATGGGCATGTGCTGTAATCCAGGCCCTGGGCAAGGCCCTTAACAGAGAGTACCAGCTCACAGCCACAGCGCTGTGAAGGAAATGGGCGGTGCCTGCCTCCTCTACAGATGAGGAAACTCGGGCTCACGGGCAAAGGACTTGCTTGGGATCATGTAACCAGAGGAGGCAGAGCCAGGACTTCCTCTCCTTCCAACCACTCTTTCCTTGACGGCCAGGGCAGCCCAGAGCAAACTGTGCCTGGTGTATTCAGCTCTCACCCAGGTGACATGATAAAGGGCTCAAATAAAAAAGGTTACACGTTTTTGTACCAAAGGCTAGATTTGCATATTTTTTCTCTCAGTCACTAAGTCCTGATAGTTTGCTTGAACTTTTGAGTTGCTGTTCAGTCATATTCCTCTGTTTTTTAAAGGATGGAAATTATTTCGTCTTTGGATCCTAAAGAACTGGATTCTTAGGCATCTTTAAATTTATTTTTGGGCAATAAATCCAGTTCTTCATACTTTCTTATTTAAATATTATGATGAAAATATTTCCATGTGGGCCGGGGCATAGCAACATGCTTTTATTAGCTGCTTTGTATCCAACAGCATATATGTAAATTTCTCACAGATTTCTCTTCTCTTTCAAAAGACCTAGTTTAAAATATATACATTATGTATGTATGTATGTATGTATGTATGTATGTATGTATAGTGAGATACATTTTTTTCTCAACTTTTTTTGCCAATGAGAAAATGAAAATTTGAAAAGTAGTTGATCCAGGGTCTTAATAATCTAAGAAATATGTCAGGTATTTCATAGTTATGTGAGCTATTTGGTCAAGGAGGATGATAAGAGACCCCGAGGGCTGTGTGGGGCCGCCAGTCCCACTGGTGTGGGTGTCCTCACCCAGGCCACCCCAAGCCCTCTCTCCGCGGGCTCCCGCCCTCTCTTTCCCCTGCCCTGAATCTCTGTCTCAGTCGGCCTCTCCCATCATCATTTAAACAGCTGAAGAGTCCCCTCTTGTCCAGCAAAAACACCCACAACCTCAACCAAAATCTCTGCCCCACATCCCCTCAGCTGCCTCCCTGTCTCCTCCCATCATGGCCAGACCTCTTCGAGCAGGCTGTCCTCACCTGTTTTCTCTACTGCTTCACCTGTCCGTGGGGCTGGACGTGACCTTGAGCAGGTCACCAGCAGCGTCCTGCAGCCAGAACTGGTGGGCACTGGTCAGTCCTCGTCCCACCCACCTGCCTCCTGATTGGAGACCCTCTTCCCCTCTCATCCCTTGGCCTCCAGGCCATGTTCCCCGTTTCCCTCCTTTCCCTTTTGGGGTCTCATCTGACGCCCCTCCTCCTTTCCTGACGCCCCAAGTATTGGCTGTTGGCTTCCTCAGGACTCATCCCCAGACCCACTTCTGTTCTTGTTCTCTCACAAGCTCCCCTGTCCTGTGGTCTCGCCTTTCAGTGAGTTCCCACACTCCCAAAGCTGCTGCCTCTGAGATCTGGGCTCATGTGTCAAGTCCTCCTCGGATGTCCTGGAGACATTACCATCTCATTGTCTAGGACTGAATTTTATCTCCCTTCCCAACCTGCTTCTTTGTCGGCATCCCTTCCACAGAAAACAAAATTGTGCATTTCAGCCAAGGTGTGGCCACCTTAGTGTCTGCTCTGTGCACGTGCTGTTTGGTGCTGAGGCATTTCATCCTGGCAGTCCCTGTTCCTAGTCCCTTGTGACAGGTGGAGAAGCTGAACTGAGTCACTCACCTCCTGGAAGCCCAGGAGGAACCAGGGGGCACAGGGGTGCCAGGAGCCAGATGCCCGACCTCTTGCCTGGACCACTGCGGCACATCCTCCTGGGACCCCCCCACCCACTGGAGACCTGGGTGCCCTCTCTGATCTTCCTGTCACCCCACCTCCCGTTCAACCCTGGGATGTGGTGTTT